>QPKB01000006.1:4281899-4418621 GCA_003546025.1 Camphora micrantha | reverse complement strand
AAATTATACCAATTGAAACCAATTGAATTTGATAAACATGAATAAGAGGCAAGAATGTGGTAAACACAAATTCCATCAAGCATCATAAAAGGATATTCATCACTTTTAGTGATATAACTAATGAGCATAGTGATGAACATGAGAAATTGCATAAAAGGATATAACTTAGAAGGACATGCAATTTGAAAAGTGTCAAATCATATGAATTTAACATCTAAGATATCCATCAAACAAAGGAATGGATTTCAAAGAGGTTCATATGATTAAGCACACTATTATGAAGTTGAGACATGTATAAAGAATGATACCAATAAGAAAACTATACATGAAACAACATCATAACCATCCATTTCAAAAATAATGACTTAGAAAGCATAAAGGATGGATTTGAGGGTTCTAGTATGGTATCATCAAATATAACTAAGATAACAACCATACATGGAACTCATTGACATTTGCATAGAGAAGATCAATTACAATCAAGATCTAACTCATACTATATCATGAACAAGGAATACAACCATGTGTGCACAAGAAGGTATGAAGTTAGAAGGATATCATAGATCACATATAGATGAAAATAGATCTTATATATGGATTTACCTATTAAGAACAATGGTTTAAATCCAATTCATCTAAGATGATCCATTAATCTATCATGCAAAATCTCTACTCTTAGCAAATGTACTAAGCTTACAATGTAATGGAAAGGGATATGAAGATCATATCAAATGAGAGTAGCATATAAAAACTCATATGTACTTTTGAATCTCAAATGATCATGAAAAAAATTTTTTTTTTACTATAAAGCACATAAACAATCATCAATTTGCATTAATGAAAATATATACCAAGTTAGGCACAAACATGCAAATCAATGAAACCATATCCAACCATGCAATGTAAGACATCAAAATCAATTTGCATAAAAAGAATGTAACTAAAAAAGCAAAGATGCAAATTGTTTGTAAAAATTATTTCCCTTCAAAAGATAAAATCATAATTAAGCACAAGGAAATAAATTCAAGGAAAATGTTTCTATAAATACAACCAATAAAGCTTAGAACATTTTCCAAAGTTTTTCAAATCACTTTAATATATGAAATTCCAACGAAGAATCATTTATAGAATTATGAGCAAGTGATTTTGAAAAACAAGAAGTGTACTATTGTAAATTTTCAATTTGTAAAACAATAGACACTCACAAATTTTCCATACCAAGAGATATAACTTGAAAATCAATGGAAAACTTAAATTGCTTCAAATCATTTGATTTACAAAAAGGATCTAACTATGACATTCATCAAATGATTTTCCAATATCAATTGATCATGAAAAGCTTTTGTAATCACAATCAATTGATCATCAATAGAAATGCACTACAAGAAATATAACTATATGAACCAAATGCAAATCTATCAAGATAATATTGCAATCAAAGGATTTTGAAAATCATGAGATATAACTTTAAGAGTTCATGAAAACAAAATCAAATGATCACAAAGAAACATTGCATTTTAAGAGATGTGACTATATAGAAACAAAAAATGCAAATGTAACAAGACCAACAATAAGATATAACTTAAAAAGAATAGGTTGGTCTAGAGAGGTTCAAGGCCTTAAGGATAGTCTAAATGTCTAGCTTTGAAAATTCACTTAAGGACTTGACAAGGTCGTCCTTGAGAGTTTACTTTGAAGTTCCACCAACTCTTGGAGATTTAACTCATAAAAGCTTTAGAGTGGTGAAATGATTCTTTGGGGAAATAAAGAGCTAGGAAGGAAAAATCATTTTCAGTCCATAGTGGAAATCATTTTAAAGATATGCAATAAAACACAACACTAGGGTTCCAATCCAGATACGGATCAACTCCGGGTTGTTAAGCCCTATAATGGAGTAACCCTCTCTGATACCAATTGAAAGTCCGGGGATCCGAACCCTAGAGGGGGGGGGGGTGAATAGGGTGAGCTTCATTTATGACCAATTTTAGCCAATTTTAACTTCTTTAAAACAAACTAGTCACAAGTGGTGATTACAAATAAAATGCGGAAGCTTAATAAAAACAATCACCACAAAGCAAGCACCATCACACAAGGATTTATAGTGGTTCGGCCTCAATGCCTACATCCACTACCGGCTTGTGATCCAACACCCCACCGGATTTCCACTATTTATGCTTTTCAATAGGCTAAACAATAACCTTTACAATATGCTTTTCAAGGCTAAGCAATAACCTTTACAATGATGTTTTTCAAGGCTTAACATCAACCTATGCATTATGCTTTTATAGGCTAAGCAATAACCTCTTCAACCACAAGGTTGGTTATCTCTCTAAGTAGTGTCTAAATTACACTTGATGGAGATTCAATTAAGCTCATTACATTTGCCTCTAAAATAGGCGGATATGAAAATGAAAATCTAATACACACACACACACTATGAATGCAAAGATGAAAGCACATGAGGTGTGTGTGTGATGTCCTCAATCATTTTGAAAATGAAAGTTCATAAATGTAAGCCTAAGGCTTTTGAAAGTTTTAGCTCATAAAAACATTTATGATTGAGGTAGTAATGCTAATCACATGTTTAAAAACAACTTGTAAAAGATTTACCAATCTAGTTCAAGCAAGTTGTAAAAGTTTAAGAACAAAACATGTGATGCATAAAGATTTCAATCAATTTAACAATGTAGCTTAATATATGTATGCTTTAAGCATTTTGAAAGTGTAAAGCACAAAAATAGATTTGATTGAAATCAAGGGACAAATTACATGTACTTAAAATACAACTTGAAAATGATATACCTATCAAAGCTAAGCAAGTTGTGAAACTTTAAAACAAAAGTACATGTGAAGTTGTTGAATCCAAAACATAAGATATATTTTGAAAGTGATTTTCTTATGATGAAAAAACAACAACTAAAGATTCAACCAAGTATATGAATCATGTTACATATAATTTCAAAGATTCTTTCATTAACATGATCTACTTAGATTTACCAAATAAAGTACTACTTGGATTGAATCAAATGGTGATGCATCCAAAACAATAAATCAATTCAAAACATAAAACATGTTAAGGACACAACAAATCATAGTTTATCATGCTAGATAAGATTTACCAATAATTAAAGCTAAACATGAAAACATATGATTTGTGTGGTTGTTAAATCCAAAACATAAGATAGATTTGAAAGTGATTTTCTTATGATGGAAAACAACAACTAAAGATTCAACCAAGTATATGGATCATGTTACATATAATTTCAAAGATTTTTCCATTAACATGATCTACTTAGATTTACCAATTCAAGTACTACTTGGATTGAATCTCAAAGTGTTGCATCCAAAACAATAGATCAATTCAAAAAATAAAACATTTTAAGGATACAACCAATCATAGTTTATCATGCTAGACAAGATTTACCAATAAATAAAACAAAGCATGAAAACATATGATTAGGAAAAGTAAAGCTTACTTAATGATTTAACTCCATGAAACCAAGCTTTAGCTTTCCAAATGTCCATCAACCTTCCTTAGCTCATTCCCCTTTGTTTGGCCTCAAAACATCTCAAGGAGGGCCTCTTTGTTCCTCAAAATTTCTATGGGAATGAGCTTCTTTTTATACCAAAAAATGCCCAACGGCTAGTCCCCGGTCGACCTGGTACACTGCCCGGTCGACCTGGCCTTCAACGGTCAAAAAACTGATCGTTTAAAAAAAAAGCCAACGGCTCTTTCCCGGTCGACCGCGCAGTGTGGCCGGTCGACCGGGTCCATAGGCGCGGTCGACCGGCCACACTGTGCGGTCGACCCGGCCTGGGACCAACTTCCCTCAAATTGCATATTTTTTGCATATTTCAAAGTTTTTCTTGAGGGAACTTTTTGGGCCATGGAATCAAGCTTGGAAACATGTTTTAAATCAAACTAAGTGGTTTAAAAAACATGAAACACAAAAAGCCTAAAATGATTCAAAACTTTAAAACCAAAGGCTTGCTTGATTTCTAAAACCTCTTTTAAAAAACAAATGCATCCAAGATTAAAACCAAAACATGCATAAATCAATACTTTTACAACTCTTAAAAACAATGCATGTATAAAACAGGATTTCAAGATTTTCTAAATCAATGCAAATGTGTGCAAATCAAATGATGCTTGAATGATAATGCATCCATCAAATTGCAAATACAAAATCCCTAACAATCTCCCCCTTTGCAATTTGATGGCAACTTACTCATCACTGAAATTACACATTAAGTCTTCAGCTCCCCCTAAGCTGGACAAGTCTTGAAATCTTCTTGGATGCTCCTCCTCTTAGCTTGGGCTCTTGGGCTCTTTTCTTCAATCTTCTTGATGCTTGGAGCTTGATCATTCTTCAAGCTTTCTCTTCTTCTTTCCTTTCTATGACCAAGCATCTTCTTTAGCTCCAAGCTTTCTTTCTTCTATAAGCTCTCCCCCTTTGACCATGCCTCTCTTTCCTTTTGGCAAGATATGCATTCTCTCCCCTTGTAGAAGATCATACACTATCTCCCCTTAGGATGTATGGACATTCTCTCCCTTTTGAGACAACTTGATTGCTCTCTCCCCCTTTGACATTAAATTGCAAAGGTACCTACACACATGAAATAAAGAAAATACCTTTTAGTAGCACCTGCTAACAAATGAAAACGAAAATGAAATACATAACAGGCCATCATGTATGGTTAGAAGTCTCTAAGGGTTCATAGCCAATACAAAGGTCAATTTGATCAAAAACTAATACTTCCTATGAAGATTTACACTCCCCCTCAATCCATTCTCTTCTTTTGTCAAACTTTTGACAAATATTTAACTATTTGAAGCAAGAAGAAGATGGTTTTACCAATTGAGGAAAAACTTCAAGGAAAGAATTAGAAACATATAACTACAGAGCTTAATATGATCAAATTGCCAATATAAGGAGCAAGGCCATAGAGAAAAGCGATCATGGATACCAATTGGAATATATATATAAAACAAATATACCAATTGAGATTGAAGGATATGACTATTAAATCAATCACTCTAAAATGGAGTTAAGGAATTTACCTATTAGGGAAAATCCAAATTAGAGCTATCCATGATGTTATGGGGTTTACTAATCATAGCATCAAACAATATAACTTATGAAAATCATATGCTATGAAAATTTTGAAATCATTTCATTCAATCAATAAATATGACTATTAATGCACAAGAATGAGTGAAATGAAATTCAAACATGAAGCCTACCTCAACTAATAACCAACCAATATTATGAACACATAAGCATGGTGGTCATGAGATTTTACCTATATGAGCAAGAGAGGCGGCAAACATGAAAATTATGATGCTAATGGAATGTGACATGGAATGTAAACATATTACTATCAAGTTCAATCCAATGTACACAATGTCTATCACATTCATAAGAAATCAAATCAATCGAAAATTATACCAATTGAAACCAATTGAATTTGATAACATGATAATGAGCAAGAATGTGGTAAACACAAAATTCCATCAAGCATCATAAAAGGATATTCATCACTTTTAGTGATATAACTAATGAGCATAGTGATGAACATGAGAAATTGCATAAAAGGATATAACTTAGAAGGACATGCAATTTGAAAAGTGTCAAATCATATGAATTTAACATCTAAGATATCCATCAAACAAAGGAATGGATTTCAAAGAGGTTCATATGATTAAGCACACTATTATGAAGTTGAGACATGTATAAAGAATGATACCAATAAGAAAACTATACATGAAACAACATCATAACCATCCATTTCAAAAATAATGACTTAGAAAGCATAAAGGATGGATTTGAGGGTTCTAGTATGGTATCATCAAATATAACTAAGATAACAACCATACATGGAACTCATTGACATTTGCATAGAGAAGATCAATTACAATCAAGATCTAACTCATACTATATCATGAACAAGGAATACAACCATGTGTGCACAAGAAGGTATGAAGTTAGAAGGATATCATAGATCACATATAGATGAAAATAGATCTTATATATGGATTTACCTATTAAGAACAATGGTTTAAATCCAATTCATCTAAGATGATCCATTAATCTATCATGCAAAATCTCTACTCTTAGCAAATGTACTAAGCTTACAATGTAATGAAAAGGGATATGAAGATCATATCAAATGAGAGTAGCATATAAAAACTCATATGTACTTTTGAATCTCAAATGATCATGAAAATTTTTTTTTTTTACTATAAAGCACATAAACAATCATCAATTTGCATTAATGAAAATATATACCAAGTTAGGCACAAACATGCAAATCAATGAAACCATATCCAACCATGCAATGTAAGACATCAAAATCAATTTGCATAAAAAGAATGTAACTAAAAAAGCAAAGATGCAAATTGTTTGTAAAAATTATTTCCCTTCAAAAGATAAAATCATAATTAAGCACAAGGAAATAAATTCAAGGAAAATGTTTCTATAAATACAACCAATAAAGCTTAGAACATTTTCCAAAGTTTTTCAAATCACTTTAATATATGAAATTCCAACGAAGAATCATTTATAGAATTATGAGCAAGTGATTTTGAAAAACAAGAAGTGTACTATTGTAAATTTTCAATTTGTAAAACAATAGACACTCACAAATTTTCCATACCAAGAGATATAACTTGAAAATCAATGGAAAACTTAAATTGCTTCAAATCATTTGATTTACAAAAAGGATCTAACTATGACATTCATCAAATGATTTTCCAATATCAATTGATCATGAAAAGCTTTTGTAATCACAATCAATTGATCATCAATAGAAATGCACTACAAGAAATATAACTATATGAACCAAATGCAAATCTATCAAGATAATATTGCAATCAAAGGATTTTGAAAATCATGAGATATAACTTTAAGAGTTCATGAAAACAAAATCAAATGATCACAAAGAAACATTGCATTTTAAGAGATGTGACTATATAGAAACAAAATGCAAATGTAACAAGACCAACAATAAGATATAACTTAAAAAGAATAGGTTGGTCTAGAGAGGTTCAAGGCCTTAAGGATAGTCTAAATGTCTAGCTTTGAAAATTCACTTAAGGACTTGACAAGGTCGTCCTTGAGAGTTTACTTTGAAGTTCCACCAACTCTTGGAGATTTAACTCATAAAAGCTTTAGAGTGGTGAAATGATTCTTTGGGGAAATAAAGAGCTAGGAAGGAAAAATCATTTTCAGTCCATAGTGGAAATCATTTTAAAGATATGCAATAAAACACAACACTAGGGTTCCAATCCAGATACGGATCAACTCCGGGTTGTTAAGCCCTATAATGGAGTAACCCTCTCTGATACCAATTGAAAGTCCGGGGATCCGAACCCTAGGGGGGGGGTGAATAGGGTGAGCTTCATTTATGACCAATTTTAGCCAATTTTAACTTCTTTAAAACAAACTAGTCACAAGTGGTGATTACAAATAAAATGCGGAAGCTTAATAAAAACAATCACCACAAAGCAAGCACCATCACACAAGGATTTATAGTGGTTCGGCCTCAATGCCTACATCCACTACCGGCTTGTGATCCAACACCCCACCGGATTTCCACTATTTATGCTTTTCAATAGGCTAAACAATAACCTTTACAATATGCTTTTCAAGGCTAAGCAATAACCTTTACAATGATGTTTTTCAAGGCTTAACATCAACCTATGCATTATGCTTTTATAGGCTAAGCAATAACCTCTTCAACCACAAGGTTGGTTATCTCTCTAAGTAGTGTCTAAATTACACTTGATGGAGATTCAATTAAGCTCATTACATTTGCCTCTAAAATAGGCGGATATGAAAATGAAAATCTAATACACACACACACACTATGAATGCAAAGATGAAAGCACATGAGGTGTGTGTGTGATGTCCTCAATCATTTTGAAAATGAAAGTTCATAAATGTAAGCCTAAGGCTTTTGAAAGTTTTAGCTCATAAAAACATTTATGATTGAGGTAGTAATGCTAATCACATGTTTAAAAACAACTTGTAAAAGATTTACCAATCTAGTTCAAGCAAGTTGTAAAAGTTTAAGAACAAAACATGTGATGCATAAAGATTTCAATCAATTGAACAATGTAGCTTAATATATGTATGCTTTAAGCATTTTGAAAGTGTAAAGCACAAAAATAGATTTGATTGAAATCAAGGGACAAATTACATGTACTTAAAATACAACTTGAAAATGATATACCTATCAAAGCTAAGCAAGTTGTGAAACTTTAAAACAAAAGTACATGTGAAGTTGTTGAATCCAAAATATAAGATATATTTTGAAAGTGATTTTCTTATGATGAAAAAACAACAACTAAAGATTCAACCAAGTATATGAATCATGTTACATATAATTTCAAAGATTCTTTCATTAACATGATCTACTTAGATTTACCAAATAAAGTACTACTTGGATTGAATCAAATGGTGATGCATCCAAAACAATAAATCAATTCAAAACATAAAACATGTTAAGGACACAACAAATCATAGTTTATCATGCTAGATAAGATTTACCAATAATTAAAGCTAAACATGAAAACATATGATTTGTGTGGTTGTTAAATCCAAAACATAAGATAGATTTGAAAGTGATTTTCTTATGATGGAAAACAACAACTAAAGATTCAACCAAGTATATGGATCATGTTACATATAATTTCAAAGATTTTTCCATTAACATGATCTACTTAGATTTACCAATTCAAGTACTACTTGGATTGAATCTCAAAGTGTTGCATCCAAAACAATAGATCAATTCAAAACATAAAACATGTTAAGGATACAACCAATCATAGTTTATCATGCTAGACAAGATTTACCAATAAATAAAACAAAGCATGAAAACATATGATTAGGAAAAGTAAAGCTTACTTAATGATTTAACTCCATGAAACCAAGCTTTAGCTTTCCAAATGTCCCTCAACCTTCCTTAGCTCATTCCCCTTTGTTTGGCCTCAAAACATCTCAAGGAGGGCCTCTTTGTTCCTCAAAATTTCTATGGGAATGAGCTTCTTTTTATACCAAAAAATGCCCAACGGCTAGTCCCCGGTCGACCTGGTACACTGCCCGGTCGACCTGGCCTTCAACGGTCAAAAAACTGATCGTTTAAAAAAAAAGCCAACGGCTCTTTCCCGGTCGACCGCGCAGTGTGGCCGGTCGACCGGGTCCATAGGCGCGGTCGACCGGCCACACTGTGCGGTCGACCCGGCCTGGGACCAACTTCCCTCAAATTGCATATTTTTTGCATATTTCAAAGTTTTTCTTGAGGGAACTTTTTGGGCCATGGAATCAAGCTTGGAAACATGTTTTAAATCAAACTAAGTGGTTTAAAAAACATGAAACACAAAAAGCCTAAAATGATTCAAAACTTTAAAACCAAAGGCTTGCTTGATTTCTAAAACCTCTTTTAAAAAACAAATGCATCCAAGATTAAAACCAAAACATGCATAAATCAATACTTTTACAACTCTTAAAAACAATGCATGTATAAAACAGGATTTCAAGATTTTCTAAATCAATGCAAATGTGTGCAAATCAAATGATGCTTGAATGATAATGCATCCATCAAATTGCAAATACAAAATCCCTAACATTAGTATGTTGATTTGTTTGGAAAATGCTCAATTTTATTTGCTCACAACTATACTGTTGTTAAATGAGGAAAGACTTTGATGATATGATATGGATTCCATTTCTTGCTGATAGTAAACCGACCTTTGAGATGATAAATGTTACCTCTGTACTTTAGTGGAGCCCAACCCATTTCCCAGCAACTTTTTAATGATCAAATCAAGGTCCGTATGGGCTATCTAATCTACATTGATGATTAATAGGCATTGGCACGAAAGAAGGATTCTACAGAATCTTGGGATGCAAAATTCATTATAGGAAGGAGACCAAAAAAATCGTTTTCTCATAATCTGGTTTACATCAGTATCTCCCTTTTTGCTTATATTTATGTTAATGCCATGTGATAGGCTAATGTGTTCAGTATTCACAATCTAGTAGTCTTTGATTCAAGCGAAGGTACCTTACCAGTAAAACTGGATGTTCCTCTTAAGTGTTTTGACCATTTCATGAGAATTATATTCTATCCATTGAATTCCTCTTAAGTATTCACAATGGGGTTGAAAACATATTATTAGAAAGAAATGTCTAAAATAGAAAAAATGTATTATTTATCTAAAAGAGAAAAAATGATTAAATGGTAATGAAGAGTGTGAAATGAGAAACTGCCTGTGGTGACTAAGAAAGTGCATACTTACAGGTCGTACTTCATTAGAAGCTCAAGTTCATATTGTGCCATAGAAACCCAAGTTGCTTACATAAAGAATACAGTGTTTGTTTGTCCTTGAGTTTCTCATGAAAAGAGTGGATTAATAGATACATTTTTCTTTGTATCTTGGCATTCTCTATATCTATTCTTATTGTAAGATTTTGAACATCAAGTTGGGTGTATGAATTTATATCTTTCCCTCTCTTTCTACACTCGATCCAAACAAACCATCTTCCTTTGTTCCTCTATTTCTCTTGTACACTTTCTTTTTTTTTTTTTTTATAGGATTTCTCTTGTACACTTTTCTAGAGATTCAATACAGTTGTATTCAACCAAACAGATTATTATGAGCCAAGTGAAATGCATCATAAATTAGCATATGGCTTCAAATGGGACTCACCATGTGATGAATGAATAAAAATTACTCCTTTAAGTGTATGACTACCAGTCATCAATTAGTGCAGTCCTAAACCGAATTGTCAATGGGTTGCCAGAACCCATTCCTTTTTTATTTCTTTTTATGATGAAACTTGGATGTAGGTTCCAAACTAGATGCATGCAAAACATAAGATCATGGGAAGTAGAACATATTATCATAGTCATCATGTGATTGACTGTATTCCAACTCAAAGCATTTAAAGTTATCATGTGATTGATTGTATTCATAATCATATGCACATGTTTTTGCGTGTTCTCTTTTGAGTAACGTGATTATCTTATTGATTATTCCTTTTGTAAGATATGGACAAGACTTGGACGACATTGGATAGTCAAGATCGCATGGTGAGAATGGGTAGGGAGTATCGCGACGGGGTGAAGTCATTTATTGAATTTGCAAAGTAGAATGCTAGGGATGCTACTGAGATTTGGTGCCCTTGTAGGGTTTGCAAGAACAATCGCCGGTATGACTACGACACTGTGAACTTTCATATTTACCGTTGGGGTATGCAAGCATCCTAGAAGACCTGGATTTACCACGGAGAGATAACACCTCCTGTGGATGACGTTGTCGAATCGGAACATGGGGGTGATAGTGATTATGAGGATCGGGATGAATATCAAGAAATGATGGAAGACCATTACATGGGAACTTACACCAACGCTGAGGCCATCCATAGTAATGCAATGCGTTACTTTGAAAGAATGTTGGATGCTTCTCAGCGCCCTCTGTACCCTGGTTGCTCTCCAGACAACACTCTACTAGATTTTGTAATTAAGATGATGGAGCAAAAGGTGGAGGCAAAGTGGAGTAACAAATCGTTCAACAATGTGATGCGGATATAGAAGGCACTCCTGCTAGACAATAATTTGGTTCTAGATTCAATTTATGCAGCGAAGAAGATACTGCGTGACTTGGGTCTGGGATATGAACACATTGATGCTTGTCATAATGATTGCGCCTTGTTTTGGAAGGAGAACATAGATTTAGAAAAATGCCCGATATGCGGGGAGTCCAGATACAAGCTAAATGATGGGGAGGAAAAGAAGATATTGCTGGAAATAGGTGGGCCTCGTGGATGCGATTTCAAAACTTTTGACCCACTTGAATCAGGGATCAAATGCCCATAAGGCCATTAACCATATCCAGGATGCAATCCCTCATACTCATATACCATGTACAACAATAATACAAGCAACACCCTGCAAATATAATCTACAAAAGATAGAGAAGCAGATTATACCTTTGTTGTTCGGTTGTGCTTTAATGGAGAAGGAAACTACTTTAGATCTCCAAGACCTCTTAGTCTTCCACGCTATGACCCGTACTAGATCTCTTCTCTAAAGGAGATGGATGGGATCTCCTAAAGAAAACAACTAGAAGCTCTAAAGAAAACTAGAAGAGAACTAGAAGAAGAAGAGAAGTATGTGCAACTCTTGCACAAAGAGGGCTGGGCGTGAATTCCAAGGTTGTATCTCTCCCAGCCCCTTTGTTACTCCTTTTATAGCATTAAGCAACCTCCTTCTCTTATACTAATTGAAATAAAAGTCTTACTTCTACACAAAATAGTAACCTTACTATTACCACTATTAGAAGTCATACTTCAAATAGAAATAGTAACTTCTCAATTCCTTCATCTTAGAGTTCTAGTAGGATTAGTATCTTTCTAATAACTCGGGCTAGCGTGGGGACCACTAGGGATTCCATAAAAAGCTGGCTCCAACTGGGACACCGTGACCCCACATCTCATGTGCAATCCGGGTCCACAGTTAATTGCAAACAACACCACTATATAAATGCAATTGCACTCCAGTCTTAGGAATAATTTATAATGAAGACCCTAAACTTCCCGATTACCACAATTAAGCCCCTCTATCAATATCCATGGATTAACTGGACTAATACTGTTCCACCAATTTAAATCCACATCTTATTATCCTTGAGCCCCAATTAATCATAGTGATCATCAGTACCATCCAATTAACTCTTAATCGAGATGGGTGCGCACTTACTAATGATAAATCCATTAATTGGCACAAGGGGATAATATAGATAGATTCTATCTTGACCATTGGATGTTCCCACAGTCCTACTACCACGTACCCAAGACACCGAGGTGTTGACCTACAGTTAGCCTCACTCATTGGTGACTCAAAGCAAATGAATAGATAGAAACTTGAGTTCATCAATGTCTCAGGATTGAGAGCCTATTGCTAGGGAATTATGAGAGAAAACCTTAAACTCGAGACAGTATTCCATAAGGTGCATCTCATGGTCCTTCAATATATCCAATGTACCAGCACCGTGATCCAGAATCTTACATTCTGATGATCGAGACAAATCACACTATCTTATAGTGATCAAAGCGCTGCAACCTTATCAGATGAGATGCCCAGTCTCATCACCGATTGTGAAGATGTTTAAGTATAAGATCTGTGACAAATGTCTCATATGTGTGGATCTCATCCATACACATATATCACATCTAATATACTAATGGGATCCGGTTCATCTCATGAACCATTTATGTCATATGTATTGGTCATGTGTATTAAGTAGTAAAACACCATTCATCTCATGAAAGGAAAGCATGATATTATTGATAAATAAAGAAATTAATCAATTTATTACATCATCTGATGGATTGAGTCCATACAATCTAACAGATATTGCATAAGGTTTTACGGTACTTCCCGTTGATACCGAGGTTGTAGAGACTTTACATGTTCAGAAAGATTGCCACACACATGAGATGGCACAGTGATAAATGCAAAGATGATGGGATAATTAGGCATCCAGTCGATTGTGAGGAATGGAAGGGTCTTGATAAGAAACATCCGGATTATGCTGAGGAGACCTGTAATATAAGGCTGGGGCTAGCCTCTAATGGGTACAACCCTTTCTGGGACATGAGCACGTCTTACAGTATGTGGCCTGTCATACTTATGCCGTACAACTTGCCACCATGGATGTGCATGAAGGTACAATTCTTCATGATGTCATTGCTTATTCCTGGACCGCGTTGGCCTGGTAACAATATTGATGTTTATCTTCGACCCTTAATTGAAGAGTTGAAAGAGTTATGGGAGAATGGTATCGAAACTTACGTGCCTCTAGCAAGGAGAGCTTTCAAATGCGTGTGGCTTTGTTGTGGATCATAAACGACTTCCCTGCATATGGTAAATTGTCTGGGTGGAGTACCAAAGGGTACAAGGCTTGCCCCACTTGTAATGAAGACTCCTTATCCGTTAGGTTGAGAAGGAAGATTGGTTACACGGGCCATATATCTTTCTTGCCTAAGCGGCACACTTGGCGATGTAGCAAGGACTTTCATGGAAAGGTAGAGAATCGAGTGAAGTCATTGGAGTTGCCGTCGGTGGAAAAGGTACATGCACAATTGGAGCGGCTTCCAGATACAAGGTTTGGGAAGCACTCTAACAAAAAAAAAAAAAAAAGACCACGTGACCCTGAAGACTTGAGCTGGACAAAGAAATGCATTTTTTATGAGCTACCGTACTTTAAGAAACTAAAGCTTCGACACAACATTGATGTCATGCATGTGGAGAAGAATATATGTGAAAGTCTTCTCTGCACAGTGGTGGGCTTAGATAAGAAGAGCAAGGACACAGAGTATGCTTGTCAGGATTTTGCATATATGAACATTAGGCAAGAATTGCATCTACGAAAAAGAAGCAATGGAACACAAGAGAAGCCTCATGCGTCCTACACATTAGGCCCGAAGGAGAAGGATGGTTTTTTATCAATATTTAAAATCGATCAAGCACCCAGATGGTTATGCTGCTAACCTCTCGAGGTGTGTCACTTCAAAGAATGGGAGATTAGCGGGCCTAAAAAGCCATGACTGCCATGTTCTACTGCAGCATCTCTTTTCGATTGGTATGCGTGGGTACATGAACAAAGAGATATGCACAACACTATTTGAGCTGGGTAGCTTCTTCGAGGACATTTGCTCAAAGACTTTGAAATGGAGGCATGTGGAAGCATTGGAAAATAAGATAGTCCTCATACTGTGTAAGTTTGAAAGGATTTTTCCACCGGCATTTTTTGATGTGATGGTCCATTTGATAGTTCATTTACCGCGTGAGGCTATGCTCGCTGGACTGGTGCAATATTGATGGATGTATCCAATCGAGAGGTGATTCCCTTTGTCATTCATTAAATTGTTGATTAGTATTGAGAGGTGATTGTGTTTACCATTCTTTAAAATTTTTCAACTTGATATTGATGTATGTGTTTGAAGGTTTCGGGGAACACTGAAGTGCTACGTTACCAATCGAGCTCGGCCAGAAGGTTCGATCGCCGAGGCCTAAAGGGAGAAGTTCCTGAAGAACGGAATGACGATGGGGGCGAACAAAGCCTAGAGTTGGGTGTCTTCACCCAACGCATCTGGCCCTTTTCACCTATCAAGAGGGCTCCTAATGTGTCCGATGGGGAACGCAACATGGCCCATAGGTTTGTGTTGTATAACACTCCCGATGTCATACCTTATCTAGAGTAAGTGGTTCGGTTTAACTAATTAAATGCATTACATGTAAACTTTTTGATATTCCTATATGTCACACTGATTATGTGTCACTAATACCTTGAGTAGGAAGCACAAGAGGCAAGTGAATGAGCACGGTGGACGCAACATCACCAATTTACAACAGGAAGAGTTTTTTGGATGGTTCAGAGATCATGTACGTATAATAGATGCATAATAAATATTATCAACTCAAAACAAGGAAACCCAATTTGAACTAATTTTAAGAAACTAATGTAGATAAACCAACTTAGATCTCAAGGGTCTCCAAAAGCAACAGATGCATTGTGAGCATTAGCAAATGGTCCTAGTTGTCTGGTACATCAATACTCAGGTTGTATGATTAATGGTGTCCGATTCGTAACCGTAGACCACGACAACCATCACAAGAGCCAGAATAGCGGAGTGGTTGTCGAGGGGGACCACAATGAGGAAAGCATTGACTTTTTGGTTACTTGACCAATTGGATTGTCATACATCAATGGTTCTGAAGTTGTTTTGTTCAAATGTGAATGGTATAATACAGGTCATAAATCTAAAATAAATATCGAGGCACATGTCACAAGCATTTACGTTAGGGATCGGTGGTATGAAGAGGATCCCTTTGTCTTGCCAAATCAGGTAAATCAAGTGTTCTATGTCAATGACACCAAATTAGGCCCAAATTGGAAAGTCGTGGAACGGGTCAAGCATCGGGGTGTTTGGGATGTGCAAGAGCGAGATGAGGAAAAAGAACAAAATGTGATAAATGAGCCATACCAGCAGGAAGAAGCCATTGAAACTGTCTCAGTAGCTGTTGTTGAGGATTTTTCCTTTTGTTACACTAGGGATGACGTTGAACCAGATATCATCCCTGAGGATAATGAACCTGCGGCCGATGGTGATGAGCCAAATTGGCAGAATACATAAATGAAGAGGAAACTGATCAGTCCGACCTTGATATTGATTCTGATATGGAATTATGATATGCAAAATTCATTTCTTCATGTGTGTGGACAAGGATTATATGCAATGGAATCATTAATTTTACTTTCATTTGTTTGCCACTAATGTGACTTTTTTAAAATTTTACATGTTTGATCCCTTTATATATTTATGATCCCTTTGTCATTTTTTATCACAGTGGTCCAAAAAATGCCAAAAAAAAAAAGAAGCTTATGTTCCTCCTGGCGCATTGTCTCAAAAGAAGAATGCTTATGAGTTAGCTAGAAATAAGAATGTTGAAAGTAACATGGCCTGAATGAGTGAAATTGGCGCACGGCAATTGGTACAAGCAATCCAAAATCCATCTCGGCGTCAACTCTCTGTGAAGACGAACATGATGACATCGATAAGGAGTATAGACCATCCAGAAGTAGTGAGGAAAAAGAAGAGTTGGAAGATGAGGTTGTTATATCTAATATCAAAATTTAAACACTTGTGAAATTTCTTGCATGTATACTAACTTATTGTGTTTTTTTCGTAATTCTTGATTTTATTCTATCTTATTGTGTTATTCAGTTCACACACATGGTGTCGCGACGCCGGTCCGGGTCAACGGGCCCAATCCGGGATCGGGACTAAAAATTATGGGATATTATGTTGATGATGAATGAATGATACACAATCCTATGAATTAATTTAAATCAAAACACATATGAGTCCATAAGATATGCCACTCGTACACGCGATTTCCCACATGTGTCCGCGGTGAGGATATCACATTGACATGAATATTTCTTTTAAGTGCGGAAGCATGTAGCAAATCTAATTCATACATTCATATCCAAGATAACAAGATTAAAACATATTTAACACCAGTATCAAAAGGAGCAATGATCATTAGCTATTTCCTAAAAGAAAGTTAAAGTTTACAGCAATGTCATTTAATTATAATTCCCAAAAATAGAGGCCAACAAAGGCCAATATAAACAAAATAACAAGTTCTCAAAAGAATGGTTAATTCCTAACCCAAAACGTTACGTAACGCAAACACCCGGATGTCTAAACGACATCATCGGTGTGCCACTCAATTAGACGTTTCGGTTTTCCGACCGCCTCCTCGTGCTCCTCCTCGGGATAACCGACAACAGGACCTGAGTACCAAAACAAGAGTCAAATACGACGGTTTGGCAAATGGGTGAGAAGATATGACAATATAGAAATTACCTTGGAAAACGTTTAAACCTGTTAGAACAATGATTTCAAAAAACGAGAGAATCATTTATTCAAAATACACATGCAATATAAAATAAGTAAGGTATTCAAGGAATTCGGGAAACAAACAATATGACAACCACATGAAGCTAAGCCCTCTATCACCGAAGTGACATGAGCATATCGGGATGTTGACCTCAGTCACCAAAGTGAGGAGATGCAACATTAGTAACATATACATATACATATACATAATAAATACGGGATATGACCACGGTAGCGAACCGAGCATCGAGAACCACAGTAGCAATTTGCGGCATCGGGACAAGACCACGGTAATAACTGGGTAGCGGGAACCAAATTGCAGCTGGCGGAAAGAGAGGAGGATCTCCCAAGTCGGTGGATCAGACCAATAAGGTTATCCGAGCTTAGTGTTGCTGACTCATGGGTCAAATCACATAAAACAAGGCATGTACAAAATTCATATTATGCACTATATAAATGGGCAGGACGGGGTGCTCGAAGGCACAAATATGATTCAAATAAGAGGTGCATATCGGGACAAGCAAAATACTACAATAGTAGTTTCTGTATTTTCGGGAACGATAAATCATAAATCATGCGTTTCGGGACAAGTATCGGAATTCGAGATTCGATCAAGTGAATAAAGGTCCCGTATGTCAATTTCAATATAGATTGGCACTCTTTGAGTTTGGAGACATTCCGGGCTCTTTATACACCTTAGGATTTTCAAAACTTTAAATGAAAGCTTGGGATTCGGTTTCTCTTTTCAAATGGGTGCTAAACAATGGTTACAAGTTTTCCCATCACACTAGGGTTCCCAATAAACATCTCTCAATCATTTAAATATTTCATTGTTGCTCACAGGATAGTCCCAGGTGAACAGTGCTGGTCGCTCGAGTGGACAAGGAGTTCGCTCGAGCAACGAGCTCTCTGGAATGACTTTCTGGGAGGTTCGCTCGAGCGGATAACGGGTTCGCTCGAACGAACATGTTGGCTCAAGTGAACATTTAATTTGCTCGAACTAACAAGGTTCTGTGAGAGCTCTGCTGTGAATCTGGGAGTGTTTGCTAGAGCGACGAAGGTTCGCTCGACTGGAATGGCTCGGAGTCATTTCTGGACAGGTTGCTCGTGCGACCTGCCGAGTTCACTTGAGCGAACTGTCTAAAACTGATTCTGAGACAGTTCTGCTCCTTCTATCTTTCTCTTCTTACAACTCACATGAGTTTCATTTCCACTCCAATATTGGAGCCTCCAAAACTCCTTTCTAACACCATTCAACTCCACATCAAAACTTCCATAATCATCAATCAAAACATCTTCTTCTTAGTCACATTCAACTACAAAAGAGAAGAGAAAATCCATAATCATAAGGATTCATTTAAACTTCAATCAAGCAATAAATGAATGCTAATAACCACATTTCCAAAACATTAAATGAACTAATAAGATTCATTAATGTACATTTATCTCAAATCAATGCAAATCAATAATAGTATGAAATATATATTGAAATCATCAATGAATTTCATTAAAAACATTCAAAGCTCAAAATATCAAATCATCCACTTGCCTCAAGGTCTCTAACAAGAAATCCAAGCTCTAAACAAGCTATCCAAGAACAAGACCACAATCTCTACAAAAACCCCCAAAACAACCCTAAAATGGGTCAAACAATGAAATAGGAAGAGAGAGCTCACAATAATGAAAATGGAGCTTCCTAAGGACTAGAAGAACACATATCTAGGAGATTAGGGAGAGAGCTTACTTGTAGGGTCTCCAAATGGAGAGAGCTAGCTCAAAGCAAATCTTGGAGATGGTGGTTTTCTTCAAAAATGGTGTCAATGGGAAGCTCTAAAGATGGTGAGGAGGATGATGAAGTCCATTTCTCAAGAGATGCAAGGTTGTTGGGAGATTGAGTGGTGGAAAGCAAGAAGAAGAAAGGGAAAAAGGAGAAAAAGCCCTAGTAAAAAAAGTTGTGCGGGGAAAGGAGAAAGGAAGGGGAAGGGTTCTTTTATAGCAATTGCAAGTAGGCTCCACCACTAGGAAACTTTGTGGGGTCAAAATCATGGCTTTCGGGACTTCAAATGAATTTGATGAAACGGAAGAAATGATCATCGAAATTTCTAGTTTCCAAAAAGTATATGTTTCGCGGGTTTCGGGAATATCAAATATTGGGTACAAATTTAGTGTAAAAAGACTGCTTTGCCCTCAATGCAATGGCAGTCGGGTTTCGGGATTCGGGATGGGAACGGGATCAACATGAAAGTTGAATAGATCAATGAGATTAGTAAAACGAGATAAGACACCAATCATAGAAATCTCGAATAATCCCCAAGTAAACGCAAGGTCATAAAAGAAACCCCCAAAGGGCTCCACTAATCACAAAGGCACTCAAAAATCCCCAAAGCTATAACAAAGCTATTCTAAACCCAACTAAATCAAAATCCACTGAACGTACTTAGGGCTAACACACGACTTAATCAACACTAATCGAGGTCACTCGGGTCGGGGTCTTACACATGGCGCCAAGGAGCCGTAGACAATGCCAATCAGTAGGCACTCAAGTATCGGTCCCAGATCGTATTGCCAGTCAGTGTGAGATTGGTGCCACCCAGCCCGATATATCTAGCCAGCCTACTACAGACAATAGCGTAGGTAAGATATATTTGACCCCATTATCTTTTCAAACTTATTAACCACATTTTATTTTTATATGATTAATAATTCGGACTTGTTTGTGCTGGTTGTAGCATTATCCTCTCGGCATGTACGGGGTAGGGTGATGGGCCATGAGTTAGAGAAGAGGATGAGGATTCTGGGCAGTAGGATTTCTGTTCTGCTAGGTGCACAATCAGGGGCATTTGAGGGTATAAATGCCTCTACATTTGCAGTCGAGCTGGGGAGTCATATTCGCAGGCTTGCACCTTTAAACAAAGAAACATGGGGAGCAATTGATGATGGGTGCAAGGAGGCAATCTTCACTGCAGCTGCGGTAATAAAAAAATCTTATACTTTCTAATCTATATTCATAGGCTTTACTGTTTACTTTTCACACTTGTGGGTTTGAAATGACAGCAAAAGTATGACTTTGGCGACTGGAAGACCGACGCACGTGTGGCAAATGCAGTCGGGAAACTAGCAATGCATATTTATAGGGAGTTTAGGGCGGAGCTACACAAAGCATATAAGAAGTTATTGAAAAATGGCCACGATCCAGAGCGAAGCAGTGCCCATATGATACGCAGAGGGCGGCCAAGTGGGTCTGGCTGATAGAAAACAAATGGGAGACACCAGAGTGGAAGGTAGCTAAATTATATTTCTTGATTTGCTTTTGGTACATGGTTTAAATTAGTCTCTACACTATATATTGCTGTTGTTTTAACTATAGTTGTTATTTTAGCTAAATTAATGATTTGGTAGAAGCACACAATTTTTAGCTCCCTTAACTTGTGTCATTTAGCATCCCTACACAAGTTTTTATGTTCCCTCAAGTTTCTTTTAAATAAGCTAACTACATTGTCTATTACTTGTAATTTTCAGCGCAAGTCACAGAGGAATTCAGAGAGCCGAAGCAAAGTGAAGACGCTTCATACATCTGAATCTCGATCATTTGCAGCCCAGTTCTCCATCATGTAGGCAGATGAGCAACATTCTCCTCCCTGTCAACCTGATTTATATCGACAGCGACACTATAGCAAGAAGAAGAACAAATGGATCACAGATAATGCTGAGGAGACACATGTGAGTTGTTTCATTAACAATATTCTAGGTCCCAGTTTATTTCATTTGCCTAACATATATTAATTACATGACATATTTGAATGCTTTGATAATGCAGCGAAGAATGGAGGAGGCACTGTCGCAGCCTGAAATTAACTCTCTAGTGGTTGAGCAACAAGTGATCGAGATTCTATTAGGGAAGAGGGCCGCGAGGAGGCAAGGGTACCGCTCGAGGGGCCCATCATCATCTTTTACTGGTATCTTGATGTCTTCTGAGATGAGCACCCTACGGCAATAACTAGCTGATTCGTTGAAAGCACAAAACGAGTTGAGGGAAGAGTTGTGGCGACAGTATGAGGACTCACAGAAGCAAATGCAAGATCAGGCAGCTATGCAGGTTCACATGCAGAGTCAGATTCAATATCAAAATCAAGCCTCTCGGCGGCAAGAACCACCGAGGCCATTACTCATCAGCCGGAGCACATAGGTGACTTCAAAAGGCCTCCAAAGGGCTACATGTAAAATTTCAGGTCATTTTGACAACATTTGACCGGACTTTGACTATCAGAAGCCAAATCAGGCCTCCTAGCGGCGAAGCTCCCTGGGACCATGATTTCTAAATCGGAGCATATGGATCGTCTCAAAATGACTCCAATAGACTCCCTGTCAAATTTCAGGTCAATCAGACATCGGTTGACCGCACATCAAAGCGCGGCATCTCCCTCGAAACAAAATCAAGTCTACTGGCGAGAGAACCCCACACAACTTCAAAACTCAAACAAAAGCCTATGGTTGGTCTTATTTATTGCTCAGGAGGCTTCACCTCAAATCTCAGGTTATTCTGACGTTGTTTGACCTAGTTTTGGCTTCTGGCGGCAAATTGGCAGCTCTTACGACAAAGTCTTCGGCTTTCCCGGAAAATCGGAAACTTTGCTCTCCGATATGCAAGGCTTGTCGTCAAGTTTTCTGTAAGGAAATCTGGCCAAAACATGTAAAAAAATGTTAGGAAAAATACCAAGAAAAAGGAATCGGAAAAATCGGAGAAATGGCCAAAATACGACGTCCAAAAGGGGAAAAATCCCCCATGGTCGCCGGCGACCATGGGGCAGTCCACGTCGCCGGCGACCATGGGGCAGTCCACGTCGCCGGATTTTCACCAAATGACAGCTTTTTAGTCCCTTTTCGTGTTTCTAGATGTCCGGCCCCTGTGGTTTTCCAAAATTCTAACTTTTGAGGCTCGCAATCCATCGATCTTCATCAACATCACGGATCTACCGTCAAGAACATCGTATCGTCATTGATCACTTCGAAATCACCAATTAGCGATGAAAAAAGCACACTTTCTACCCGATCAATCGCGAAATCGACAGGACAAATGACACCGGCCCACTAACAACAATCAGTGTCTGAAGTTGCATGGTCATCCGACATCGATCAGCATGAAGATCCATCGGCGACCATCATAAGAAGATTTCCAAAAGACGCGGCATGGCCCGTGACTCTTCGAACGCCTCAAAGACCACTTAATGCAGTTAAATGACCCGATTTATGACAATTGAATGTGGTCACTAACTCGTTATTTCGGATGGCCCAATTAGAAGTGAGCAAATGGGAGTTACAAGTTAGCCGTAAACACGACATTAAACCGTGTAACTCCTCTCATCATGGAGCTTAAAGGCGATTAAAGGCCCTTAATTGTCTGTCGGCCAATCAGAAGCCAAGAAAATAGAGTTACAAAAATAATGAATTAAATCATGTAACTCCCATTATGTGGCTTTAATACATTTAAGGCCCATAAACCCACCTAATGGCTACCAAAGGCCTATAAAAGGGGGGTCATTCCAAGGAAAGTTGATAAGAAAAAAAAAGGCTGGAATCCCGAATTCCAGACGAAAATTTCCTACATGAGAGAAAACTCTACAACAAACTCCCCTCTGTTGAAGAAGTTCTTCATCGACCACCACTACAAGGTGACTGAAAGTCCCTTAGGGGGGCCACCCCCCCCAAGATCCTTCTCCTTTCGTCTCTATGGCTTAGATGTGGCTTTTCAACCTGTCTACTCGGCTTTTTACTAGACATAAGACCCTCTCTTGGTCTTTATCCTCTAAAAATCTGAGGTTTAAGTCAAGCCAAGCGAATCAAGAGAAACGTCTGTTCTCATCTGAAGGATGATGACAAAATCCACACATGGCTTACGACTCTCAATCTGAACGAGTCTCCACAATCTCCTGAGAAGTTAGATTCCCTTTCTTGCTTTTAATTGTAGTTGGTATTTTCCTAAAGAGATATAAAAATCACAACTCTTGTCTTTCATTTTTGATAAGATTTGTAAATTGCCTTTCATGGCAAACACCACCTTTCCCGGCAAAAATCGCCTCTTACAGCAAACATCACCTTTCACAGCAAAACAAAATGAAATCACCTCTCAAGGCATTTAAAACAAACCAGGTCTCTTTTCTTAAATATATGTGCAATGAAAAACTAGAAAAAAAGTTGATTTCCTTTTCTACTTGCGAAGGTGGATCTACGGACCACCACTTGTCAATTCCAAGTAGAGTAGAAAATCTGGCATACTTGTACAAAAAACAAAAAAAAGAGTTGATGCCTACTTTGCCTCCAGGCACGAAAGGGTCGGACTCCAATGAACTCCCACGTCCGCTGACCTCGGTAGCGTCGAGCGCCAGAAGTAGGGTCCATCATGGTGGCATACCCGGTGAGACCTATTCATTTGAGAACATGATGCTTAGAAAAGAAACATTTGCATATCATATCTTTTGCTCTATGCTTATGCTTCTTTTCTAGATTCCTTGGCTCCCTTTTAGTTGGTGGCCTATGTTGATTTCACATCTAAAAAAATGAGAAGGGATTTGTGGAAATTTCTAATTCTATCTTTGAGTTCATTTCCACTCTTTCTCTTTAAAAAATAAATAAATAAATTAGATTTCTTACATTTTGGATTCAACTTTGAGAAACTTTGATCATTTCCCTTTCGGGCAAGTGCTCTTAGAAATGTTGAGCCTATTTGGATTGGGGAATGGGCCACTCTTTCTCTTTGATGAGTCCATTAGAGATCTTTCAAAAAAAGAAAAAAAATCAGATGTCTTACATTCTGGGTTCAAATTTGAGAAACTTTGATCATTTCCCTTTCGGGCAAGCGCTCGCAGAAATGTTGAGCCTATTCGGATTGGGGAATGTGCCACTCTTTCTCTTTGATGAGTCCATTAGAGATCTTTCAAAAAAAAAAAAAAAAAAAAAAAAAAAAAAAAAAAAAAAAAAAAAAAAAAAAAAGATTCAGATTTCTTACATTCTGGGTCCAAATTTGAGAAACTATGATCATTTCTTTTTCGGGAAAGCGCTCGCAGAAATGTTGAGCCTGTTCGGGTTGGGGAATGGGCTATTCTTTCTCTTTGATGAGTCCATTAGAGATCATTCAAGAGAAAAAAAAAATCAGATTTCTTACATTCTAGGTTCAAATTTGAGAAACTTTGATCCTTTCCCTTTCGGGCAAGTGCTTACAAAAATGTTGTGCCTGTTTGGATTGGGGAATAGGCCACACTTTCTCTTTGATGTGTCTATTAGAAATCTTATAAAAAAACTAAAAAAAAAAAACAAAACAAAACAAAACAAAACAAAACAAAAATGAGGCAAAGATCGCTAAGGTTGCTCCAATTGCGTTCTTTGACTAAAACTGATCCAAGAAAAGCCTTGTCCAGAGTGTCGAGATAGCTAGACTGTTCTAGGTAAGGGTCCTTCAAACGGGTTCATTAAGTAATCCTACCCTTACCTGGGGGCTGATCTATCAACTGAGGTTTCATAAGACCGAATTGGGAGGCCTGGATATATTCTTCAACCTCTAGTTCTTCCTCTTATAAAAAATCTTCAAAGAAAAAAAAAAAAAAAAACTTCCGTCAATTTCGGGTTCAGATTTGATAAATTTTGGTCCCTTCCCTTCCGGATGATGCGCTCGAAGAAATGTTGAGCCTACGTTTGGATTGGAATACCATTCGCTCTCTTCGATGAATTCGATCTTGACATTTCAAAAAAACTTCCATCACTTTCGGGTTCATATTCGAGAAATTGGTCCCTTTCCTTTCGGGTGATGCACTCACAGAAATGTTGAGCCTACGTTCGATTGGAATATCGTTTTCTCTCTTATGAATTCGATCTTGACCTTTCAAAAATCCCATCTCATGTCCATTACATGTATGCGATCTCCAACATTTGTGCCTAGCGGTGCTAGTACGCCTTTTCTGGGTCTACTGTATTCACGACCGACACATTTGTACTTCTAACTTTATATTCATCTTGCCCCAAGTGAGCCTTGCTTTTCAATGATTTGAATTAAGGTTTACAATTGCTTCTAGCAGTCACTGGAATACTCATTCCAGACCTTCCATACTCGCTACTAGAACAATTGTACCTTCTATGGCTTTTTGCCTTTTTCATGTCGCTTAAGTTGGACCATGTCCCTTGAGCGATTTGGAAAGACAAAACCATAGTTTTCCCATTTATGATCAATATATTTCTTGTGATTACTAATGGATGTGGTATTGTTTCAGAATTTTTTCGAAAATAACAATGGTAGCTTCATTGACTATTACTTTCGATGAAAACAAGTACTAGCTCATGCTTCAGGAGAAGCAAAACATGCGCACTCACAAGCGCCCTGCCAGCTACCGAAGCATCATCTCTCTTGGTAACTCTCAAAACACCGGGTCGACCTTTACTCCCCGGACCATCATCTTCAGGTCGTTGGGACCATTCCCACTTCATGTAGAGGATACATCACCTGCTAAGAAGCAGAAGATCGCCCCGCAACGTGTCATTGCCATGACACTAAGGGCGAGCGCCAAGAAACTCGAAGCCCGCGGCACTCCCACGAAGCCTCAACCTGTAAGGACTCAGGTCTATCCTAAGAGTTGGCCCCCAAAACCTTCACTAAAACAAAGAAGGTTCCAGGCATCCACAAGGCTAGCATACCTAGCCCCTCTCAAGCAGAACCGATTCTATCCTCTTGCCTACATGAAGGAGGAGAGACCCATTTCCCACCAAGCAACAAAGCAAACTTAGCACGGCCTGCTTGTTCCTACAAGCCCAAAATTAAATCGTGCATCACAAGGCCTTAGCAAAAACCTGCCAAGGCCTGCACTCCTGCGGTTCGACCCTTCATCTCAACAAGGGCCAAACTCGTAAAATTCACAGCTTCGCTACGATAGTTAAAGGACCGAGTCCGGATCTTGTCCATGCCTAGCTTTGGTTGTTGCGCTCAAGGGAGCACATCCTTCATCGTTAAAGCCCAGTTGGAGCCAACCGAAGCTCAAATTCTTGTCGCACACGTCGTCATGTGTCGTATCGACAAAAGTGACTAGAGAATCAAAGGACCCAGCATCCTACCCTCCAAGTCTCCCACATATGGGTCGAAAAAGAAAGACCCAATCAAGTTGCTACTGTCCATATGGTTGGAAAAACCAGAAAAAGCCAGAAGTCAGCAACCAAACTTCATGTCCGACGTCCGGTGACTCGCAGTGTCTCCCGAACACAAAAACATCTGTAAGAGTCCCCTGCTCCTTCAAGCAAAGGACAACGGAGTAATCCTTCCTCAATTTCTTCATCCGAAAGAATGAGCCCCAGCTTAGTCACTAGTTGATTTCTTCATTCGAATCTCGAGGGATGAACGTCCTGGCTACAAATTTTGAGCCACCTCGCAATCCACCTCCTGACGACAAGGCCGCATGCATCTAGCAATTGGAGCAAGGTCAAAACAGGATTGAGACTCTAATGGAAAACCTCCTTCACACCTTTCAGCGTTAAGCAAACAATGAGGCTCCTCCGAGTCATTAAGATGACGTGGTAAATGGGGAAAATAATGAGTCACGCACCCTTACCAAAAAGGATGTGGACGATATCCTCGCCAGAGCAAGGGAGGAGGATACACTCAAGGAACATGGGATCAAGCCACCATATCCTTTATGATGGACTCAATCTCGTTCCATGCAAAATTCAAACACCCTACTCTCCAAACATATACGAAAAAAGGTTCAACCAGACAGCACGTCATCCACTTCAAAATCCCGATGGAAGCTATTGCGGATCAAGATGCCCTCAGGATCCGTCTCTTCGCAAGTACCCTAAAAGGTACAACCTTTGACTGGTACTCCACTCTGCCGGAGGACTCCATCCAAAATTGGGTCATGCTAGAGACAAGCTTCCTGACTCACTTCAAAGGTGGGGACCATCCTGCTACCATGGCTCAACTCTGTAGCCTAAAATAGGGGGAGAATGAGTTAACATACGATTTCATTCACAAGTGGAAGGCAATGGTGTACAAATGCTTAGACGTACTGCCACAAGCATCGCTGGTCGACATCTGTCGAAACAGCATGAGAGCAATGATCTGCTCTATGATCATCGGCAACAAATCAAAGAACCTAGGTGAACTCCTAAGAGCTTCAATGGAGGCTAAAATGGTGATCAAAGACCTCAACAGTCAGAAATCATCAAGGAAAGAGTCAACCGCCATTGCAACCTCAAATAAAAAAAAAAGGAGGTCCTCAATGTGCAAACCAAGTCAGCTCCTCAGCCGCCAAAGAAAGATGAAAACAATGCTGCGGGTAAGAGACCTGAACTCTCTAATGCTTTCAAAGGACGAGTAGAAAAGAAATACCCGTTCGATAAAGATCTTGAAGAAATCTTTGGGGCTCTCGTAGTAAACGACAAACTCACCTTGCCTGACCCCAAAAGACTGGGAGATATTGGGAAAATCAACATCCTCGGTATTGTCCATACCACCAGATGATCTCACATCCTCTCAATCAATGCTTTATGGTAAGAGAGAAGATCAACGAGATGTGGAAAAATGGAGTCATCACCTTTGACAAAAACTATGGGCCTGCCTCCGTCAACATGGTGTCATATGGACAAACATCCGGGTCACCGAAGAAGGAAATCGCCACTTCCTTCAAGGTGATAAAAATGGTTTAAACGTCTCAAGATCTTCTACACCAGACGGACAACCCATATGGGTGCATCCTGATCTCCTGGAAGATGAAAACGGGGAGGTTGTCAAAACAAAGCCGACAGCTCAACAGCGAAGGCAAGCCAAGAGACATCTCCGGAAGCTCAATCAGCAGGAGAAAGCTCAGGCAAAATAAGAAATCCATGAAAAAGCAGAGACATCCTCTACCACTTCACTAGGGGCAATAAAAAAGTCCATTCTCGAGACTTCTAAGGCGGTAAGAAAATTCACTCTTAGTGACTTCATGCCACCTCAATTCAAAAATGAAACTATGCAGGGGGCATCATACTCTTGCAATTCGGTAGTCGGATTCGCCATGGATAGATACGAGTCCAGTGACACCGACGAGTGGGAGGAATCCCTTGAAACAGGAAAATACCTCTCCGATGAAGAATGGGTTCCCAAAGCTCACCTTATGCCAGTAATCTGGTATAATCCCTTACAGCCATAAGGATCCTGGTCTGATGATGAAGAAGACCAAGAGGTTGTACAAGAAAATGTTGTTGACCCAGCACCAGTCAACGCTCCAGTGGAATCCAACCGTGTTGAACCAAAAGGAGCAGACGAAGAAGAAGATTTGGCTCCCATGCCTGATCACATCAACGACCTTCGTCGTGATCAAAATCCGGAATCGGAAGTCCCTGAAAATCAATAGGTACCTCTTTCCTTAACTCCTGAAAATGGAGAAAACTACTGGATTGATGATCCTTTTACATTTGAGGATGAGTCTGACTCCCAACAGTCCATTCTGGAGACATCTCCTATCGGAGTCACCTGCAATGTGATAGTTTGGGATCATAGTTCCTCTGAAACATTGTCTGCTAAGGCCACTTACTCTCAGACTACATCCGGTAGTGTATCTTCAGGAGCTACTTCCTCCTAGATGACTTCCACCAAGATATTAGCTTCTCAGGCCTTGTCTCCTGAGACTGTGACATCAGGGTTCACACCCCTCCTGACTGATCATCATGATGTCAAAGAAAGTCCAGCCAATTGGTCCCAGATACCCAACCTCATAGGTGATGCCTGAACCGATGAAATGTTCAACAAAGAAGAAAAGTTGCTAGATGTTGTTCAAGACTTGTTCCCCGAAAATGCTCCGTGCAACGCAATCACTGAGGGTGGCAACTCTACTGTAGACACATCCCTAGTAAAAGAGAAGGATCAACCCCTCAATCCAGAGGATGATATTCCAAAAGAAGACCCTTCTCAAGAAGCTCTTGAAGTTGGTAGAGGCACCCGCTCTGGCCGGGACTACCACAAAAATTACAGCCAATCTTCTTCAACTTATAAAAATCCTTTGGGAAAACAAGTTATAAATGCCACAAGTGGCAACAATAATGGAAATGCAGGCCCCAAGGAGGCTTTCAAGTATGACTCGATTGAGCACTTCAAACACATACATGCACTACTGCACATCCTAGATTTATTACGAATGTCTGCAAACACTCGTGATAATCTTATTTCAGAATTACAAATGCTGAATGCGGGTGTTGACAAACATGCCCCACAAGTCCTACGAATTAAGATGGACTACTGTGTCAAAAACTGTCAGACCCCGACCTAGGTTTAGTATATTTAATTCTTTAATTTGTTGTAATTAGTATCTAAGTGGGATTAGAGGATGATTAGTTGATTTTTAAGCTAGATTAGACTTTTGAATAGCTTTGGGGAATTTTGAGAGGCGTTGGACTTAATTTGACATAGGCCCAGGCGCCTGTGTGATGTGTGTTGGTTTGGGAGAATTTATTCTTGATTTTGAAAAATTCAAATTTTTACCGCTTATAATTTGTTTTAATGATCCTAAAAACTTTCATGTTTTATCCGTTTAAATTTGAAACTCAGAAATCACGTTTTTCGAGAAAAAAGGGCAAAAATGACTTCTCACACCAAATCTGTGCATGAATTTCGAAGTTTGCAAATCATGAGAAAAATATACTTTTTGGAAACTAGATTTTTCAACGATCAACTTTGTCTTCTTCGTCAAACTCATCCGCGACCCACATGAGGGGTTTCTAAGTCCTTGAAGTGAAATAGCCTGGAAGGGCCCACACCCCACTCAACCCATTAACAAACCCACGTTTGTTCTCTTCCCCACTACTTCATTTACATGTTCCAAAACTAGTTAAGTGCAGGGAGAAAAACTTAGCTCATTCTTTGCTACTTCTCTCCTTTGCATGTTGGATTTCCCATGACCCAAATGGAGATTTGAGTGCACAACTCTCTTCCTCATCTCTCCATTGTTAGAGCTTCTAGAGGTAAGCAATGGCTTCCACCATCCAACCATGACCTTTTGGACCCTTTAGTACCGTTTTATCATGCATGCAAAAGGGTTCTTTGAGAACGCCTCCTAATTTCGAAATTTGTGGATTTTGAATGGTTTTCATAGGACTTTTGGTGTAGATAGGTTGCAGCTGTGTTAGAGCTTTTCTTGGAGTTATTTAGGAACCCTTTTTAGACTTGAGGCAAGTAAATAATCTAATATCTTTGAAATGCATGCTATAGAAATTTACATCTTCTTAATTTCTGAAATTAAAATGCTTTGTTAACCTATAGTTTGATAGATTTGAAAATGGTGAGTTTCAGATGGATTTTTAAGGCTTGCTCATGCCCAATGTGACCTTTTCAGGCTGTATTTCAGTGTCGAGATTTTAATTCCACTATGGTTTGCATAAACAGAAATCAGTTAGTGTTGTAGTATGCTTATAAATGTTTTTGAATGTTGAATTTGTTTTAATTGATTGGAAAGAATTATGGTGTAAATGGTTGAAAGATGATATAGAGAAGCTTTTTAGCTCATTTTATTGCAGGGGATTGATGTGTGGAATGGAGAAGTGTTTTGGAGGAAAAAGGAGGCTAAAACAGTTTTTGAACTGAACAGCCCGCTGATTGGGCAGTTAGCAGGCAGTCACCGGTTGACTAGCCGACCTGGTGACCGACTGGTGACCGCACAGGGTCGGTCACCATATCAATAAGGTGAAATTTGAGTTCTGAATGGGCGGCGAGCAGTCGGTCAATAGTCGGCTAGCCGACCTGGTCTCAGGCGGCTAACCGCCAGGTGACCGACTTCCTAGGGATTTTTGTAAAATGAAGCTGAATAAAAGGAAAATTTTTTATAATGTCTTGATGTACATTTTACACCCTTAAATGTTGGAGATCATCAGTGGTGCCAAACCCTTTATTATAAATCAACATTGAGGTGTTAAGTGTATATCGAGACAATCCTTGGTAAGCCATTGAGCCATTCCACATGCCTTCATTCTAAGTTAGTAAAAATTGTATGATTTCTATAAATTGATTTGAAATTTATTTGAGTAGTTCATCACCTTTGAAATTATCGATAAAGCTACTCATCCGTTTCGTTTGAAATTGTCAGTTAGTATTTGTTCAAGAGTAGTCCTTTTATCGGTTTCTGAAATGTATTACTAGAATTTAATCTGTAGCGATTCAGGTTTTTGTTTTGAACGACACCACTAAGCTCAGGTTACCTTGTTGGGCTGATCACCCAGCTTGGAATCTTTAAATTATCCGCCAACTGCAGTTTGGAATCTGTCTGCTCCGGCTATGGCAACAGTTCTGTTTTCCGATGCCACGGGTAGTGGCAATGGTTCTGTATTCTGTCCCACATTATGTGGCAACGGTTCAGTTTTTCCGGTCCCACGGGTAGTGGCAACGGTTTTTGTTTGCTCATGTTACTTCGGTAATAGAAGAATATAGTTAAATGTGGATTGCCAGTATTTTTTTTATCCAGTTTGTTATGCTTCCTTAAATTATTCATGATTTAGAAATGGTTTCTCTATTTCATCGATATTTACTGTTTAATCTTTCAAACATCTTATAAATGTTTCATAATGTTTTATAATTATTGTCACTTCTTTATCTGGTTATTTGCTTGCCAGACCATCGTGTATATAATGAATATGATTTATTGTATCGTGATGGATCGGTTTTGGGATCCTCACCGCAAAAACCTGTGGGAAACTAGCGCGATGCGGACGGAATTTTCTAACCCGTCACGCCACGGCCTTGGATTAGGGACTTAGTTTGTCTGATCTCGGTTCGGAGGCGTGACAGGACTGGTATCAGAGCGAGAAATGTTTTGGGCAATTAAAAGAAACTAGAAAGATAGGATCGTGGAGAGGTTCCATTAGAATTTTCGTTAGTTAGTATCGCGTGGGGATTGAGGGTACGTTTTTCTTTATTTATATATTATTGTACTAACAAGTAGTTTTGCAGAAATATGCCTCCTCGCAGGGACCCCGCAAATGCTCATCCTTCTGGCAGTAAGAGTGGTAGTGCAGGCCTATCTGGGGATACTCAATTCCAGCAGCTTCTGTAGATGATGATAGAGCAACAACAGAAAGCCAATGAGAATCAGGCCAGATTGCAAGAGCAGATGGCTAAGAAAGACGAGGAGTTGGCACAAGTATAGAGGCAATTGTTGGAAGTGTTGGGTAGGAGACCAGAACATTTACAACCTCAACACATGGGTCTTCAGATTGTTATTAATAACCGTGACGACAAACTGAATACCTTATTCGAACGCTTCTGGAAGAGAGGTCTAAAAGAATTCACCAGAAACGAGGATTTTTTTTTGAGCAAATGACTGGTTAGTCCACATTGAGAACATCTTTGACCTTTTTCAGTGCTTAGGCAGACTACGAGTTCTTTTAGCAGCCTCTATGTTTATCGGCTTGGCCGACCTTTGGTGGAAAGCACTCAAGGATGGCTATCAGGACATTGCTAATGATATTGCGTGGGCTACTTTTAAGGAGCAATTCACTGAGAAGTATGTACCCACTCACATCAAAAGGCAGATGGCGGTGGAATTTCAGCTACTCAAGTAGGAGGACATGACAGTCCTTGAATATCTTACAAAATTTGAGAGACTGTCCCGGTACACACCGGAAGTCGTGGACACTGAGAAAAAAAATCACCAAGTTCCTAGAGGGACTAAACCCCATCATTCTTAGGGATGCTTCCGGTGTTGTACGACCTGCTACCTTCCAAGAAGCCATCAAGAGAGCCTATAAGTTTGAAGATATCAATAACTAGATCATCAAGGATGCACAAAGGAAGAGAGAACAGCATGGCCAAAAATCTAATCAAGGTAAGAGGCCAAGACAACAACAGAACAATGAAGTGCAAGGTGGATGTGAACATTGTGGAAAGAATCATCCTTCCCAACAATGCTACAGAGTCACCGGTCAATGCTACAGGTGTGGTAGCACCGATCACCAAATGAGAGATTGCCCAAATTATAGAAACCAAGGCAATAGGGCTGCACAACAACCAAGGCAAGCACCACAATAAAATCAGCAAGTGGCTCAGAATCCACCAAGGCAGCCATAGTATAATCAGCAGCAGCAACCTCGTCAACAACCACAGAATCAGAATGCCTGTCCACTTCAGTAAAACAGAAATGCACCACCAGGAAGACCGAACCAAAATTGGAACAGACCTCAACAGCCCGGTCTTTTGAATCATCTCAATCAAGTGGATGCTAATGCAGCAGGAAACGTAGTTGAAGGTACACTCTTTGTCTGTGGAATAGAAGCTAAGATACTATTTGATCCTGGATCCACCCATTCTTTCTTATCTCCTATGTTTGCTAAATTGATTGATGTGCCTGTTAGCGAGCTTGAATTTATTCTAACTGTCACAACACCAGTAGGGAAATAAGTTGTTTGTAACACTTATCACCCTAGTTACACAGTTAAGATAGGAGATGTCACTTTTCCAACAGACATTATCCTGTTGGACATGCATGACTTTGATGTTATATTAGGGATGGATTGGTTAGCGGGTCACCATGCCACTATGGATTGTTTTAACAAAACTATATCTTTAACATTGGATGGAATACACTTCGGAGTAGAATTTCAGGGAGACAAAAGGATATCACAGGCTATCTTTATTTCAGCTTTGTCAGCAGCAAAATTATTAAGAAATGGATATAAGGGATTCATAGTGTTTATCACGGAGGATAAATGATCCCAAGGGGTGGAGGAAATCCCCATTGTATGTGAATTTCAAGATGTATTCCCAGAAGAAATTCTAGGTTTGCCACCTGTTAGGGAAGTTGAATTCACAATTGAGTTGATGCCAGGGACTGCTCCAATCTCCATTGCTCCGTACAGAATGGCTCCTGCAGAGTTAGGTGAACTAAAACTTCAGTTGCAAGAATAGTTAGAAAAAGGTTTTCTTAGACCAAGCATCTCACCTTGGGGGGCGCCAATGTTGTTTGTTAAGAAGAAGGATGGAAGCTTAAGAATGTGCATAGATTACAGAAGATTGAACCAAGTGACGATAAAAAATAAATATCCATTGCCAATGATAGATCAGTTGTTTGATCAATTGCAAGGAGCATGGTACTTTCGAAGATAGACTTGAGATCTGGATACCATCAGCTGAGAGTCAGAAAATCAGATATACCGAAGATAGCTTTCTGGACTAGATATGGGCACTATGAATTTTTGGTTATGCCCTTTGGACTGACGAACGCACCAGCAGTATTTATGGCACTCATGAACAAGATCTTTACACCTCATTTGAATTCAGACCTGAGAAATCTCAATCTCCTCCCTTTTGGACTCAGTGCCCGCAGAAATGTTTGAGCACGTTTTCAGATTGGGAAAGGGACCGTTTTCTCTCTTCGACGAGTTCAAGTAAAAAAAAATCTGATTTCAAACTTGTCAGATTTCAAAAAAAAAAAATCCCTCCTCCCTTTTGGACTCAGTGCCCGCAGAAATGTTTGAGCACGTTTTCAGATTGGGAAAGGGGCCGTTTGCTCTCTTTGATGAGTTCAAAAAAAATCTGATTTCAAACTTGTCAGATTTTCAAAAAAAAAATTCTTCTTTCTTTTGGATCCAAATTTGAGAAATTTTGGTTTTCTTTTCCTTTCTGACTTAGGGCTCGCAGAAATTGTTTGAGCCCCTGTTCAGATTGGGAACGGACCATTCGCTCTCTCTGATGAGTCCACCAAAAAAAAAAAAGGGGATGCACTTGAGAACACGAAAGTTTTACCGATTGCGTTCTTTAATTGAGGTTGATCCAAGAAAAGCCTTGTCCAGAGTTTGGAGACAGCTAGGCTGTTCTAGGTAAGGGTCCTCCAAACGGGTTCATTAAGTAATCCTACCCTTACCTGGGGGCTAGTCTATCAACATTGGTTTCATAAGAACGAATCGTGAGAACTCGATGTATTCTCAAACCCTAAAAATTTTTCGTCGATTTTTGGTTCAAATTTGAGAAATCTTGATCTCTTCCTTTTCAGACTCTGTGCTCGCAGAAATGTTGAGCACGTGTTTGAACTGGAACATCATTTGCTCTCTTTGATGAATCCGATACTGACTTTCAAAAAAAAAATCTTCAAAAAAAACACTTCTGTCACGTTTGGGTTCAAAGTCGAGAAATCTTGACCTCTTCCTCCTCGGATTACTGTGCTCGCAGAAATGTTGAGCACGTGTTTGGGTTGGAACGTCATTTGCTCTCTTTGATGAATCTGATCCTGACTTTTCTAAAAAAAAAAAACTTCCGTCATTGTTGGGTCCAGATTCGAGAAATTCTAGTTATTTCCTTTTCGGACTCTATGCTCGTAGAAATGTTGAGCACGTGTTCGGATCGGAGTGCCATTTGCTCTCTTTTATGAACCCAACCTTGACCTTTCGAAAAATCCCATCTCGTGTCCATTTCAAGGATGCGATTTACAACATCTGTGCCTAGCGGTGCTAGTACGCCCTCTTGGGTCTACTGTATTCGCGACCGACACATTTGTACTCCCAACCTTATATCATTTTACCTCGAGTGAGCCTCGCTCCTCGGTAATCTGAATTAAGGTTCACAATTGCTTCTAGCAGTCACTGGAATGCTCACTCTGAGGCTTTCATACTCGCGTTTAGAACGATTGTATACTCTAAAGTGTCACTTCCTTCGGTAATACACAGGACACCGGGTCGACCTCCTCTCCCCGGTCCATCGTCTTTGGGTCGCTGGGACCTTTCCCACTTCCCGCAGAAGAAACAACTCCTGCCAAGAAGCAGAGAACCGCCCCTGGGCACGTCACTACCGTGACACCAAGGGCAACCGCCAAGAAGACTGAAGCCCGCGACAACCCCGCGAAACCTCAGCCTGCAAGAAACCAGGTCTACCTCAAGACTTGGTCTCCAAGACCTTCTCCAAAACAAAGAAGGTCCCAAAGATCTGCAAGGCCAGTATACCTGGCCCCGCTCAAGGAGAACCGGTTCTACCCTCTCTCGTACATGAAAGAGGAGAAACCAGCCCTCCACCAAACAAAATCCACTCAGCACGAGCCGGCTTATTCCTATAAGCCCAGGGTCAAGTCGTGCATCATCAGGCCTCAGCAAGAACCTGTCAAGGCCTGTATTCCCGCAACTCGGCCCTTCATCTCAACAGGGGCCGAGCTAGCCAAATTTAAAGCCTCGCTGCTACAGGCTAAGGACCGCATCCAGATCCTGTCCTTGCCAAATTACAAAGAAGACAAGCTCGGCTGTTGCGCGCGAGGGACCACCTCCTTCGTGGCTAGAGCACAGCCCGAGTTAACTGAAGCTCAAATCGCTCGTCGTATGCGTCGCCGTGCGGCGTATCGGCAAAAGAGACTAGAGAAGCAAGGAGCCCAACACTCCACGCTCCAGGTCTCTCAAAAATGGGTCGAAAAAGAAGCACCCAACCAAGTTGCTACTATCCATATGGTTGGCAAAACCAGAAGGCGCCAGAAGTCAGCAACAAAACTCCATGTCAAGCGACCGGTGACTCGCAGCGTCTCCCGGGCGTGAAGACATAGAGGAGATTCTCCCACTCCTTCAAGTCAAGGACACCAGAGCAATCACTCTTCGAGCTCTTCGTCCAAAAGAATGAGCTCCAGCTCAGTCACCAAGACGATATCCTCATTCGACTCTCGAAAGATGAACGTCTTAGTCACAAATGCTGAGCAGCCTCCGCCGCAAGATGACGTAGCCGCACGCATCCAGCAGCTGGAGCAGGGACAGCAGAGGATAGAAGCTCTCATGGAGAACTTACTTCTTACCCTCCAACGTCCACTGAATAATGAAGCTCCTCCAAGTCACCACGAAGATGAGGTAAATGAGTCACGCGCCCTTACCAAAAAGGACGTTGACGATATCCTCGCCAAAGCAAAGGAAGAGGATTCACTAAAGGAACACGGAATCAAGCCGCCATATCCCTTATGGATGGACTCGGTACCGTTTCCTACCAAATTCAAACAGCCCACTCTCCAAACATATACGGGGAAGGGCTCGGCCAGACAACATATCATCCATTTCAAGATCCTGACGGGAGCCATCACGGATCAAGACGCCCTCAAGATCCGTCTCTTCGCAAGTACCCTAAAAGGTACGGCCTTTGATTGGTACTCCACTCTTCAGGAGGACTCTATCCAAAACTGGGCCATGATGGAGACACGCTTCCTAACTCACTTCAAAGGTGAGGATCATCCTGTGACTATGGCTCAACTCTGCAGCCTAAAACAGGGAGAGAATGAGTCGACATACGACTACATTCACAAGTGGAAGGCAATGGCGTACAAATGCTCAGACGTACTGCCACAAGCGTCGCTGGTCGACATCTGTCGTAACAACATGAGAGCAAAAATACGCTCCATGATTATCGGCAACAAATCAAAGAATCTGGGAGAACTCCTAGAAGCATCTATGGAGGCTGAGACGGTGATCAAAGACCTCAGCAGTCAGCAATCATCAAAGAAGGAGCCGACCGCCATTGCAACCTCGAAGCAAAAGAAAAAGGAGGTTCTCAATGTGCAAACCAAGTCAGCTCCGTAGCCACCAAAGAAAGCTGAAAACAAAGGTGCAGGTAAGAGACCTGAACTCTCTGATGCCTTCAAAGAACGAGTAGAAAAGAAATACCCGTTCGATGAAGATGTCGAAGAAATCTTCGAGGCTCTCCTGGCAAACGGGAAGCTCACCCTGCCTGAACCCAAAAGACCAGGAGATGTTGGCAAAACCAACGATCCCCGGTACTGTCCATACCACCAGATGATCTCGCATCCTCTCAACCAATGCTTCGTTGTGAGAGAAAAGATCAACGAGATGTGGAAAAACGGAGTCATCACCTTTGACAGAAACTATGGGTCTGCCTCCGTCAACATGGTGTCGTATGGACAAACACAAAAGTCACCAAAGAAGAAAGTCACTACTTCCTTCAAGGTGATAAAAATGGCTCAAACATCCCAAGAGCTAGTCCCGTGCCCAACACCAGATGGACAGCCCATATGGGTACGTCCCGATCTCCTGGAAGATGAAAATTGGGAGATCGTCAAAACAAAGCCGACCGCTCGACAGCGAAGGCAAGCCAGGGGACAACTCCGCAAGCTTAAACAGCAGGAGAAAGCTCAACCAAAACAAGAAGTTCCTGAAAAGACAGAAACTTCCCCTACCCCTTCACTGGGGGCAGCAGAAAAGTCTCCTTCCGAGACTTCGAAGCCGGCAAGGAAATTCACCCTTCGTGATTTCATGCCATTACTACTAAAGACTGAAGGCATCATACTCTTGCAATTCAGTAGTTGGATTCCCCATGGATGGGTACGAGTCCAGTGACACCGCCAGTGACACCGATGAATGGGAGGAATCCCTCGAAACAGGAGAATACCTCTCCGACGAGGAATGGATCCCCGAATCCCACCTCATGCCGGTGATCTGGTATAACCCTTTACAACCACAGGGATCTTGGTCTGATGATGAAGGAGACCAAGAGGTTGTTCAGGAAAATGTTGTTGACACAGCACCTGCCAATGCTCCGGTAGAACCCGATCAGGAGGAACTACAAGGAGTAGATGAAGAAGAAGATCTGGCTCCTATGCCTGATCTAGAAGAATATGCAAGGATCTTGCAGCGTCTTGCCATAGAGCAAGGACAAGATCACATCAATCAGCTTCATCGCAATCCAGAACCGGTGGTCCCAGAAAATCTACAGGAGTCCCCTCCAGTAACTCCTGAAAATGAAGAAAACTGCTAGGTGGATGATCCCCTTACATCAGAGGATGAATCTGACTCCCAACAATCTGTTCCGGAGACGTTTCCTATTGCTTGCAATGCGATAGTTCGAAACGACAGCGCCTCTGGAGCTTCATCTGCCGAGGCCACAAACTCCCATACTACATCAGGTAGTATATCCTCTGATATTACTACCTCGGAAATGGCATCTTCTCAACCTTCGTCTTCCGAGACTGTCACATCAGAGTACAGTCCTCTTCTGGCTGACTACCTTGAAGACGTCTCTACCGATGAAGTCTACCCAGTCAACTGGTCCCAGATGCCCAACCTCATGGGTGATGTCTGGACCGATGAAATCGTAAACAAAGAAGGCAAATTGCTGGACGCTATTCAGGACTTGTTCCCGGAAAATGCTCCATGCAATGCAATCACTGAAGATGGTAATGTTGACACGGAAACATCTTCAGCAAATGAAAAGGATCATCCCCTCAATCCAGAGGGTGGACTTCCGAATGAAGAACCGTCTCCAGAAGCTCTCGAAGTTGGTAAAGGTACCCGCTCTGGCCGGGATTACCACAAAAACTACACTCTAACTTCTTCTTCTTATGTAAATCCTTCGGGACAGAATGTAAGCGCCCCAAGTGGCAACATTAATGAAAATGCAGGCCCTAAGGAGGCTTTCAAGTATGACTTGATTGAGCACTTTAGACACATACCTGCACGTCTGCACATCCTAGACTTATTACGAATGTCTCCCCAAACTCGTGATAGTCTCATTTCAGAACTGCAAAGACTGAATGTGGATGTCGATAAGCATGCCCCACAAGTCCTACAAATTGAAATGGACTATAGGGTTAAAAAATCAAATACCTCCTCAAAAGGAGAAAAGAAGAAGACTGAGGGATCTTGCAATGATTGCCTCTCAGTTCAAAAAGCAGCAAGTGCAACTATCGCCTTCACTAAGGAAGACCTCCTACTAGGCGAAACAAAGCACAACCGGCCCTTATACTTTACAGGGTACATCAAAGAGATGCCGATACACAGAGTACAGATCGATCCGGGTTCTGCCCTCAACCTCATCTCTACTTCGGCACTCGAAGAGCTGGGCATCCCACCTAGCAAGCTGAGTCACACATCCGTGTCTATCTTTGGATACGATGGAAGCGCTCAGAGGCCTATCGGCAAGATTAGGTTCAAGTTGCAAATCGGTGATCTTATCTCTGAAGTCACTGTATATGCAATAAAGACCCCCTCATGCTACAACATCCTTCTCGGACGCCCCTGGATACACGAGAGTGGTGTTGTTCCTTCAACTCTTCATCAGTGCATCAAGTTTGTTGGCAACGACGGCTTGGTACATCGGGTATTTGCGGACAAAAAGCCTTTCAAAGGCAAAGAAGTCCATTTTGCAGACTCGCAGATGTACAAAGATGAAAACGAAGAAAAGGAGAAAGAAACAGCATCCTTTGCCGAAAGTCTCCAGAAAGATAAAGGCAAGGCTCCTCAGCAATCACCGGAAGAAAATCAACCATCCTGCAAAACCGAGAAGATCAACCAATCTCCTTTTGTTGTCTCCCTCAAGTCTTCAAAGCTGCTGGTGATCACTACCAAGGCAAAGAAGACCAAACAAAAGCCTGGGGGCAAGTTTGTCATCTCCTTTGTGTCTATTATGCAAGACACAGATTCGGATTCAGAGACAGAAGACGACACTTCATTAAGCCAAGCTGATACTCAGCAAGCTCAACCTGCTCTCACTCCATTGGAGACACCTGCTGGCATAGGCGATCCAGCATCAGCTTCCTTCGTTGTTCCGACAACCTCACCAAAAGAAAAGCCGATCTTTTTCCACAGGTCGGCGGCTTCTTCATCAAACTCTTCGCTTGAGCCTTTCCAAAACGAAGGTATGCCACAACTATCCTTGTATAGTCTAATGGCGCAAGCTATCATGAAGAAAATGGGCTATGACGCTCGAAATCCAATTGGCTTGGGAGGTGGCCACGGTATCCTCGTACCATTGGAGCCCACCCTGACAAAATGGCCAGCAGGAGGATTGGAAACTCTATCGTCGTATAGAAAAGTCTTCATACGGACTGGGCTACGACCCTGATGCTCCCATGAGACAGTTGACCCAAAGGCTACAAAGTCGTCTGGCCGGCGAAGCCTCAACATCTAGTGTCTGTGAAGATATTGATCTCCCTGGATATCTCTTTGAAGAGTTACCCGTCAAGGATCCAGGAAGCTCCTCCAATTGGTATGATTTCTCTGATGATGAAGAGAAATTGTCCGATGATACAAATGCACAGTCTTCTGGTCCAGAAGAACCATCATCTCCAAAAGAAATGCCATCCCCAAAAACCCTGAGACAGTTAAAAGGGCTTCAAGGAAGATTGGCATACATTCGACGGTTCATCTCCAACCTGTCAGGGAAATGCCGTCCATTCTCCCGCCTAATGAAAAAGGGCGTGGACTTTGTCTGGGATGCTGAATGCGAAACTGCGTTCCAAGACATCAAGTCATACCTGACCAAACCTCCAGTACTGGCTTCCCCCACAACTGGAAAACCATTTATCTTGTACACAAGAGCCCTCGACCACTCTTTGGGAGTTCTACTTGCACAAGGAAATCACGAGGGAAAAGAAGCTGCTCTATACTATCTCAGCCGCATGCTGGTAGGTGCAGAGCATCGCTACTCTCCAGTCGAAAAAGAATGTCTTGCAGTGATGTTTGCTGTACAAAAGCTACGTCACTATCTGCTGTCCAACACAGTATACCTGATCTCGAGGATCAATCTCCTGAAGGTCCTTGTCACAAAAGCAGGTTCCCTCAATGCCCGACTGGCAAAATGGTCTATCCTCCTGTCACAATTTGATATTAGGTATGTACCACAAAAAGCAATCAAAGGTCAAGCTCTGGCAGACTTTCTCGCAGAGCATCCGTTGCCTGAAGACTCTCCACTCAGGGATGATCTCCCAGACGAGTCAGTCTACAACGTGGAGGCTTCCTTATCAAATGCTTCCTGGGATATGTACTTCGACGGTGCAACCAGGACAAGTGAAAAAGGAAATCAAATATCAGGGATTGGCATCGTCTTTGTTAGTCCCGACAAATACATGATTCCACACGCCTTCTCGCTACTGGAACCATGTTCAAACAATGCAGCTGAGTATCAAGCCCTGATTGTAGGATTGGAACTCGCCCTCGAATCCGGCATCACAGTGCTAGAAGCCTTCGGGGATTCTCAACTGATCGTCAACCAGATGAATTAGAAATTTGAAATTAGGAAGCCTGATCTGTTGCCTTACTACAACAAGGCGTAATCACTTCAGCAAAAATTTGACATCTGTCATATCACCCACATTCGTAGAGGCGAAAACATCCGTGCAGATGCCCTGGCTGGACTCGCCGCCTCTATGGCGGTCCAAGAAGGAGAACAGATGCAAGTTACAGTGTGTGAGAGAAGGATTCTCCCTCCCCTCAATACACACCAAGCAGTTGCTGAGTGCCACCAACTGGAGGGATCCGTTCATTGATTATATTATGTTCGGAATCATGCCTGAAGATCCAAAAGAACGGGTAAGTGTTCAAAGACGAACCCCAAACTTTCATCTGGACATTCCTTCAAAGATGCTCTACAGAAAATCCTACAATGGAGTACTTCTACGCTGCTTATCACAACAAGAAGCTGAAGAAACTCTCAAAGAGGTGCATGCTGGTCTTTGTGGAGCTCATCAGGCTGGTCCAAAGCTCTACGATCAGATAAAAAGGTTAGGTTATTATTGGCCTACCATGGTAGCTGACGCAATGCAATTTGCTAAACGCTGTCAACAATGCCAAGTTCATGGAGACTATGTCCACATGCCTCCAGAATGGCTACATCCTACAGCAATTTCATGGCCTTTCGAAGCCTGGGGTATGGACATCGTAGGTCCTGTCTCCCCTCCGTCAAGCAAAGGTCATCGCTTCATCTTCGCCGCTACGGATTATTTCTCCAAGTGGTCAGAAGCTTTTGCGCTCAATGAAATGAAGACCTCATCAGTCCTTCAGTTCTTGCGCACCAACGTCATTTGTCGCTTCGGCATACCTAAAAGATTCGTCCATGATAACGGACCACAATTCCGTGATCACAGATTCTACAGGTTCTGCGACAAATACAAAATCCAAAGTTGTCCTTCAACTCCGTACAATCCGGCGGCGAATGGACTGGCAGAGGCCTTCAACAAGACACTCTGCAAAATTCTCAAGAAAATGGTCTCTAGCCACAAAAGGGACTGGGGCGACAAACTATCCGAAGCTTTGTGGGCCTACCGAACCACCGTTTGAGGACCGACCTATAGCACGCCATTCTCCTTGGTCTTTGGATGCGAAGCTGTTGTCCCTTTAGAGGTACAAATTCCTTCCTTAAGGGTATCTCTACAAAATGACATGACGCAAGAAAGCAATGTCAAATTAAGACTCCAAGAGCTGGACAATCCCGATGAGAGACGGCTCGAGGCATTCCAAAGCATTGAGCTCTACCAAGCACGCATGGCTGGATCTTTCGACAAAAAGGTCAGGCAACGCGCCCACAAAAAGGGTGACTTGGTTCTTGCGGTAAAAAGGCCGATGGTTTTCGCTCACAAATCCAAAGGCAAATTTGAACCAAAATGGGAGGGACCCTTCGTCATCGACCAAGTCTTCTCCAATGGCACATACGCACTTCTAAACATGGAAGGTAATTGATGTATGCTGCCCATCAACGGCAAGTTCTTGAAGCGGTACTACCCTTGAAGACTTCCTCCACTGGGTCAGAGCGACGCCTACAAGGCCAAAGCCTATTTCTAGGTACTTGCTCGTCAAACCCACTCCTTTTGGAATTTTCACCTTTATGTTGAACTTTCAAAACAATGCTTACTTTCATCGTTTCATTGTTCAAAAGAAAATCAAAATCCAAAAATCTAAGTTTAGGAGCCTCTTCCCAAACTTAACCAAAATTTTTGATCCTTGAACCCAAAATTCTTGGTTTGAAACAAAAATCAGGACTTAGGAACTTCCACCCTAGTCCGCCTTACCTTTTACCGCCAAAAATGGTTTTAGGTCAAAATTTACGACCCTCGTGTCTAAAAACAAAAATCGGGAAAGTGGTGTCAAGTCGATACTCGCAAAAACCCATTGGAAGGATGCGAACCCCATTCGATACTTCCAAAACCTCAAAATCGCAAGGAAGCAACACCTCGTTGATACTTGCAAAATTTTCAAAAAATCGTGGAGACGCAACATTCCAGTTGATATCCACAACCCAAATTTCAAAAGAAAAACAAAGGTTCGAAAAAACCTCAAATTTCAAAAATCGTGGGGAGGCGACATTCCATCGATACCCGCAAAACAAAATTTTTGAAGAAAAAGCAGGGAAGCGACGCTTAGTCAATACTTGCACCCAACTTCGCGAGGAAGCGACATTCCATCGATACTCGCAACCGAATGAGCAAGGAGGCAACATTCCATCGATACTTGCAATACCATTCAGCAGGGAGGCGACTCTTAGTCGATACTTGCATTTTTGAAAACCAAAAACCTGGCTTTTACGCCAAAAACTCGGCTTTTACGCCAAAAAACTCGGCTTTCACGCCAAAAAACTCGGCTTCCACGCCAGAAATCGGCTTTCACGCCAAAAAAAACAAAACAAAATCTGGCTCTCATGCCAACAAAACAAAACTTGATTTTCAAAAAATCCGGCTTTTACGCCAAAAACAAAAACTCGGCTCTCATGCCAAAATCCGGCTTTTACGTCAAAAACTCGGCTTTTACGCCAAAAAATCCGTCTTTTACGCCAAAAACAAAAAATCGGCTCTCATGCCAAAATCCGGCTTTTACGCTAAAAACAAAAAATCGGCTCTCATGCCAAAAATCGGCTTCCATGCCACATCGGCTTTCACGCCACCAAAATTTGGCTTTCACGCCACCAAAAATCGGCTTTCATGCCACCTCAAAATTTTCGGCTTTCAAGCCATCAAAAACCAGGCTTTGTGCCACAAAATCTGGCTTTCATGCCAAAACAACACTTTTGACAAAAGATTTTCACAAAATGATAACCTTTTGATCAAGATCTTCAAACAAACATTCCCATTCAACTTTTGCTTATTTTCAACAAAAAGAATTTAAGTAGAACAAGGGGATACAAAAAAAAATAGAGTGCCAAAATGTTTATACATGGAGGTACCAAAAAAAAAAAAGAAAGAAGAAAGTTTGTCAAAAGCTCAGTCCATCATGGTCTTCAACCAAAGACTAAGGTCCTCGAGCAGACTCTTGGCCTCAGCCTCCAAAGCTTCCAGGCCACGCTTCTTCAAGATGCCGCCATAAAATGCGGCAGAAAACCGCGATCCATCTTCAGCACGAGGGAATTCCTCCCAAAGAAGTTGCCATCGCTCATGCTCCTGAGTCTTTCTTCGGAGATTCCCGTCGTCCTCTTCCCACGCTTGTTGAATGGCCGCATTGGAAGATCTGGCAGATCGGCGAGGTGCATCAGTAACAAGGCCCTTACCCTTGTTCGTTCTGGAGGAACCACCTGCAAAAGTCAGAAAGGAAGAAATCAAACACCAAATGACAGAATTTTGCTATAAAAAAAATCCTAGCAAAATTTTGGCATGGTTCCGGGGCAATTTCGAAGAAAAGGGAGGCACCCCGAAAAAGAAAGGAAGCTTGAAGATGAGCTCAACATTTCCGCGAGCTCATAATCAATGAAGGGTTGTCGAAGAAGACTTGAATTCAAACATTGTTGTGAGATCAAGCCTTTCTTCTCAAATCTCCGCAAGATCAAAAAAGAGCTCAACATTGCTGCGAGCTCAAAATCCCAAAACTTGCAAAGCTCCTCGAAATTCTGCGAGACTGGAGAAGTGGGCTCAACATTGCTGCAAGCTCCAAAAATCCCAAGACTTGCAAGAAAATTCGAGGTATGCGTCATCATGCTCCCAATTCCATTTACCAAAAATCATGCATAAAACCATCATGCATTAGATGCTAGGAAAACTTTGACAAAAGTTTGACCAATTCCAGCCCAATTTGGTCAAAACCAATCAAACTTTGTCTAAGTCAAAATCCATGTTGACTTGACCTAGAAATTCTAGCCTTTTATCTTGATGCATTTTAAAAAAAAACAGAGAAGAAAAAATGCATGATCATCTTGAATTGCATAAACCTCATATCATGGTGAGCAAAAAAAAAAAAAAAAAAGAGAACAAAAAAAAACCTCTTCAAAAAAAAAAAAGAGAGAGAAAAGGGGGCTGGCCCATGGGACGTGGCCCATGGGACGTGGCCCACAGGCCACGTGGCTGTACGGCCAGGTCCGTACGGACCTATCCGTACAGCACAAAAAAAAAGAGGCGAAAAAAAAAAAAGGAAAAAAAAGGGGAAGAAATAAAAAAAAAAAAGAAAAAAAAAAGCAGAACGTGCACAAAAAAAAAGAAGAAAGAAAGCACGTGGAAAAAAAAACACAGAAAAAAAAAAGAGGAAAAGAAAACACGTGAAAAAAAAAAAAGAGAAAGAAAAGAAAAGAAAAGAAAAGAAGAAAAAGAAAGAAAGAAAAGGAAACTTTTCTACATCTACATAGGGTTTTTCTTGGAAAAAGAAGACCTACTTGAAGCCATGGAGAAGAAGAAGAAGAAACTTTAAGATCCTTGAGAAATTCTTGGAGCACTCTTGAAGGTTTTTTGCAAAAAGAAAGCAACAAGAGAAAGAAAACCCATCTCCATTGCTTTTATAGAAAAAGCAAACCAAAAGAGGAAAGGAGGAGAAAAGCAAGGAGGTAAGTGCTAAAAATTAGCAAACTTCCTAAAAGAAAGGGAGATATGAGATATTCTCTCCTAAAGAGGAGATTCTTGAGAAATTCTCTCCAAAAAGAAAAGGGATTTGAGAAACTTTCTCCCAAAGAGAGAAACTTTGAGAAAATCTCTCCCAAAATCAAGGAAACTTGAGAGATTCTCTCCAAGTAAGGATATTTTTAGATATTCTCTACACAAAAGGGATATTTTTAGATATTCTTTACAAAATGACACCACATGAGATCTAAGCCATTCTTAAAAGCTTAAGGTCCCATGGGTTAGCCCATATGAGCCAAGTTTGACCACCTAGGCACTAAAAGTGGCTTTTAGTCAAAATTTCTCTTACCAAGAGCAAACAAAAATGGTTCCATGCCTCTCTTGAGTTGATTGGACCATACAAAAAATTCCAAGCTTCATGGGCTTCCAAAAGAAATCCAAACCATCCAACCCCATGCACCAAATCAAGCCACAATCTTGAAATTAACATTCCACAAAAAACCAAACCACTCCAATGGACCCAAAATTGTTCCAAAGAGTGACCAAAAACCAAACCATGCTCCCCTAACTTGCCACATACAGCTTGTTAGGTCACAAGGCCGAAACCAAAAACCAAAATCCCGACCCCCTAACTCGCCACATACAGCCTGTTAGGTCACAAGGTCAAAAAACCAAAAAAACCTTCTTAACCGCCTAATGTGCCACATAAAGCCTTTAGGTTCACAAGGTTAAAAGGGAAAACCCAAAATCAAAAACCCATATCCAAATGTCATTTCAAAATCCTTGCCTTGAGACGGTACATGACCCCTCTCATTACCGCGAAATCCCTTGGAAGCTCAAAAAGCAACCCCATCAAAAGAAAAACGCTCAAGACTCTTGGTCAAACAAGAAGATCTCCTTCAAATTCTCTTCGAGGCACACCGACTGCCAGAGCTGCACACCTCGTCGTTGTACCTCGAGGGGGCATTTGTTGACACCAAAAATGTCACTATGTCCCTTCAACACCAAAAGCTACATGGAGCCACATCCTGCCATAAATAGGAAGGCGCCACTTCAAGCACCAGATCTTGTCAGAATCAAACAAAAACTACAAGATCCTTCAAAGCAGCCAAAAGAAGGGTACACATGAAGTTTCGGGCCATTTCGACATCATTTGGCCTAATTTCACTCCTCCGACAGCCAGGCAGGAGCTCCCGGCAGCGACAGTGTCGATGACTTCCAAACTTCAATCAGAGCCTACGGATGGTCTCAAAATACCTCCAAAAGGCCCCCTGCCAAATTTCAAGTCAAACGGACGACGTTTGACCCTTCATCAACTCTCCGGAAGCAAAAACAGGCCTACCGGCAGCGGAGCACCCCGGAATCATGGCACCCAAATTGGAGCTAATGAATCATCTCAAAATGACTCCAATAGGTCCCCTGTCAAGTTTTAGGTCAAACGGACATTGTTTGGCCTAGTTTCAAAACTCGGCATTGTCCTCGAGGTGAAATCAAGGCGAGTGTTTGCGGGACCCCAAAAGGCTTCAAAACTCAAACCAAAGCCCATGATTGGTCTTACTTACTACTCAGGAGGCTCCCTGTCAAATTTCAGGTCAATCGAACATCGGTTGACCACAAGTCAAAGCTCGGCATTTCTCTCATGGCGAAATTAAGGCAAGCATTTGCGGGACCCCGAACGGCTTCAAAACTCAAACCAAAGCCTACGGTTGGTCCTATCTACTGCTCAAGAAGCTCCACGTCAAATTTCAGGTCATTCCGACATCGTTTGGCCTAGTTTCAATGCTTGACAAAAAATCGGCAATACCGCACAACAAAGTCTTCGGCTTTCCAGAAAAATAGGAAACTTTGTGCTCTGATTTGCGTGGCTTCTCGTCGGGTTTTCTTCAAGAGAATCAGGCCAATAAATGAGGGGAAATGTCAGAAAAAACACAGAAGAAAAAAGAATGAAAAAAGATTGAAAAACGGCGAAGAAACGACGACCGAAAGGCGGCCAAAAAATGGGCCCAAGGCCCATGGTCGCCGGCGACCATGGAATTTTGGCGACCCAAAAATCGCCGGAAGACCTTTTTTTGAGTCCTTTTCGCGTTTCGAGTTGATTGGCCCCTGTGATTTTTCCAAAATCTGATTTTTCGTGCATGAAATCCGTCGATCTTCGACAACATCACGGATTCGCCGCCGAAATCATTGGATGATCATTAGATGCCTCGAAATCGCCAACCGGCCGACAAAGAAAGCACACTTTCTGCCCGCCCGATCGTGAAATCGACAGGACAGATGTTGCCGGCACGTTGACATTAATCAATGTCTGAAATTGCATCGCCATCCGACATCAAACAACATGTAGATCCACCGGCGGTCATCGCAAGAAGAATTCCAAAGGACGCGGCGCGGCCCGCGACTCTTCAACCGACTTGGCGACCAATTAATGAGGTTAAATGATCCGTTTTATGACAAGTTAATGCGGTCATTAACTCATTATTTTGGACGGCCCAATCAAAAGCAAGCAAAGGGGAGTTACAAGTCAAAGGATTTATGGCATTAAAGCCATGAAACTCCTCCCATGATGGGGATTAAAAGCAATTAAAGGCTCATTATTCTCCATCGGCCAATCAGATTCAAGGAAAAAGGAGTTACAAAACAAGTAATTTAAAAACTTGTAACTCCTCCCATTATGAGTATTAATGCATTCAATGCTCATAAACCCTCCTAAATGGCAACCAAAGGCCTATAAATAGGAGGGCATTCCAAAGGGAAAGGATCTAGCTCTCGCTCTTCCCCCGACGAAGACAAAAAAATCCAGAGAATTGCCCAGAAAATCCAGAACTCCTGCAACTCTGCTGCAAAGACCACCAAAAGGTGATTGAAGCACCCTTGGGGGGCCACCCCCCCAAGGACCTCCCTTCTTCTACCAACATGGCTAAAACGTGGCTTTTCAGCCCGTTTACTTAGCTTGTTATCGGATATAAGACCTTCTCTTGGTCTTTGTCCTTGAAAAATCTGAGGTTAAAAAGCCAAGCCAAGAATCCAAGCATCGTGTTCTCATCTGCATGGACGATGGAGGAGCCCATACATGACTCACGACCGTCGATCTGAACGTGTCCCCACAATCGAATGAGAAGTCAGATTCCTTTTCTTGATTTCTATTGTACTTTATTTTTCTTTTAGAGACAAAAATCACAATTCTTGTCTTTCATAATAGATAAGATTTGTAAAATCGCCTTTTACGGCAAAATCGCCTTTTACGACAAACAAATGAAATCGCCTTTCACGGCATTCAAAAAAAAACCTTTGTCTCTTTTCTTAAAATATGTGTGCAATAGAAACTAGAAAAAGTTTCATTTCCCCTTTCAACTTGTGAAGGTGGATCTTCGGATCACCATTCCTAAATTCCAAGTAGAAAAGTGAAATTGGCATACCCGTACAAAAAAAGAAAGATGTTAATACCCTTTATCTTTTCTTCTCCTCCCCTCCGCCGTACCCCGAAAGACCTGGGGCGGAGGCAGCGGGAGAGAGGGAAGAATCGGGTCCATCAGTGACTTGTGTTAGGAATTTTGTGTATTGCAATTTGATGGATGCATTATCATTTTAGCATCATTCGATTTTTCACACTTGCATTGATTTAAAAAATCTTGAAATCTTGAGTTACTCATGCATTGCTTTAAATCTTGTAAATCATTTGTTTCATGCATGTTTTGATTGGATGCATTTTAATTTGAAAAGAAGTTTTATGAATAAAGTTAACATATGTTTTAAATCTTTCAAATCATTTTCGGCTTTTATGTTTCATGATTTTAAAAGAACTTAGATTGAATTAAAATCATGTTTCCAAGCTTGATTTAATGGCCCAAAGACCCCTCAAGAAAATCTATTAGAAATATGCATTTTTGGGGTATTTGGTCCCTGGGCCCGGGTCGACCTACAGTGTGCTTGGTCGACCGAGCCCATGGACCAGGTCGACTGCGCACACTGCGGGTCGACCGGGAAAGAGCCGTTGAGCTCTTTTTCAAACGGTCAGATTTATGACCATTGAAGGCAGGTCGACCGGGAAAAGGGCCGGTCGACCGGGGACTAGCCGTTGGGCATTTTTTTGTATAAAAAGAAGCTCATTCCTAAAGAAATTTTGCGGAACAAAGAGGCCATCCTTGAGATGTTTTTGAGGCCAATCAAAGGGGAATGAGCTAAGGATGGCTAAGGGACATTTGGAAAGCTAAAGTTTGGATTAATGAAGTTAAATCTCTAAGTAAGCTTTACTTTTCTTAATCATATGTTTTCATGCTTTGTTTTAAATATTGATAAATCTTTTCTAACATGATAAACTATGATTTACTGTGTCCTTAATATGTATATGTTTTGAATTGATTTATTGTTTTGGATGCAACACTTTGATTCAAACCAAGTAGTACTTAAATTGGTATATCTAAGTAAATCATGTTTTTGTAAACATCTTTGAAATTATATGTAAACATGATTCCTATACTTGGTTGAATCTTTGGTTGTTGTTTTTCATCATAAGAAAATCACTTTCAAATTTATCTTATGTTTTGGATTCAACAACTTCTCAAATCATATGTACTTTAGTTTTAAAGTTTCACAACTTGCTTAGCTTTGATAGGTATATCATTTTCAAGTTATATTTTTAAGTACATGTAATTTGTCCCTTGATTTCAATCAAATCTATTTTTGTGTTTTACACTTTCAAATGCTTTAAGCATACATATATTAAGCTTCATTGTTAATTTGATTGAAATCCTTATGCATCACATGTTTTGTTCTTAAACTTTCACAACTTGCTTGAACTAGATAGGTAAATCTTTTACAAGTTGTTTTTAACATGTGATTAGCAGCCTTTCCTCAATCATAAATGTTTTTATGAGCTAAAACTTTTAAAAGCCTTTGGCATACATTTATGAACTTTAATTTTCAAATTGGTTGAGGACATCATACATATACATTGTGCATTCATCTTTGCATTCATAGTGTGTGTGTATGAATTAGATTTTCACTTTCATATCCGCCTATTTAAGAGGCAATTGTATTGAGCTTAAATTGTATCTCCATCAAGTGTATTCTGGACACTACTTAGAGAGATAACCAACCTTTGGTTGTAGAGGTTATTGCTTAGCCTAAGAAAAGCATAGTGTAAGAGGTCATTGCTTAGCCTTGGAAAGCATATTATAAAGGTTATTGCTTAGCCTATTGAAAAGCATAAATAGTGGAAATCCGGTGGGGTGTTGGATCACAAGCCGGTAGTGGATGTAGGCATTGAGGCCGAACCACTATAAATCATTGTGTTATGGTGAATGCTTTGTGATGATTGTTTTGTTTAAGCTTCCGCATATTGTATGTTAACATCACATGTGACTAGTTGATTGTTAAGAAATTAAAATTGGCCATAATTAGTCATTAAGTGCAGATCACCCTATTCACCCCCCCTCTAGGGTTAGGATCCCGGACTTACAACTTGATGTTGGAAATGACAATGGTGTCAGTAAATAGATGGAGCATAAAGACGGTGTCAATAAACAGCTGGAGCTTGAGAAGGAAGTTTTAAAAAACTTATAAGATAAGGTGCAAGTAAATGTCCCAATACAACATGATATAGAGGAGATGTAAAGCTCAAACGAGGAAAATGCAATTCAGGAAGATTACATGCTAATAGGGAGGGAGGGAGGGAGGGAGGGAGAGAGAGAGAGAGAGAGGTGGCAGATTAAGCAGCCTAAAAAATATGGGTATGAAGATATTATTGCCTATGCTCTTAATACAACTGAAAGTATTGAGTTAGAGTCGGTTACATATTAGGATGCCATCACTAGCAAAGAATCAATGAAATGGACTGTAGCCATGGGTGAGAAGATTGAATCTCTTCACTAGAATCAGACTTGGGAGCTAGTGAAACCTCCGAAATGCCAAAATATTGTTGGTTACAAATGGGTCTTCAAGAAAAAGGAAGGAACTACAGGGGTGGAAGATATTAGGTCAAAGCACAACTGGTTGTAAAATGCTATACTCAAATGGAGGTTGTTCACTTCAATGAAGTGTTTTATCCTGTGGTGAAACAAGGTTCTATCCGCATGCTACTAACCTTGGTTGCTCAATTGGATTTAGAGCTAGAGTAGTTTGATGTCAAGACTGTGTTTTTACATGGCGAGTGTCAAACCCCAACCCAGAATTAACCCAATAGTGTTTTCTTAGTGTGTGCTTAGTCTTGTTCGGATTTAGTTATCGTGGGTTAGAGTGTGATTAGTTTTAGTCATGGTTATAGCTTTGGGGAGTTCGAGAACGTTTAGTGTTAACTAGACACACTCAGGAAGGCCTGGGTGTACGTGCAAGCGTGGGAAGATCGTGTTTGGTTTTGTGTTAATCGCGATTTTCATGTCATTTGGATGGTTTTATGATTATGTACAACTTTCGTGTTTAGCCCGTCTGTGTTTGTAGCCCAGAAACTCAAGTTTTGGCCAAAAAGGGTAAAATAGCCTTTTCACACTCAAATCTGGATACAATTTTCGAGATCCCAAAACCATGTCAAAAATATACTTTTTGGAAACTAGATATTTCAAGGATCGTTTTATCCTTCTTCGTCGACTTCATTTGAGGCTCACAAGACCATGTTTTGACTCATGCAAGATTAGCACTAAAAGGGACCCACTTGACAAGCACTTAAGCTACTTTCCCTTCTTTCTCTCCCCATTCCACAAATCTCAGCAATCTTTCTTGACCTAGGTTGAAAAATCCTCTTTTTCCCTTCTTCTTCTCTTCTTGAAGGCATGAGCTAGAGATCTCCAAATGGAATTCTAGAACCATCATCTTCTTCCTCTCAAGCCAAGCTTTCCATTGATGCCATTTTCTTGAAGTTTCTTGTTGGGAAAGATCTTCATTTCCTTCCTCACATCTTGTTTGGGCACCTCTAGGTAAGAGCTTCTACCCATCTCTTCAATGGAGTTCTTTTGATTCATAAAGATCATGTTTTTCTAACTTGTAGCAACCATTTCGAAATGGGTTGCTTGATTGCATTTTTGGGTGAGTTTTTGAATGGGTTTCATGGGATTTTTGTAGTTCTTGGCTTGACTTTTGAGTAGGAGTGCTTGAAGAAGAGTCTTGTTGTCATTTGGCTAAGGCAAGTAATCTATTTATGTTGATATGCATGTGTGTTCATGGACTTGTCATTTGGTATTAATGCTTTGTTTTACTAGGTTTTCATGTTGTGATCTTACTTTGGAAAATGCAAGCATGCCTAATAGCTTTCCAAACTTTCAGATTTCATCACTCTTAATTAAGCCTTGCTTTTGTTGAAGTTTGGATTTGTTTTGATAAGAAAGGGGTTTGAAGAATTATGAAATGGGTTTCTATGTTAATGACTTGATTTAAGTTTGAAATAAATGCCCCATTGTGAGCCTTGATAGCATGTTATATTCATGTATCAAATTTGCTAATTAGGTTGGAAAGATTGTGGAAAAGAAAGGGAAGAATGGATGGACCACTGACTGCAGAAATCAGAACTGGGTTCTGTTTCCGCAGTTCACGCGGTCGACCGGCCAAGGGGCGCGGTCGACCGGGCACACTGGGTTTGGTCCCAGTTGGAAGACCTGCTGCACTGCGGGAATTACTGTTTCCCCAGTTCACGCGGTCAACCGGCCATGGGGCGCGGTTGACCGGCGACACAGGGTCAGGTTCTCTGGAACCTGACCAAAACACTGTGCACTGAATTAAAGTTACAACTGCAGGTCAACCGGGCCTTGGCTGGTCGACCGGGCTCACTGTGTACGCGGTCGACCGGCCCAACTGGAAATTCCCCTTTTTGAGAGGATTTTTACCCATTCTTATATTTTTTGAAAATTTGAAAACTAGGCTATATTAAGGACTTTAATTTGACATTGTGTGAATGGAACTCCATGATATGTACCAACTTCGGGGACACCAATCCTTGTATTTTAATAATAGAGTTCCAATCACATAAGGGTCAATGAATAGCCTAAGCATGTACTTGATGAAATTATCGTGTTTTGAACGTTGATTTAATACCGCAAGTCATATCGTATACTCGCTTTGAAGTCAAGTATTTAAGCTCGTTCTAAGATGTGTTTCAAGTATTAAATGGGGATCATTTTTATAAGTTGTGAGTATACATATTATGCATTTTGCTAGTCGTGCCTCGTCTTGCCGTGACAAGTGATTTCCCCTTTTATTTTCGATATGTTTGAATCGTGTTTTGCGTGTTTTATGCATTCATGAACTCAAGTGAACACCACAGAGCTTGGACTGCCCTTTTAGTCTGATCCACTGTCTGGGGGTCCTTAAACATGTGAACTAACTGCAGATTAGTCGTGTATTTATTACACATCGTGCGTGTCCGGTTCCGCGGCCGGAATCCCTTATTTGTGGGAATCGTGTCGTGTTATACTATGTATATTCGTGCTTGTCATGCGTGCTTACTCTTTTCATTATTAAATGATAGAGAAAGGATGAGCTCTTTGTGGATTTACGATTCATGATATATATATGTTATGCATTCATGTTAGTTTGTCTTTGATTTAGAAAAGTGCTCCGTATGTATTTGTTTTACGTTCAGTAAAATGTTTCTTTATGTTTTCGATTAAACATTCTTATTCATGCTCTAGCTTAAAAATGATTTCTTGCCAAACCGTCGTGTTTGATGCTTGTATTTTGGTGACCAGGTGCAGGAGGTTACCCCCTTGAGGAGGAGTGCCAGGAGGAGGCTGTTGAGCCTACATTAGCCCGTGAGTGGCAACCCGACGACGTCATCTAGACGTTGGGACGGGTCTTAAGTTCCGATGGATCACTTTTTGGGTTTTTATATACTTTTGGTATTGTATTGGCCTTTGTTGGCATCTTATTTTGGGGATTGTAATAACTTAACATACTTTGTTAACCTTGTAACTTGAATTATTATGGGAATGCCTCGTTATGTCTTCATTCTGATATTTTAGTCATGATGATATTATGTTCATATTCTGTCATGATTTATTAAGATGTGATTTGCCACGCGCTTCCGCATACTTGATCGTGTGAGTTGGTTGTTCCTTGTGTGTTTCGGAACCCTCACCGCGGGAACCTGTGGGAGGTTTAATCATCTTTCAAATAATCTTACATCTCATAAGTCGCGGCCTCGGTCCGGGGTCGCGATAGCGAGCTAGAGGAACAGATTTATATGCATCAACCAGAGGGGGTTTGAAATTCATCGAAAGGAGGACCACATATGTTTGCTAAAGAAATCATTGTATGGCTTGAAGAAATCTTCTAGACAGTGGTACAAACATTTCGACACCTTTATGGTTGGAAATGGATATTGCAGGAGTACCTATGACAATTGTGTTTATCATAAGAAGCTCTCAAATGGCTCATGTGTTTATTTGTTGTTATATGTTGATTGCTGCAAAGGACATGTTTGAGATAGATCAATAGATTGAAGACTCAGTTGAGTGGTGAATCTAAAATGAATGACTTGGATGCTGCAAAGAAAATCCTAGGGATGGAGACTCGAAGGGACCAGAAAGCAAGCAAATTGTCTTTGTCACAAAATCAGTGCCTTGAGAAGGTTCTAGAACGCTTTAGTATGCAAAGTTCAAAACCTATAAATACTCCACTGGTAGCCCATTTCAAACTTTCCGCTGCATTGTCACCACAAACTGAGGAAGAGGTGGAACACATGTCTCGTGTTTCTTATGCTAGTGCAGTTGGGAGTATCATGTATATGGTTTGTACAGGGACAGATATTTCACATGCGGTTAGTGTAGTTAATAGATACATGGATAATACTGGAAAGGCCCACTGACATGTAGTGAAATGAATACTCCGTTATTTAAGAGGTATTGCTGATGTTGGGATCATGTATGACATAAACAACAACACTTCTAGAAGTGTTATTGAACTGTTAATTCTGATTTTACTGAAGATTTAGACAGAAGAATATCCTTGGCAGGTTATGTCTTCACTTTTGCTAGCGGTGCCATTAGTTGGAGGGTAGCATTGCAATCTAAAAATATCTTGTCTATAACTGAAGCTAAATATATGGCAGCTACAGAGGTAGTGAACGAAGTTGTTTGGCTAATAGGCTTGGTTGGTGATTTGAGATTTCAACAAAAGCTTACTACTGTGTTCTGTGACAATCAGAGTGTGATCAATCTGACTCAATCCTAAGTATCATGAAAAAACCAAATACATTGATGTCAAGGCACACTTCATTTGAGGTGTCATCTTAGAGGGTGCTATTGCAAGGAATAAGACTGGTACGACGGAGAGTACGGCAAACATGATGATCAAGACTTTTACAGCAGTCGAGTTCAAGCATTGCTTGGACTTAATTGGTGTGATTAGTACTTGAGTGCCCTAAGGGGCAAGTGGAGATGGTGAGACGTGTTTAATGTTATGAGGATCGGCTCCAATGTTTGCCAATGTGGAAATTGTTGACTTATATGGCTCAATAGAAGTCGATGGTATGGGGTGCATAGGTTAATGGTCTTGGTTAACTGGGCCCCTGCACTGCCCTTATTCTATTGGAATTAGGAGTAGGGTTGCTATGGGTGTACTAGGGTTTGGGGTTGATATTATAAATAAAGGCAAAAGCCTTTGTGATAAAACTTTCTTCTAATTGTATAGTGAAAACTCTCCCCATCTTCTCCCGTAGACGCGGGCCGAAAGCCGAAGCACGTAAATCTCTTGTGTTGGTGATTTGTGATTGTTCTCTCTTATGTGTTCTTAGGCCCTAGATCATAATAGTTTATTTTAATCAAGTTGAATCAACTGGGACACAAGGGTCTGAAGTTATAGCAAAATTTTAGCTGGGACACAGGGATCCTTAGGTCAGACTCATCAGAGTCAATTTTTCAGCACTATGTGAATTTCAGGCTGATTGTATTTACTTTGTTGGTTCTAGTTTAATGTTTGAGTTTATTAAGTTGTATTTTAGGGTATTTAAGTTCTAGAGGTTTCTAGGTGATGATTTCTTTTCAATTTACGTTGAGGTGAACTAAATCCACTAGGACGCGAGAATCCTAAAATTGGAGAAGAAATTTCAGTTGGGACACAGGGATCCTTAGGTTAGAGATAAGTATTCAGGAATTTGTGAATTCCGGGCTGATTTTATTTACTCTTGTAGTTCTGGTTTAATGTTTGAATGTATTAAGTTCTGTTTTAGAGTATTTTAAGTTCTACATTAGTTAGTGTTAAACACATAATTAGGGGTCAGGGTCTTACACTTCTAATATAATAATGTTCAGAAGCACCAAATCTTTGTTATCCACGACATTTAGAATCCTTAGATTTGTACATAGTTGAATAGTGTTGTTCTTACTTGTTTGACCTTGTTTGACATAGCACGGGCCTTGAGGACCTTAGCTTTGTAGGATGAGCTATATATGTTTGACCCATAGGGTTAGTCTTTAGAGTTTATCATGCATTTGCTGTCCACTTCTCTTCTCAAAACTGATCTAATTCTTAGTATGACCTTCTCAATTGGCAAGCGCACATTTTATATACTACTGCCTTTTGAGTTGACTGGATCCAACTTAACCTACCCGTATTGGGGCCATATTGTCTATTTCGGTATATGAATGAGTTGGTCCGGTTAGGCCTAGTCTAGAACCGTCATGCCTTGCCTTGCCCATTTAGACCTGTTTGCCTTTGCCCATTCCATTGTGTAGCCCAACCCTGTACTAGAACCCAAACTTGAAGTAGAGAACCTCGATCTTGTAAAGAGATTGTCAATCCTCTCATGACTGAGTCATGAAAGGGACAAGATAGATAAACATGTAACCATAAGTGGAAACCTGTCTCCTAACAAGTCTTGGTCATGAGTGGAGTTACAATGGAACAAATCTTAGATAACTACTAGACTTGATTTGCACAAAACCCTCTTTTTGGTGCCTAGGGTTTCCCACTTCTTGCGCTTCACACTACCCCACACCAATCCAAACTACAGATCACCCTCCTAAATGAAAAGGAGGAAAGAAAATGCATATAAGACATGAATACATGATCCTAGCATGAATAGAGAAAAATGAGCCCCATCCACAAGTTATTGAGAGAGAGAGAAAAAGACGTCCATCTGGATCGGTGCTGCAGTCATGGCGGGAAGACGGGGGTGTCCCTCCTTTGGGGACGGTTTAGATGCGTACTTCCGCAGGAGAAAATCTTCCATCTTTATATATTACAGACTAGGGTTTTCTTTCTCAACTTCAGAAAAAACGAGGAAAAGAGGAGAAAAAAAGAAGGTTTTCTCTTTGGAGTCAAGATCTGAGCATCATCACTCTTCCTCCATGGTTTTTAATTCGTGGAAGCCTCATGTCTCCATTACTGTTTGATTCAAGCAAGCTTGGAAGTGATTTCCATGAGAAACTGTGTTTGCGTAGACATCAGGGAGGCAACATCGTATCTTCACTATTTGATATAGTACCTTAGATTTTGGGAATATGATTCGAAAGAAGGAAGGCAATGTTCTCTCTTATTAAGGATTTTATCAAGTTCTTTTATGTTTTTTTTCCCTTCTCATAATAGGTTTTTCCACATAAATTTTGTGTTGTAGTTTCATATCTTTATTAATAAATTTCTTGGTTCTTGTGGATACCTACTTCTGGGTTTATTTTTTCATTTCATTCCTATATATATGGGAAGGCTTCACTTCCTACAAGAAGTTCTTGTATACTTATCAAGTTCAGTGATGAGACGCTGTAATTTTTATTTTTTTTTGGCTGTGGGTAGTACTAAGAATAATTCCGCAGCATCTATTAAATTGTAGGCCTAACACAAGGATATGTGGCTCAGTACAATAGCCTCAATTGCATTAATATACAACCAAGCAACACTTTGCTATGAGCTGCTTGGGCTGCTCAAAGGTTGGTCCTCATTTGCAAACTTTACAATTACAACAGTGATAGAACAGATACATAATCATTTGCCAATTCACAGTCAGCAATGTAAATATTGATACTGCACAATCAAATAATTGTGAAGATCATGTGACGCTATGAACAAAAGTAGGAGTAATCCACATCGATACCGGAAAAGAAAATATATATTATTTTCTAAGTGCGCGATGAGGAATTAAAAATTACCAAGAAGACTTGTGATAAGTCCTTGCAAATGCATATTTTTGTGGTTATTTTTGGTAAATTTAAGGACTTATCAGGCCAAGAGAGCCTCATTTAGTATCATATCATGATTTTATGCATTTTTGATTCATTATAGTGCATTCATGCATAATTTGCTCAAAAACCAACATTTTTGCATTAAATCATTGAACCTGCCATTTTTGTAATTTTATTTTTTCAAATGTGTTTTCATTCATCTTTTCATGAGAGATGGGCCCACATTTATGCATTTATGAAATAAGGGTAAATTTGTCTTATCACATAAAATTCTTTTCTTTTTTTTTTGGCTTACAGAAAATGAGAAAAAAGGTCCCACACATGCACATGTGTAGGTCACACATGTGGGGCGTCCAAGAGGGGGGTCCACTTTCTTTGCACAAAAGCCCAAGCTTATTTTTTAAGATAATTCAAGATAATCAAAGAAAATCCATGAAGGGCCAAATCAAGAAAGAAGATTTCCAAAGAGACAAAAGTGGAAAGAATCTACACATATTGGGCACTCAATTTTTCTCTTGATTCCAACTTAGAGTTTGCCATCTCATGTATCTCTCATAAATGTCAAGTCAAAGGAAGATTTGCTAAAGAAGGAAATATGACAAGTGCATGAAGATAGAATGGAGAAAAGAAAGGAGAAGACTTACCAAGTGAAAAAGATTCTTGCAACAAAGTAGGGACTAGGGAGAAAGAATAGGGTAGCCCATACCCTATTTAAACAACTCATGGATGTCCACTCCCTTTCATGAAGGAAAAAACCTCCTCAGTAGTATAATTCCTCCACCATTCTAACCATCTCCTTTCTCTACCATAGCTCATCTCTCTTCAAGAAGGCTTGTCCCAACTTGATGCTTCAACTAGAGAGGTTCCTTTCATCATAGTATGTATTTTTATTTTTTTTTTTGGAATTTTATTTATCTATCATTTATGTAAAAACATTGCATATTAGTAAAAGTGTGATTTTTTTTTATTATTCTTTTTCTAAGGTGATTAATGCTTGAATTGTGTTTTCCTTCTTGTTGTTCTTGGATTGACAACCCAAGATCCTAAGGAAATGAAATAAGTAATTATGAACCCGATTTGAGGATTAAAAAAAAGAGCACACTTATCACACATTTATTTATTGCAATTTCCACACATATACTTTTTTGTTGAAAAAAAATCCACACATTTAGTTTCTTGTTAATGCCAAACATTTAATTTTATGCAATCCACACATTTATTTTTTTTACACTACACATTTAAATTCAAGCATTTTTGTTTTTTTTTGTTTTTTTTTTTTTTTTGTTTTCTTTTCTTCTTATGCTTCTTATGTGTTTATGTGAATTTTTATGCATAGTTTATGGTTGTAACTAATTAGCATCGCATGCATATTCATATTGGTGGAGTTTAGATAAGTTTGAGTTGTTGGAATCGGAGTTTGAAATTGAATAAGCAAGAAAAATCAGATATTTGAGCCAATAATCTTGGCCAAATAATTGTTAGAAATTCGGATCCAAATATAAAGTACACAATTTAGCACTTTGTTGTAGGAATTTCAGGATATATTTTGTGTAAAACGTTTGCGATTGGAAACCTGATCAAAACACATTATTTTTCCATAAAACTTGGGGAAATTAAATTTTGATCAGTGTATTTTCAAACCCCAGAGTTTCAAGCAAAACTAATTTTGGAAAGATGGTGAACCAATGGCTCAAACATGGCTGGTCGGACCCACCTGTGTGCAGAATTTTTGCACAATTTTTTTTAGGTCATGTTCATACACTCATATCTCATTCGTTTTAAATCGTTTTTCACTTCTATTTTTTTTTTATTTGATTCATGCATTATTGTAGTTCAAAACCCAACAATTAAACTCAGTTTTAGGTTGCATTAGATTAGGAAAAATCATGCATAAAAACAGCCCTGCATACTAGTTTTCTAGACTTAGAATTTTCTAGCACCTCATGGCATACATTGCATTACTAACTTTCTTACTTTAGGATTAGTTTCTAATTTTGTGTTTTAGATTATTTAGAGAATTTCCAGAAATAAAAGATCTTTCTAGTTTTTGTTAATTGAAGATTTTAACTTAGGAAGTTTCTTAAGATTTGGAAATTTTTGGAAATTCTAACATAAGGTATGATTGGCTTAATGCTTTCTAAATTTGTTATGATTTGAAAATCTTTATTTATTTGGAAAGTCCTTAACTTTAGGGAGTTGATTAACTCAATTCACTAACTTAGGAAATATATCAACCCTAATTGACTAACCTAGTTTCTAATTTAGGGAACTAATTTAGTAAGGTTTTCATGCTAATTTTAGAAAGTAGGTTGTTTTCTTTTTGAGTGATTTGATTTGTTACTAATCTTTGTTGAGCATGTTTTGATTGATTTGGTTTCTAACTTAGGTTTATTTTTTTTTTATTTAGCTTCTTAGTTTTATTTTTGGAATGCTTCTAATTTGATGTTCTAATTTGTGTGTTATTTTGTAGCAACTCGTGATTCATTTTAGATTTGGTTTTTAGATTTAGGAAATTTTATTTTTGGAAATATTTTTAATTTTAATTTAAAGTAGGAATGATGAATGTACTTTTCTAGATTTTAGGCTAAAATTAGATTTTATTTAGGGCAGGTGACAAAGTTGGAAAGCCTTATTAATAAAGCTCCCTGTGGATCGACCTGGTCTTACCAGTTTTATTACTACAATCGCACCCTACACTTGGGTTCGATCAAGTTTTTTGGCGCCGTTGCAGGGGAGCGCCATTTAAGGTAACTTTTCTGACTTTCCTTGTTTACATTGCGTTATGGGTGTGCTATTTTTGGCATCTTTCTAGATTAGTAGGTGCATGCATAGAATGTTAAACCGCCCTTATTTTGATTAGGAAAGTGCATGGATTGCTAATTAGAAAATATACATCATTGAATTTTTAGAAACTTTCTAAGAATTGGCAAAGTTACTTTATTTCCCAACTTGTTTAAGTCCTTTTGGAAGAAAGTAAACTGAAAGTGACTTAACCGCTGTCCTTGATCATCTCGGTGCCGAAGCAAAGCCTTGTCCAGAGTGTGGAGACAGCTAGACTGTTCTAGGCAAGGGTCCTTCAAATGGGTCCATTTGTGATCCTTCCCTTACCTGGGGGCTGAAATGGCCGGGTTGGTTTCAAAGGGCCGGGTTGGTGAACTCAGGTAAACTTTTCAACCTTAGGATATTAACTCAGTTGTTTCTTGTGTAGGCTAGGTTTTTCGCATTTTTCTTTTTCAATAAAATATATATATATATATAAAACCCAAAAAAAAAAAAATCCAACAAGAAAGTACAAGCCCTCTCCAACTTGCTCACACCATTTGTGCATGAGCAAGAAGCCCAGCTGGCAAAGGGACTCAGCGCATCGGTTACAAAGAAGAGAGTCCCCAGTCAAAGAACTTATAAGAATCTACAACTCTCCTCAATCTCTTAGTCCATCGAGATTGTCTAACATGGCGAGTGGGTCCGGTAGCAACCCCAACAATGGTGGACCTATCACAAATCCAAATGGGGACCGCAACGGGGAAGAGGTGAACCAGCCACCAAGGAAATTATATGATCTTTTGAACCCCGCACGACACACTACGCCATCATGCATTGTGTTACCCGCCATTGCGGGTCAATATGAAATAAAACCTGGTATGATCGAACTTATGCCCAAGTTTTACTTATTTTGTTAATCCCTTCAACTTTCATGTTGATCCCGTTCCCGTCCCGAATCCCGAAACTCGACTTTTCTAACTTCTTGGGCAAAACAGTCTTTTTACAATAAATTTGTACCCAATATTTAATATTCCCGAAACTCGCGAAACATGTACTTTTTAGAAAGTAGAAATTTCGACGATCATTTCTTCCTTCTTCGTCGTTTTCATCCGAGGTCTCGAGAACTACTATTTCAGCCCAACAAGATTGCTAGTTAGTGGAGCCCACTTGTGTTGCTTATAAAAGAGAGCTCTTCCCCTCCCCTTTTCCCTTTTCCAGCAACTTTCTCTTGTCTAGGGTTTTCTTGCCTCCTTTCTTCTTCTTTTTGGCTTTTCCATCATCAAGACACTACCAAGCTTGCATCAACATAAAGAAGGACTTTATCATCTTCTTCACCACTTAAAGGGCTTTCCATTGATACCATTTTTGAAGAAATCTCTTCTCTCCAAGATCCTCATTTAGCTTGCCTTGCTCATTTAGGGAACCTATTGGTAAGCTCTCTCCCTAATCTTCTAGATTTGTGTTCTTATAGTCCTTGAGAAGCTCCATTTTCATTATTGGGAGCTCTCTCTTCTTATTGCTTGGTTTGACCCATTTTAGGGTTTGCTTTGGGGGTTTTTGTAGAGATTGTGATCTTGGCTTGCAAGTGTGGTTAGGAGCTTGTTTTCCATTGATAAGAGACCCAAGGCAAGTGGATGATTTGATATGTTTAGCTTTGAATGAGTTTTATGTAACACATTGATGATTTCACCATACGTTTTGTGATATTAATGGCTTGTTTAGATTTGAAATAAATGCACGTTAGTGAATCTTGTTAGCTTGTTTTATCCATGATTTAGATTGCTAATCAGGTTTAAAGGAATGAAGAAAAAGGAAGGAAAAATGAATGACCCATTGCATTGTAGAAAACAGAACCTGGTTTTTGTTACGCAGTTCACGCGGTCGACCGGCCAGGGAGCTCGGTCGACCGGCCACACGGGGTCAGGTTCTCTAGAACCTGACCAAAACACTATTCTCCCTTTTTCACTTACAACTGCCGGTCGACCGGCCAAGGGCTCGGTCGACCGCGCATTCATGAAAGGGGTCGACCTGACCTCCTCAGGTCGACCGAGACCGCAGTGTGCACCGTCGACCGGCCAAGGGCCAGGTCGACCGGGCCAACTGTGAATCTCTCCTGGGAAGTGATTTTTACCTTATTCTTAAATGGACTTAGGTGCAACTTGGTTACCCTTTTTATTGGACTCACTTGACTTATCGTGAGATTGTTTGACCTGACATTCTTTGAGGTTAATCCGGTTGTATCGGGACTTAACCTAATTCAATCTGAAACGGTACGGGACAACGGGATGCCCCCTTTATAACCATGCACGAGGTTTGTATGTTTGGGTATCGCGAATCATATCCCCTTCGGTGACTGAGTAGGTTGTACGATGCTTCAGGGTTAACATCGTACTTAGGATCTCTTTTGAGGTTCCGTTTGTTTTGAAGTTCATTAAAAGTTTGAACATCCCTAAGGTGTATAAAGAGCCCGGAATGTCTCCAAACTCAAGGAGTACCAAGTCATTATTACAATGGACATACAGGGTCCTTACCCACCTGATTTATCTTGAATCTCGACACTTGTCCCGAATTTCTCGAATTATGATTTATCTTGAATCCCGACACTAGTCCCGAATTTCTCGAATTATGATTTATCGTTCCCGAAAGTATTGAAAGTATATTTTAGCATTTTGCTAGCCCGTTTATACATGCCCGAATAAAATGATACTTGTGCCTTTGAGCACCCCGCCCCGCCCGTTTACATACATGCACTTGATATGTTTTATACATGTTTTGATTTGTCATTTGACCTATGAATCGGCACCACTAAGCTTGGTTTTCCTTGCAGGTCTGATCCACCGACTTGGAGACCCATTCCCGTCCCGCCAGCTGCAGTTTGGATCCCGCTACCCGGTTATTACCGTGGTATTGTCCCGATGCCGCAGATTGCTACTGTGGTTCCCGATGCCTGGTTCGCTACCGTGGTCATGTCCCGTATTATATTATGTATATGTATATGTTACTTATGTTGTATCTGCTCACTTCGGTGACTAAGACAACATCCCGATATGCTCATGTCACTTCGGTGATAGAGGACTTAGCTATGTGTGGTTGCCATCTTGCTCGTTTCCCGTTTCCTTGGATACCTTACATGTTTTATGTTGCATATGTATTTGAATAAATGATTATCTCATTTTATAAAACTATTGTTTTGACAGGTTTAAATGTTCTCCAAGGTAGTTTCTTTATTGATATGTCTTTTCACCCACACGCCAAACCGTCGTGTTTGACCCTTTGCTTTGGTACTCAGGTCCCGTTATCGGTCTCCCCGAGGAGGAGCACGATGAGGCGGTCGGAGAACCGCATCGTCTAGTCGAGTGGCACGCCGATGTTGTCGTCTAGACATTCGGTTGCCCGAGTGACGTAACATTTTGGGTTAAGTTTAACCATTCTTTTGGGAACTTGTTATTTTATTAATATTGGCCTTTGTTGGCCTTTATTTTTGGGGGCAATGTAATTAAATGATATTGTTGCAAACTTTAACTTTCTTTTGGGTTACAGCATTAATGATCATCGCTCATTTTGATACTGGTATTAAATATGTGTTAATCTTGTCATCTTGGACATGAATGTATGAAATAGATTTGTTACACGCTTCCGCACATAAAAGAAATATTCATGTTGATGTGATATTCTCACCGCAAACACCTGTGGGAAATCGCATGTACGAGTAGCGTTCTTTGGTAGACTCGTATACGTTTTGGGTTTAAATTAATTCACTATCCATCCTACACAATCACAATTAGCGTCCCGATCCCGGATTAGGCCCGATGACCCGGTCCGGGGTCGCGACAGTTGAGGATGCCCATGCAATATGGAAACCCCATTTTGCCGAGCTTGTACCATCTGGTATGCCTACTCTTCCAACTCAGGTGAATCCACCCAAGCATGAGTAGAAGCCCCTCCCATTGAACCTACGATATGCTTACCTTGGGGATGATGAAACATATCCTGTGGTTATTTCTTCACTTCTTACTGAGGACCAAGAGGGGCAACTGTTGAAAATACTCAAACAGCATAAAAGTGCAATTGCCTGGAATGTGGCAGATATTAAGAGAATTAACCCTTTAGTGTGTTCGCATCGTATCTACCTTGAAGAAGATGCTAAACCATGTAGACAGATGCAACGCCGGCTCAATCCTACCATGCAAGAAGTGGTAAGGGCTGAGGTACTTAAGCTGCTAGACGTGGGTATCATCTATCCAATCTCGGATAGTCAATGGGTCAGCCCCACCCAGGTTGTCCCGAAAAAAGCCGGTGTTACTGTAGTCAAGAACGCTCAAAATGAACTTGTCCCCACCCGAGTACCCACGGGGTGGAGGGTTTGCATAGACTACAGAAAATTAAATGCGGTCACACGTAAGGATCACTTCATGGATCAGATTTTGGAAATGGTAGCTAGCCACCATTATTATTGTTTTCTAGACGGGTATTCCGGGTATAACCAGATCGAAATCGCCCCAGAAGACCATGAGAAGACCACATTTACATGTCCTTTCGGTACTTTCGCCTACCGGCGAATGCCATTTGGGTTATGTAATGCTCCTGCAACTTTTCAGAGATGTATGCTGGGTATTTTCAGCGATATGGTGGAGCGAATTCTGGAGGTCTTCATGGACGATTTCTCTGTGTTTGGTGATTCATTTGAGGATTGTTTGAGCAACCTAGAAAAGGTCCTCACTAGATGCGAAGAAAAGAACCTTGTGTTGAATTGGGAAAAGTGCCATTTTATGGTTCGCCAGGGAATTGTCCTTGGTCACATTGTGTCGGAAAGAGGATTGGAAGTTGACAAGGCCAAAATAGATTTGATCGCCGATTTGCCCACGCCCAAAACCATACGAGATGTCAGATCATTTTTAGGGCATGCAGGCTTTTACAGGAGGTTTATTAAAGACTTCAGTTCCATATCTAGACCTCTCTGTAACCTGCTTTCCAAAGAGGCAGAATTTAACTGGACTGAGGCATGCAAAGAAGCATTTGATAAGTTGAAAAACATGCTGGCGTCCGCACCGATTATGCAGCCTCCAGATTGGACTTTGCCCTTTGAGATTATGTGTAATGCCAGCGATCATGCGGTTGGGGCTGTGTTGGGGCAACGTAAGGATAAGAAACCTTTTGTAATTTCTTATGCAAGCAGGAGCTTGAATAGTGCACAGATCAACTATTCAACCACTGAGAAAGAATTGCTGGCAGTGGTCTTTGCACTTGACAAGTTTCGGTCCTATTTGATTGGATCCAAGATTATTGTCTTTACTGATCACTCTGCGCTAAAGTACCTTCTCTTAAAGAAAGATGCTAAGCCCAGACTCATTAGATGGATCCTCCTACTTCAAGAATTTAACTTAGAAATTAAGGATAAGAAGGGAGTAGAGAATGTCGTGGTTGATCATCTATCTAGGCTGGTCCTTTCTGACGCCATTGCACTGACACCAATCCGGGACAGTTTCCCGGATGAACATCCTTTTGCGGTACATCAATCCCCTTGGTACGCTAATATCGCAAACTATCTTGCTACGGGCAACACTCCTGACCATTGGACCAAGCAAGATAGGAATTCTTTCTTTTCTCAGGTTTGATATTTTTTCTGGGATGATCCATATCTGTTTAAATACTGCCCAGACCAAATAATTAGGAGATGCGTGCCGGATAATGATATACACAGTGTCATCTCCTTTTCTCGTACACAGGCATGTGGAGGCCACTTTCAAGTAAAAAAACAATTCAAAAAATTCTTCAAAGTGGTTTCTATTGGCTCACATTGTATAAGGATGTTTACAATTTTTGCAAAGCTTGTGATCGTTGCCAGAAGTTAGGCACAATTTCCAAAATAAACATGATGCCACTGAATCCCATTTTGGTAGTTGAGCTTTTTGATGTATGGGGTATTGATTTCATGGGTCCATTTCCTCCGAATTTTGGTTATACCTATATCTTAGTGGCTGTGGACTATGTGTCCAAGTAGATAGAGGCTATTCCCTGCCGGGAGAATGATTCTAAAACAGTCCAGAAATTTCTAAAGGAAAATATATTTTCTCGTTTTGGTACTCCACGAGCAATCATCAGTGATGGGGGTTTGCACTTTTGCAATTGGGCATTTGAAGCCCTCATGAAACAATATGGGATCACCCATGAAGTGTCTACCCCCTTTCACCCACAGACCAGTGGGCAAGTGGAAGTGTCAAATCAAGAAATCAAAAGAATATTGGAGACTACAGTAAGCCCTAATCTAAAAGATTGGTCAATGAGATTGAATGATGCTTTATGGGCCTACCGGACTGCTTTTAAGACGCCAATCAGAATGTCTCCCTACCGGCTCATCTATGGGAAAGCATGCCACCTCCCGGTGGAACTGGAACACAAAGCTTACTAGGCCATTAAGCAGTTTAACTTTGATATGGATAAAGCTGGAAACAAGAGGAAACTGCAATTAAATGAATTGGATGAGTTACGCAGGGAAGCCTATGCAAACTCAAGAATTTATAAAGAGAGGACTAAGATCTTTCATGATAAAAACATTCTGCGAAAATCCTTTCACCCTGAGCAGAAGGTCCTCCTTTATAATTCTAGGCTTCATTTATTTCCCGGCAAATTTAGCTCCCGTTGGACTGGACCATTCATTGTAAAGGAAGTGTATCCATATGGTGCTGTTACAATTTATGATCCCAAGGATGGCCAAACGTTCAAAGTCAATGGTCAAAGATTGAAGCCATTCTTGGAAATTGCACCAGTTGATGGGGAAGAAATTCCTCTTGATGATCCTGTCTACCAGGATTAGTCAGCCCTGGATCTGACAGTGGCCCATTGCTGTGTATATTATGTAGTTTAGGTTTTATCCTGTTATTTTTTGTCATTTTGTCTAACTTTGGACAGGGAACAGCTCGAACAAATCACAGGTGCTTTCTATCCTTTCCCCTCCATTACTTTTTATGTTCTTCATGTTTCATATGTTCATTGCATCCCATTCCTTCACACATTGAGGACAATGTTCATGCTAGGTTGGGGGGTGGGATCAATCACACTTGTTCATCTTTGGACAAAAGTTTTACATTCTTTTTGGTTGTTTCTTTGACAAAAAATAAAAATAAATTTGGGTTGTTTCTTTCAAACAAAAAAAAAAAAAATAAAGAAAGAAAGAAAAAAAAAAAGGAGAAAAAAATAAAAAAAAATGCTATTTCTGTTGTTTTTAGGGTTTCGAAAAAAAATAGGGGAATTTCGAGAGAAATTTTATGAAACAAAGATAACTTGAACCTTGGAATTTTTTGTGCTTTGGGCAAAGAGAGAACAATGGTTTACTATTTTGTTTAAGGAAAGAGTTTTTGGAAAAGTGCTGAATTTTGATCCCTCACTTTTACACAGTCTGTATACGTTTTCAAGGTTTTGAATGTGAAGCTATGATTTCCGTTTTCTTTGACGATTGGATTGAAAATATGATGGAAAACCGACCCTCAGTTTCACAGTCTCCTGGTTCATATGGGTGGTCTGATTAGCCTCAAACCGTTGAATTAATTCGGGCACATGGAAAGGGCTGCCTATTGTACGTTGGGGAACGCAAAAAAATAAAAATAAAAAAAAAAAAAAGAGAAAAAAAAAGAAAGAAAAAAAAAAGTGTTGAAAAGAATAAAAAGTTGTGTGACTAGTTTGAGTTCGTAGCCTTTTTAACTCGAGCTAGTAAGCCCGTAGGGGTATTTACATACCTAGTGCCCTAAAAACATCTGGTTTGGGAGTCATTGGCCTAATGCTCGTTACATGGGTTAATTAGAAAGCTTAAGCGACCTAGGCTTTGCACAGTCACATGTGTGTTCAAAATATATATATATATATAGTTGCGGCCTTCGAAAAAAACAGTAGTGCGAAAGCCGTTATGGTCGCCTTGAGAGGAAGACTGTTTTTCTTTGCTAAGGTTAGGTGACCCAGAATTTTGGATAAAAAATCGTTTTCATAGAAATTTTTGGTGGGTCATTTGATACCTATGGTTTTTTCGTATACACACTTGTCACAATGCACAATCAATTCAGCATCATTTCGAGAATTTCTGACCAAAAAATGAGATTTGTGAAACTAATTTAAGATTTGCCTCTGAAAAATTCCAAGAATCAAGAATATCCGGTGTTTGTAAATTTTCTTTTGGAAAAGTTCTCATGGTTTTGTTTGGTTTCTACTTTGATAAAAAAAAAAAAAAATTTGTGGGTAAATTCGCTGCAAACTCTCATGAGGCACAACTCGTCCACTAGGGGGAACCTAGGGGTTTAAGGGCTTATTGCATACGCTAAATGTAGTCGAGAGTGCCAGCGAAAGTGGCGTTACATTCATTTCTATTTTCATTCCATTTCATTAGTTTAGGTTGGATTATATCATTGTGGATTCCTCATTTTGTTCGTAGTTTTTGCTAGGGACTAGCAAAACGCAGGTTGGGGGGTGTAATAAGACCTTGAAAATGCATATTTTTGTGGTTATTTTTGGTAAATTTAAGGACTTATCAGGCCAAGAGAGCCTCATTTAGTATCATATCATGATTTTATGCATTTTTTTATCCATTGTAGTGCATTCATGCATAATTTGCTCAAAAACCAACATTTTTGCATTAAATCATTGAACCTGCCATTTTTGTAATTTTATTTTTTCAAATGTGTTTTCATTCATCTTTTCATGAGAGATGGGCCCACATTTATGCATTTATGGATTAAGGGTAAATTTGTCTTATCACATAAAATTCATTTTTTTTTTTTTTGCTTACAGAAAATGAGGAAAAAGGTCCCACACATGCACATGTGTAGGTCACACATGTGGGGCGTCCAAGAGGGGGGTCCACTTTCTTTGCACAAAAGCCCAAGCTTATTTTTGAAGATAATTCAAGATAATCAAAGAAAATCCATGAAGGGCCAAATTAAGAAAGAAGATTTCCAAAGAGACGAAAGTGGAAAGAATCTACACATATTGGGCACTCGATTTTTCTCTTGATTCCAACTTAGAGTTTGCCATCTCATGTATCTCTCATAAATGTCAAGTCAAAGGAAGATTTGCTAAAGAAGGAATTATGACAAGTGCATGAAGATAGAATGGAGAAAAGAAAGGAGAAGACTTACCAAGTGAAGAAGATTCTTGCAACAAAGTAGGGACTAGGGAGAAAGAATAGGGCATCCCATACCCTATCTAAACAACCCATGGATGTCCACTCCCTTTCATGAAGGAAAAAACCCCCTCACTAGTATAATTCCTCCACCATTCTAACCATTTCTTTTCTCTACCATAGCTCATCTCTCTTCAAGAAGGCTTGTGCCAACTTGATGCTTCAACTAGAGAGGTTCCTTTCATCCTAGTATGTATTTGTTTTTTTTTTTTTGGAATTTTATTTATCTATCTTTTATGTAAAAACATTGCATATTAGTAAAAGTGTGATTTTTTTTTATTATTCTTTTTCTTAGGTGATTAATGCTTGAATTGTGTTTTTCTTGTTGTTGTTCTTGGATTGACAACCCAAGATCCTAAGGACATGAAATAAGTAATTATGAACCCGATTTGAGGATAAAAAAAAAAGAGCACACTTATCACACATTTATTTATTGCAATTTCCACACATTACTTTTTTGTTGAAAAAAAATCCACACATTTAATTTCTTGTTAATGCCAAACATTTAATTTTATGCAATCCACACATTTAGTTTTTTTACACTACACATTTAAATTCAAGCATTTTTTTTTTTTTTTTTGTTTTCTTTTCTTCTTATGCTTCTTATGTGTTTATGTGAATTTTTATGCATAGTTTATGGTTGGAACTAATTAGCATTTCATGCATATTCATATTGGTGGAGTTTAGATAAGTTTGAGTTGTTGGAATCGGAGTTTGAAATTGAATAAGCAAGAAAAATCAGAGATTTGAGCCAATAATCTCGGCCAAATAATTGTTAGAAATTCGGATCCAAATATTAAGTACATAATTCAGCACTTTGTTGCAGGAATTTCAGGACAGATTTTGTGTAAAAAGTTTGCGATTGGAAACCTGATCAAAACACATTATTTTTCCATGAAACTTGGGAAAATTAAATTTTGATCAGTGTATTTTCAAACCCCCAGAGTTTCAAGCAAAACTAATTTTGGAAAGATGGTGAACCAATGGCTCAAACATGGCTGGTCGGACCCACCTGTGTGTAGAATTTCTGCACAGTTTTTTTTAAGTCATGTTCATACACTCATATCTCATTCATTTTAAATCGTTTTTCACTTCCGTTTTTTTTTTATTTGATTTATGCATCATTGTAGTTCAAAACCCAACCATTAAAATCAGTTTTAGATTGCATTAGATTAGGAAAAATCATCCATAAAAACAGCCCTACATACTAGTTTTCTAGACTTAGAATTTTCTAGCACCTCATGGCATACATTGCATTACTAACTTTCTAACTTTAGGATTAGTTTCTAATTTTGTGTTTTAGATTATTTAGATAATTCCCAGAAATAAAAGATCTTTCTAATTTTTGTTAATTGAAGATTTTAACTTAGGAAGTTTCTTAAGATTTGGAAATTTTTGGAAATTCTAACATAAGGTATGATTGGCTTAATGCTTTCTAAATTTGTTATGATTTAAAAATCTTTATTTATTTGGAAAGTCCTTAACTTTAGGGAGTTGATTAATTCAATTCACTAACTTAGGAAATATATCAACCCTAATTGGCTAACCTAGTTTCTAATTTAGGGAACTAATTTAGTAAGGTTTTCATGCTAATTTTAGAAAGTAGGTTGTTTTCTTTTTGAGTGATTTGATTTGTTACTAATATTTGTTGAGCATATTTTGATTGATTTGGTTTCTAACTTAGGGTTTTTTTTTTTTTTTTTTTTTTTTTTTTTTTTTTTTTTTTTTAATTTAGCTTCTTAGTTTTATTTTTGGAATGTTTCTAATTTGATGTTCTAATTTGTGTGTTATTTTGTAGCAACTCGTCATTCATTTTAGATTTGGTTTTTAGATTTAGGAAATTTTATTTTTGGAAATATATTTAATTTTAATTTAAAGTAGGAATGATGAATGTACTTTTCTAGATTTTAGGCTAAAATTAGATTTTATTTAGGGCAGGTGACAAAGTTGGAAAGCCTTATCAATAAAACTCCCTGTGGATCGACCTGGTCTTACCAGTTTTATTACTACAATCACACCCTGCACTTGGGTTCGATCAACTTGCAGCTAGGTCCTTTATTGCTTTGTCGTCGAATTTTCTTCATGGAAGAGCGTTCGTAGACATGAGAAAGGTTAACCATCTGATATGTGCTTCTAGAGGTGTGTTTCAGCTAGATCAATTTAGGTCACTGTTGAGAATCTCTGCAGCAGCACCCCTGAACAATGGAACTTTTTTATACAATACATTCAAAGCTTCATAGCTAATGGTAAATGTGAGTCCCAATGATGCTACGGAATAAATAATCATATTTCAAACAAGATAAAATTATATAGGCAATCAGGAATTCAAAATTTATGTATCTAAGTGAAGGAATAATAATAATAATTACAATGAAAATGGAAAATCATTCTAAAAAGGTGAAATAATATGAAAAAGAAAACAAAGGGGATTTAACGGGAAAAACTCTCATAAACAGGCTATTAATTAATTTGGCCCCAATAGAAAAGGCCAGACAAAATGGGCCCTAAATTGATCTCTCTCTCTCTCTCTCTCTCTCTCTCTCTCTCTCTCTCTCTCTCTCTCTTTGGTCTTTTAGCGCTATAGTTGATATCGACTATCCCTGCGCGCCATACAAAAGGGCCACGAAACCGCTTTAACTCTCACTGTCTTCATCTCCTTTTCCCCTTTTCCCTTTTATCCTCGTTCGCAACTGTTCTCTCTCAACGATGGTCCCAGGCGGTGGTCCCAGGGTAACATTCGCTCCAACTTTTCAAAGATTCTCCACATTTTGACGCACATGGAGGTATGTTTGTTTTTGTTGTCGTATTTGTGCCCTAAATTTGGAGTGAAATTTTTTATTTTTCGATGGGTTTGATCCTTCGGAAGGGAGCGACCTTGTAATCTCTTTCTAACTTTGTAGTTTCATTAAAATGCAATCTTATTCACACTTTCTAGTTTGTCCACTTAGAAAGAGATGCACCGACTATGAGCGCTACCGTTTGTGGGGTTTTTGTGGGATTTTCTGAATCATAGTAAATGGGTTTTGAATTAAGATAACATTTTAATGGAATTTACCAACTAGATTCCAAATAGCAAAGTAGAAGTAGCCCACCTTTTGGTTTGAGGATGAAATTTTGCTTTATTGAAGTATAGGATCCATGCTCTCTATTTTCAGTGATTTTATCCTCTTTAAGAAACAAATGTAGCAAGTGTAGTTGACTCACCTAAAGAAAGTGAAAATTGGACACGGTCACAGTCGATGGGAACCACACATCACTTCTCCAAATATGCAATGGATATATATTTTCCACCTCATTTACTCGAAAACCAACTGCATTATCAATCAAACAAAGATTTATATGTATCCATGATCATTAATTACCACATCGTGGTAATTAGTTGCCTAATTATAGTTTTTGGTTCATACTTATTTATGGATCGAAACCCTTCTCCATCACAATGTACGACTACGTGCACCAAAGGTTAGATATGGGTGGTTTGTTCGTTGTGATTAATGTTCTGTGCCCAAAGAAGCAAGTTAGATATAGTTGTTCGATTTTTGTCGTTATGTGCTTTTGTATATGTGGTCATCCCACTTACATGTGGTGGTTTGTTAATGATCAATCTAGAGAGAGTGATGTAATACTGTATTATAATATGTGGGCTATCCAGAGAGAGTATTATAATATGGTGTGTGGGCTATCACAATTTTCTGACTCGTTAATAACCGGGTTTGTATATGCATTTAGGTTTCGATAAGTAAATGGATTTGGATATGGGTCCCTTTTTTGGCCCTGTGACCTATGCGGTTTTGGGTTTGGTTCCACCTTGGTTCCAACCCATGGACCCTGATGGACCCGATTCCTCCCTCTCTCCCGCTGCCTCCGCCCCGGGTCTTTCGGGGTACGGCGGAGGGGAGGAGAAGAAAAGTAAAGGGTATCAACATCTTTCTTTTTTTTGTACGGGTATGCCAATTTCACTTTTCTACTTGGAATTTAGGAATGGTGATCCGAAGATTCACCTTCACAAGTAGAAAGGGGAAATGAAACTTTTTCTAGTTTCTATTGCACACATATTTTAAGAAAAGAGACAAAAGGGTTTTTTTTATATGCCGTGAAAGGCGATTTCATTTGTTGCCGTGAAAGGCGATTTTGCCGTGAAAGGCGATTTACAAGTCTTATCCATCATGAAAGACAAAAGTTGTGATTTTTGTCTCTAAAAGAAAAATAAAGTACAATAGAAATCAAGAAAAGAAATCTGACTTCTCATTCGATTGTGGGGACACGTTCAGATCGACGGTCGCGAGTCATGTATGGGCTCCTCCATCGTCCATGCAGATGAGAACACGATGCTTGGATTCTTGGCTTGGCTTTTTAACCTCAGATTTTTAAAGGACAAAGACCAAGAGAAGGTCTTATATCCGATAAAAAGCTAAGTAAACGGGCTGAAAAGCCACGTTTTAGCCATGTTGGTAGAAGAAGGGAGGTCCTTGGGGGGGTGGCCCCCCAAGGGTGCTTCAATCACCTTTTGGTGGTCTTTGCAGCAGAGTTGCAGGAGTTCTGGATTTTCCGGGCAATTCTCTGGATTCTTTTTCCGTTCTTCGTCTCCTTTTTTCTGATTCTCTTTTCCCTTTGGAATGCCCTCCTATTTATAGGCCTTTGGTAGCCATTTAGGAGGGTTTATGAGCATTGAATGCATTAATGCTCATAATGGGAGGAGTTACAAGTTTTAAAGTATTTGTTTTGTAACTCCTTTTTCCTTGAATCTGATTGGCCGATGGAGAATAATGAGCTTTTAATTGCCTTTAATCCCCATCATGGGAGGAGTTTCATGGCTTTAATGCCAGAAATCCTTTGACTTGTAACTCCCATTTGCTTGCTTTTGATTGGGCCGTCCAAAATAATAAGTTAATGACCGCATTAACTTGTCATAAAACGGATCATTTAACCTCATTAATTGGTCGCCAAGTCGCTTGAAGAGTCGCGGGCCGTGCCGCGTCTTTTGAAATTCTTCTTGCGATGACCGCCGGTGGATCCACATGTTGTTTGATGTCGGATGGCGATGCAATTTCAGATATTGATTAATATCAACATGCCGGCAACATCTGTCCTGTCGATTTCACGATCGGGCGGACGGAAAGTGTGCTTTCTTTGTCGGCCGGTTGGCGATTTCGAGGCATCTAATGATCATCCAATGATTTCGGCGGCGAATCCGTGATGTTGATGAAGATCGACGGATTTCATGCACGAAAAATCAGATTTTGGAAAAATCACAGGGGCCAATCAACTCGAAACGCGAAAAGGACCCGAAAAAAGGGGTTTCCGGCGACTTTTGGGTTGCCGGAATTCCATGGTCGCCGGCGACCATGGGCCTTGGGCCCATTTCTCGGCCGCCGTTCGGTCGCCTTTTCTTCGCCGTTTTTCGATCTTTTATCATTCTTTTTTCTTCTGTATTTTTCCTGACATTTCCCCTCATTGATTGGCCTGATTCTCTTGAAGAAAACCCTACGAGAAGCCACGCAAATCGGAGCACAAAGTTTCCTATTTTTCTGGAAAGCCGAAGACTTTGTTGTGCGGTTTTGCCGATTTTTTGTCAAGCATTGAAACTAGGCCAAACAATGTCGGAATTACCTGAAATTTGACGTGGAGCTTCTTGAGCAGTAGATAGGACCAACCATAGGCTTTGGTTTGAGTTTTGAAGCCGTTCGGGGTCCTGCAAATGCTTGCCTTAATTTCGCCATGAGAGAAATGCCGAGCTTTGACCTGCGGTCAACCGATGTCCGATTGACCTGAAATTTGACAGGGAGCCTCCTGAGTAGTAAGTAAGACCAACCATGGGCTTTGGTTTGAGTTTTGAAGGCTTTTGGGGTCCCGCAAATGCTCGCCTTGATTTCACCTCAAGGAAAATCTCGAGCTTTGAAACTAGGCCAAACGATGTCCGTTTGACCTAAAACTTGACAGGGGACCTATTGGAGTCATTTTGAGATGATCCATTAGCTCCAATTTGGATGCCATGATTCCGGGGTGCTCTGCCGCTGGTAGGCCTGTTTTTGCTTCCCGAGAGTTGATGAAGGGTCAAACGTCGTCGTTTGACTTGAAATTTGGCAGGGGGCCTTTTGGAGGTATTTTGAGACCATCCGTAGGCTCTGATCGAAATTTTAAAGTCTTCGACACTGTCGCTGCCGGGAGCTCCTGTCTGGCTGTCGGAGGAGTGAAGTTAGGCTAACTGATGTTGAAATGGCCCGAAACTTCATGTGTACCCCTCTTTTGGCTGCTTTGAAGGATCTTGCAGTTTTTGTTTGATTCTGACAAGATCTGGTGCTTGAAGTGGCGCCTTCCTATTTATGGCAGGATGTGGCTCCATGTAGCTTTTAGTGTTGAAGGGAATAGCGACATTTTTGGTGTCAACAGACCCGAGACCTAATATATAATTACATCAATATTAGACTGGAAATCAACTAAAAGCTAGTTTTTCAAAAATCATTTAACTAGATTTTTTAAAATCATTTTCTACCTGACACGGATCTGGACCCGTCCCATATACGGAATCGGTTTCGATTCTTATTCCATCTTCTCGTTAACGACTCTGGTTCCAGAACCTTGAAACCGGTACCAAACCGGGTTAGATCCCAGTCGAGGCACATCTTCTCACTAATGGTTTCGGGTTCGAATCCACCATGGACCCAGACCGGAATCGACCTGTTTACAACCATACTTACAAGCTGTTCTGCTTTAGATTTTTTTGAGATTGACTAAAGCTTGAGTAAGCTAATGTTAAGGTTGGATTCTCTTGCCCACTAGTAAGAAAGCCCATGCTCTCATCATAATTAAGCCTCCCTTAAATGACAAAATCAACATTATGGCCATTCTCTTCCCCACTCAAATGAAAATTTTGAGTCCGCCACTGAGTGGGTATGCACTCGTTATTTTGGGTGGGGTGGGGGTTTGTCTTTCTCCCTTCCTACACACCCCAAAAGCAACATCTCATTGGTATCCAAGGTTAATGTTTATTTTTTTTGTTGTTGTTGTTGTTAATGGCAAGGAAATGGTTAAGAGGTTGCATTTGAAAAATCTATTTTTCCATATATACCAGGATAAATCTATTTTTCCATATATACCAGGATATAATTGCTCCCATTTCCTCATCTTGCTTCTGAATTGAGTTGACTATAACAAAGCTTCAAAGGAATTATATTTTCTTATGAAGGTTTTTGCTTTGCTCCAAACTAGTTTAGAGTATGGACAGTTTCTGAATAGATGATCTATGGTTTCTTCTCCACAAATATGACGGAGAGCATTGAATATGCTATTACAATGTAAAAGCATAGCTTCATGTTCGGTGGCGACTCTGAAGGAGTTTCCAAACAAACAAACATGAGTCTAACCGGCCCAGATCGAATTGTAGTATGCTAGGGAATATATAAATTGGGTGAGGCTCAGGTAAGACGTGTTTATGTTTGAGTTTGGCTTAAGCTTACACATAAATCTATTTGGGTTCACAGGAGTTGAATTGGTTCAGTTCAGGACATTTTTGTATTTGCTTGCTTCAAATAATGCATTTATAACTAGGATATGGAGAGGCGGGGTTTGCTTTTTTGCATTGCATGCCATTAGAACCAAATCCATTGTTGATCCAAACAGCCATTGTTTTCTTAGTCTCTTGGCTGTGCTTTTAACAGTTTTTGTCTCCTCTACCACTCTGAAAAAACTATTAACATTGAGATTGCTGTTATGCTCACTTTAAACCATCACTTTCATTTGTTTTTGTTGTATATATTAGCTGGATGATGGTGGAAATTGGTCTCTATATTATTGATGAGGTACATACCAATACATGTTATAATAGAAGCCTCCTTTGACGCTACCCCTGGGTTTGTTTTCTTCTTTAATTGTCCGAGAACTAGTACATTTTCCATCAGTAGAGGAATTCATTACTGTACATGTTTTGGATTATTGAATCCACAGGCACCAACCCTGTTCCAAACGTAGTGTCACTTCGATGCTAACAGTTTCATATTAATTGTCCAGTGTACACATTTGATATTTTGCAGGTTCATAAAGAAAACACCAACGATCCTTCCAGAAGACTCCTCTTCAACCAAACAAATCATATTTCAGAAGGGATTCGTCAAGGAGAGGTATAACGTAAATAGATATTAATTCTCTATCTATAATTTCAATCTCTTAGTTTTGTTGTATTGTCCATGGAGTCACCTCAATAGTTATTGTTCTTACAAGGAACTTGGACGCATGAGATGTATCCCAACAAACCCCGATAAAGATATATGGGTGCTTACAGACACTCAAAAGCAATACGTACGGTGGAAGGGACTACACCACTTGGCTGGCATAGATCGTATCATCATAGACCATGCTTTCATTACAGCTTTGATTGAGAGGTGGCATCAAGAAACAAATTCATTCCATCTGCCATCTGGGGAAGCAACTATAACACTTGAAGACGTTGCTTATATCTATGCTTGCCAGTCGATGGTCCGGTTGTAACCGAACAGACTTTCCCAGGCAGGTTTGTAGAGCCGGTGTGTCAAGAGTTGCTTGGGATCGCGCCACAGAAGAAGCATGACTATATTGGTATAACGATAAAATTTTACTGGCTTGAAGACACCGTTAAGCGTTCTGCTTGGCAGGATGAGGAAAAGAAGATAAACAAAGATGATGAGATTAGAGCCACTCGGGCATATTTGTTCTTTTTGGTGTCCGGGCAAATATTCGTACAGACTTCTGGTGTTAGGGGGCCTGCTTATCTGCTTGAGTTGTTTAAAGAATTCAAGCCTTAGCATGGGCCCCCACATGCCTTGCAAACCTTTATAGAATGCTTACAAAGGCAACTTGGTGGGGCCAGGATACGCAAGAGGCTGAAGGAAACGGGAAAGATCAACAAGAGGAGGATAGTAAGTCCTACAGGACACCCACGGGGCCTTCGCAGCTTCTACAGGTGATTTATTCGCAAGCTTACAATTTTGGTTTATTATTTAAAAACTAACATATGCCTGCATCTTAATGATTTCCATCACAGATATGGGCTTGCTCTAAAATGTCTATTGGACGGTGTCCTCTGTCAGATCGTAGTCGGAAGAAGGACATACAATTTACATTGTTTAAGACATGGCATAGGAGGTTGGGGGAACACCCACCCCTCGCAACTGTCAAGGAAGTAAGGCACCTACTAAATACCTTGTCGGTTAATGGGGTAAATATACATTTGTTTTCCAAGACAATTTTACGATGTTTTTAATTTGGTTACCTATTGCCTATGTCTTACTGTCTTCTTGTATCTGACTGTATGAAGTTCACTTGGCAGTCGTACTCCAACTACCCTAAGAAATTTCGAATGAGCGTACCCGAAGGGGAACGTGATCTTTTTCGTCATCGACCGTCCTAGTGTGGTACTGGATTGTTGAGCGGCATAACACGTGGCGAGTCATGAAGCAATTTGGTCTCAAGCAACTGGTCCCACCCCCCCCCCCCTTTTTTAGTGTGTGTCACGCCCCCAAACCCGGATCCCGACCGAGGGGGCGGGAGAGTTTGGGGAGGTGAGGGATGATTAAATTTCTCCCAAGATCCGCGTGTGTGAGGATCCAAAATCACAACACTGTCTGAATATTTTTGCGGAAGCTTTTGTGGCAATGCGACCCGGAGTCCGTGGACATCATCGGATTCTGCGTCGCATACAACCCCTAGCATAAAGCCATCATTTTATGAACCATATCAGACTGGAATAAACCAACATAAATAAAATACAGAGCTGACAGTAACAGGATATTACATTTCCAATATGTTCAAGTTACAAGTATCAATGTGCGTTAATTACAATCCCAAGAAAGGCTAATAAAAGCCGAACAATACAAACTAATATCCACTACCCAAATGTGACGTATCTCCGATGTCAAGCACAATGTCTACAGGACATAGCCGACAAGACAACCTGCAACTCATGGCTCCACAGCCAACAACTCACAGCTCGGGGCGGGGAAACTGAACCTGAGCACCAAAATAGTGGGTCAAACACGACGGTTTGGCAAACGGGTGAAAAGACATAACAATAAGGAAAATACCTTGGAAAACATTTAAACCTGTCAAAACAATAGTTTCATAAAACGAGAGAATCATTTATCCAAATACATATGCAATATAAAACATGTACGGTATCCAAGGAAACGGGAAACGAGCAAGATGGCAACCACACATAGCTAAGTCCTCTATCACCGAAGTGACATGAGTATATCGGGATGTTGTCTCAGTCACCGAAGTGAGGAGATGCAACATAAGTAACATATACATAATATAATACAATACGGGACATGACCACGGTAGCGAACCGGGCATCGGGGACCACAGTAGCAATCTGCGGCATCGGGACAAGACCACGGTAATAACCGGGTAGCGGGATCCAAACTGCAGCTGGCGGGACGGGAAGGGGTCTCCAAGTCGGTGGATCAAACCGGCAAGGAAAGCCAAGCTTAGTGGTGCCGACTCATAGGTCAAATCATGTAAAACGAGACATGTACAAATCATATGTAATGCACTTAAATAAACGGGCGGGACGGGGTGCTCAAAAACACTAATTTCATTTCATTCGGGCATGTATAAACGGGCTAGCAAAATGCTAAAATACACTTTCAATACTTTCGGAAAGGCTAAATCATAATTCGAGAAATACGGGCTATCATCGGGATTCAAGACAAATCATAATTCGAGAAATACGGGCTATCATCGGGATTCAAGACAAATCATAATTCGAGAAATTCGGGATAAGTATCGGGATTCGATATAAATCAGGTGAATAAGGACCCCGTATGTCGATTGTATTGATCACTTGGTACTCCTTGAGTTTAGAGACATTCCGGGCTCTTTATGCACCTTAGGGATTCAAACCCTAATCGAATTTTAAATAAACGAAACATAATAGAGAGGGGATCCTAAGCTCAACGTTGATCTAGTAGTACCTTACAACCTACTCAGTTATCGAAAGGAAAAACGGATTCGCGATACCCAAACAAACCAATTTCGCATTTAGATAAAAGAAAGGATATCCCGTCGTTCCATGCCGTTCAAGATTGAATTAGATTAAGTACCGATACAACCGGATTAACCGTGAGAAAATGTCGGTTCAACCATCCTCAAAGGAAGTCAAACGGGTCCACAAAAGGTTCACTAGGTTCCATTTAAAGTCCATCTAATCATAGGGAAAAAGTCCATTGAAAGTCCATCTAATCAAAGGGCAAAAGTCCATTTAAAGTCCATCTAATCATAGGGCAAAAGTCCATTGAAAGTCCATCTAACAAAGGGCAAAAAAATCCATTTTCAGCAGGTTTTCCAGTTGGGCCGGTCAACCTGGCCCATGGCCGACCGACCGCATACACAGTGGGCTCGGTCGACCGGCCATGGGCCAGGTCGACCGGGAGTTGTAATTTAAAAGGGATGAACAGTGATTTGGTCAGGCTCCAGAGAGCCTGACCTCTGTGTCGCCCGTCGACCGCGCCCTTGGCCGGTCGACCGCGTACACTGCGGAACAGTGAATCCCGCAGTGCAGCAGGTCCTTCAGCTGGGGGCCTGTTCCAGTGTACCCGGTCGACCGCGCCCCTTGGCCGGTCGACCGCGTACACTGCGTAACAGAACCCAGGTTCTGTTACAGCAGTGCAGTGGCCTTTTCCATTTCTTCCATTCCTTTCTACATTCTTTCAAACATGTTTAGCAATCTAATACTTGGATAAAACAAGCTATCAAGACTCTCAAATGTGCATTTATTTCAAGTCTAAACAAGCCATTAATATCACAAAATACTTGATGAAATCATAATGCATTTTATCAAATCTCATTCAAATGTAAAAGTATCAAATCATCCACTTGCCTTGGGTCTTTAATCAATGAAAAACCAGCTCTAATCACATTTGCAAGCCAAGAACAAAAGCTCTACAAAAACCCCCAAAAACAAACCCTAAAATGGGTCAAAACAAGCAATAAGAAGAGAGAGCTTCTAATAATGAAAATGGAGCTTCTCAAGGACCATAAGAACATGAATCTAGAAGATTAGGGAGAGATCTTACCAATAGGTTCTCTAAATGAGCAAAGCAAGCCAAAAGAAGGTCTTGTGGAGATGGGATTTTTTCAAAAATGGTACCAATAGGAAGCTCTTGAAGTTGTGAAGAAGATGATGGAGTCCTATTAGATGTTGGTGCAAGATTGGTTGTCTCTTGATGATGGAGAAGCCAAGAAGAAGAAGAAAAGGGTGCAAGAAACCCTAGGCTCAGTTGTGCTGGAAGATGGAGAAGGAAAAAGAAGAGATGGTTTCTCTTATAGTCAATGAAATGGGCTCCACCACTTAAGAACTTTGAAAGGCTGAAATAGTGGTTTTCGGGGCTTCGGATGAAATCGACGAAGAAGGAAGAAATGATCGTCGAAATATCTAGTTTCCAAAAAGTATATGTTTCACAGGTTTCGGGAATAACAATAATCCGGTACAGATTTAGTGTGAAAAGACTGTTTTGCCCTTGAAGCTAGAAAAGTCATGTTTCGGGATTCGGGACGGGAACGGGATCAACAAGAAAGTTGAAGGTATTAACAAAAAAAGTAAATCGGGATTACAAGTCGAGAAAACCAAGATAAAACCTCAAGTACACGAAAAGCCATAAACAGGGAACCCCCAAAGGGCCCCACACTAAAACCAAGACACTCAAAATATCCCAAAGCTATAACAAAGCTATTTTAATCCCAATTAAACCAAAAACCACGAAACACATTTAGAGCTAAAACACAACTCAAAAACACTAATCTGGGCCTCTCGGGTCGGAGTCTCACAGTGTGCCATATGTGAGAAGAGAACGTATAGAGAGAGTAGTAATTGATTACACCTTGCATATGGATGAAGAGATAGCAGCATTGTGGGCTGCAAGAGGGCAACTTGGATTATGTGGGGAGGAGTGCACCCAACCTGAACATTCTGAAGAGTACTTCGTTTGGTATGTTGCCAACACGGTCCAACACATAGGTAGGGTCGAGCACAAGGAGGGTATCGAGGCAGAAGCCCCCGCTCAACAGGCCAACCCATATTTCCCATAGAAATATGTAAGTATTGAATGCTAAAACGGAGATGTTTTTCATTTATATGGTAGTAATATTGCTTTTTTGGGATGACATAAATTCTGTTGTAATCAGGTTAAAAAACTTGTTACTCGTTTAAAGCGGTCATGCGATCGAGAGGACAGGAGGAAGAAAAGCATTTCAAGTCTGGCGGAGTCGATCCGGAAAAAGTTTATGGCCTTTAAAGCAGCATTCGGGACTACATTCGAAAATTCAACATTGAAGGGTGCAATAGCTCAGAATCTAATGAAGATGTAGAGAAGGTAAACTGCCTAGTCCGATCTTGAATTTACTCTTGTGCAATCCAACACTGTCCTTACTGTTTTTCATCAGACAAGGACTGGAACCTCTCACTATGGTCCATCTCACATTGTTCCCGATACTCATGCTGGCCCATCTCAAACTGTTTCCCCTCAGACTGATACTGGTCCATGTCACACTATTTCTCCTCAAACTGTTCACGAGATTGATGCTGGTCCATTTCACACTGTTTCCCCTTAGGCTGTTTCCGACACTGATGTTGGTCCATCCCACACTATTCCCCCTCAGGAAGCTGAAGAGACTGATGCTGGTCCATCCCACATTGGCCCCTCTCACACGAGAGTTAAGAAAGCTGCTCAAAAAAGTCCAAAAGCGAAAACTTATAGGAGAAAAGGCAAGAAACGCCGCGACGACGTTCCAAAAAAAGGTCACCCAGCCGACTTACCACCATTTGAAGAGGTGCTCAACACTCTCCAATAGCTAGGGCATTGTTTGACACTCTGGTGTCAATTCGTAGTGATTATGCGATAGTTGTTGTAGCACCGATGGCTACCATAGTGTCTTTGATTTGGAGAATCAAATGCTTGCCCCGCATGCGTAAAGTGCCCGTAAAGTTCTCTGATTATTCTCATTCTATGGTGCATTCGAGCTACGTATTAAATGATCAGGAGCAATTCTTGGTTAGGGGTTTCAAGGAATATTACAGTACAAAGTAAGCACGGAAGTTTCCTCACTATTTTCCAAATTGTACCCATCTTCATTAATATGCATATAATTGTGTTTATTAACAAACATCTCTTTCAAGTAGAGAGGATGAACTAGCAACCATTTGTACCATAGTCTCCAGCAACGATTTAAAGAAAGCACTTGACGAGGGAACTTGGCTGAACACCAATCTTATGTACTATTACTTCGAGATTCTGAGAGAAGGATGTTCAACAGCTTTCGTCGTGGACCCAAGCATATCTGTAAGCCTATGCTGAACTGTCCTTCACTTTAACTTTAATAAACACCTCGATTGAAATCAACATTATCTATTAACCATTCATATTGTGGTGGCATTACTGTATGCAGAGTTGGTGGCAGGAATATTCTGATGACAGTATTGAAGCTGCCTTAGGCAAGCATGGCCACAGGGTCTGGGAAGCTCGGGAAGCACATACTCTGGTGTTTGTCCTCCACTAAAGGAACCATTTCACATTGGTTGTGGGCTACGTTGATGAAAGAAGGTGGGAGTTCTACAATAGTTTTGCTGGTAATCGTTTGACGTGGAGTAAAGCGGAGCAGCTTGTAAGTATTATTTTATATTCTAAATTGCAGTCCTTAATTAAAATTGAGACATCACCTCTGATAACATTTGGCCTCCCATTTTGACATTGTTGCAAATCAGGTGGTTGAACACTATGTATATATATTTTGGCTGGACGGATCCATTTTTATGGCCTATACTGATCAAGGAAGACATTCCTCATCAAGACAATGGTAATGACCGCGGAGTCTTCGCTGTTGCATTCACGAAGCATTGTGTTCACTGTCGTCCTATCACATTTACACAATCCGACATCCATTACTTCTGTAGCAGAATTGTCATTGAATTATTCAAGAGAAGTTGTCAGGTTAATGCTAATAGGCTGAATCTTCCTGAGTTGTTGAACCTACCGATTTGATCACCCCGTTCGTAGCTGGTTAGAAGGTGTTTTTGGATGGTTTTGGGCAGTAGATGGAGACGCCGAATGATCATGATTCAATTGATTTTTTTACTTCGTATTTGAAATTGTGGAACTTGTGGATAGTGGTTGAGGAACTTGTATGGTTTTGGAAAGATGTTGATTTATGATGTGGAACCACATTTCACCTTAATTGAAATTGAATGGTTTGTTAATGTAGGTTAATGTATGTTTTGTTAATTGAATGTAGAATGCTTTGTTGTTATGCAGAGAAAGGAATAGAGTAGAATGTGAACGTATTCAGATTGAATCGTACTGAATGGACGATGGTTATATGTTTTTAGAATTGATAAATAGTTAATATCGACTATTTAACTGAAACTCAAAAAAGACTGCCATAGTCGATATCGACTATGTGCTATCGACTATGTGGATAGTCGATATCGACTATTTAACTGGAACTTGGAAAAGATAGTCATAGTCGATAATGACTATTTAACTAGAACTTAAAAAAGACAGTCATAGTCAATATCGACTATGTCGATAGTCGATATCGACTATCCAACTGGAACTTAAAAAAAGACAATCATAGTCGATATCGATTATTTTGATAGTCGATATCGACTATTTAACTAGAACTTAAAAAAGACAATCATAGTCGTTATTGACTATCTATTTAGCTGGAACTTAAGTACAAATGTCTTGTATACTAGTATAAGGTAGTTTTTGGGGTTAGCTAATCATTCACAATATAGTAAAAGTAGAAAAAAGAAAATATAAATTTTGGGACAATACAAACAACATTATATATATAGAAAAAGTGTTCAACATATATATAGCCCCAAAAAATGGGTCGTCCTTCCAAAAAGAGAAATATGTTTAATAACACTTATATGCCCTTCCCAAAAATGCTTCAGCAAGATGTACAAGGTCTAAAAAGTATCTTCTATAACCAACCAAAAACGTTGTTCAGTAGACTGTACACTGTCCAAACGGCCGCATCTTCTAGCACATTCAAAGCAACTATTCACCACCCCTTTCCAAAAAATATTGGTAGACTATACACTGTCCAGATGGCTGCATCTTCCAGCACATTCACACCAAATATTCACAAAAAAAGTTATTCACATTAACTCTTGCATCTCCCTTCCAGAAAATGTTGATCAATAGACTGTACACTGTCCAGACAGCTGCATCTTCCAACACATTCACACCAAATATTAACAATTCATCAAAAAGTTGTTCACATTAACTCTTGGCATCCCCCTTCCAAAAAATATTAACACCAACAACCAACCAAAATTCCTTCCAAAAAGTGCTTCAGCAAAATTTCAAAATCTGAACGACTACATCTTCAAGTTTACGCCGATGGATTGCGGCAACTTTGTCGGTTATGCCCCCTCTCCTTACAGTTACCACAGGTGACTACCCTTCACTGGCAGCCATGATCCTCGGTCCGAATCCCATTCTTCTTTGACCGCCCTGGCTGTATAGTAGCTCGTGATGGGAAAAATCGTTCATCAGAGGTGTGCTCCCATTGTTTGCTATTACGGGTAGCATGCAACACTTCACTATACGTCGTACGATATACACTTGAGAGGTACCAATGTTCGCAGAATTCATATGGATCATAGTTTCTAACTCTCATTAAAGCCAATGCATGAACACACGGAATCCCCAAAACATCTCATTTTCGACATGTGCAAGTCTTGCGTTGAAGATCGACGACATCCACGTACTTCGTAGATTGTACCTGAAACTCAACTGGGCCAGCCACACGAACATGCAGTCGCCTAGCTTCTTCCGTTTCTTTTTCCAAAACTTTCTCCGCATACGGTGTTAGACGACTTGTAACTGCTTGCCCGTATTTCCTCAAGATGGCGCTTCTGGTAAAATTCCTTTAGTTTGGCCCGTATTTCCTCAACCTGTTTTGTAATAGGAAGGACTCTCATGTCCTTTAAAAGGCCATTTGTGCATTCTGCTGCGTTGCTAGTGAGCATGTCATACCGCCGTCCATCTACATATGCATCGGCCCAACGTTGCCTTCCAATTGAATCAATGTAAGTGAATGCCTCTTGGCTAACTGTCCGTATATCGGTCATATATGCATCGTACTCAAATGGCCTTTTTCCTTTGGAGGCATGCCAAAATTTCATAACAATTGTCGTATCACTGAAAGTCACCCTAATATTCTCGGCAATGTGACGGCAATAATAACAATGCTTTGCGGAGGGTATGATGTTCAAGAGTGCCGGAATAAGACATTTTTGGATGTCCGAGACAATAGTCAAATTGTTAGGCTCACCCAGTGCTTTATATATGCAGATTTGCAAGAAACCACTCCCAACTATCACGTCGCTCGGATTCCGCAAAGGCAAAAGCGATGGGGAGGAGCTTATGATTGGCATCGTGTGTAACAGCAACGAGCAAAACACCGAGATACTTCCCTCGGAGATGTGTCCCATCTACAGCAATCAATGGTCTACAAGTATTAATGAAAGACCTTAGACAAACTCCGAATGCCCAAAAAACTCTTCAAAAACGATCTTTAGATGTGGTGTCTATGTTTGTTACTGTGATTGGATTGGTCCTCTGCAGTTCAATACAGTAACTAGGCAACATTTGAAAGGACTCCTCGTAAGATCCTCACACTGCACACAGGGCTATCTCCTTTGCTAGATGTACCTTCCTGTAGGTAATAGTTGTCCCAAATTCCATTTGGTAGTCGTTCATGATCTTTTTGGTTTCAGATTGGCATTTTGTCAGACTCTATCCATGATGAACTCCGCAATTAACAATGATGACGCATGTTCATGTGTCATCCCCATCATTGGCTTCGAGAATATATGGACAGGATTATACGTACGCACATTGAATTGTGGTCCTGATTCCACGATAGAGGCATGAATGCGCCAAGTGAAATTCTGATATTTACAGCATGCTATCACTTTGTACATGTTGGTCCTCAAGTGTTTCAAAGCAAAGTTTCCATAAATTGCAAACTTAGCCATAGTCTTCCGGAATGTGTCACGATCAGGGAATTCACGACCAATCCACATTTCCCGTGCTGAATGTTTCCAACGTCTGCATTCAATTCTTCAGGTACCATATTGTCAACGAAATTAACACTTGAATGTTCACTTGAAGGACATGCATTGTTGACTGGATTAGCCCCGGCGACATTGCTTCTGTCTGAGCCCATCACAATCAAAGCAATTTGTCCCTTTAAATTATTTTCATCAAAATGATTCTCATCACCATACTCTGCCCCATCCTCTATATTATCAACACATGCATTGTTGACTGGAATAGGGTTAGCAATGTTCCTTCTATCCGCGCATCACAACCACTGGAATTTGTTCGGTGAAATTATTTTCATCAAAATCATTCTCATCACCATACTCGGCCCCATCCTCTATATTATCAACACATGCATTGTTAACTAGATTAGCCCCAGCAGTGTTCCTTCTGTCCACACTCATCCCAACCACTGGAATTTGTCAGGTGAAATTATTTTCATCAAAATGATTCTCATCACACCACCCAACCCCCCCTCCCCGCCATCCTCTATATTATCAACATCAATTTCTTGACATAAGGTATGCAGTGGACTTGTAATGTTTCGAACAATTGAGAAATGCATGTCATTATCTTCTCGGAGATCGACGGTTGGAAGCTCTGGAACGGCTGTCCCATCTTTCACTTCTTTTCCCTTGCAATTTAACAATACACCCCTCGATTTCCCAAGAAAATATCGATGCTTGTCATTCCTCTGAAACCCACAATGCATCAACTATATAACAAAATCCAAGTAAGGGATTGTGATTAATATTTGATAAATGTTTAATTTAGAATACAACATGTTAACATACCCAGATTGTTCTCCTCCTCTACATTGTCCATTGTTCGATCTGTTAGAGACAGATAAGTTTATCCCATTTGTATCCCGACCCAATGCTTTCATCATTCTGTTTACATCATTATCATCTTCAATGCTAACCAATGAAAATGCACGTCCATTGTGATGAAGGTATTGTATGCTAAAACTTTCAGTCGATGAATCACTTTGTACATGTTGGTCCTCAAGTGTTTCAGAGTAAAGTTTCCATAAATTGCAAACTTAGCCATAGTCTTCCGGAATGTGTCACGATCAGGGAATTCATGACCAATCAACATTTCCCGTGCTGAATGTTTCCAACGTCTGCATTCAATTCTTCAGGTACCATATTGTCAACAAAATTAACACTTGAATGTTCACTTGAAGGACATGCATTGTTGATTGGAATAGCCCCGGCGACATTGCTTCTGTCTAAGCCCATCACAATCAAAGCAATTTGTCCCTTTAAATTATTTTCATCAAAATGATTCTCATCACCATACTCTGCCCCATCCTCTATATTATCAACACATGCATTGTTGACTGGAATAGGGTTAGCAATGTTCCTTCTAACCGCCCATCACAACCACTGGAATTTGTTCGGTGAAAATATTTTAATCAAAATGATTCTCATCACCATACTCGGCCCCATCCTCTATACTATCAACACATGCATTGTTGACTAGATTAGCCCTAGCAGCGTTGCTTCTGTCCACACTCATCCCAACCACTGGAATTTGTCAGGTGAAATTATTTTCATCAAAATGATTCTCATCACACCCCCCCCCCCCCTCCTCTCCCCACCATCCTCTATATTATCAACATCAATTTCTTGACATGAGGGATGCAGTGGACTTGTAATGTTACGAACAGTTAAGAAATGCATGTCATTATCTTCTTGGAGATCGACGGTTGGAAGCTCTGGAACGGCCGTCCCATCGTTCACTTCTTTTCCCTCGCAATTTATCAATACACCCCTCCGTTTCCCAAGAAAAGATCGATGCTTGTCATTCCTCTGAAACCTACAATGCATCAACTATATAACAAAATCCAAGTAAGGGATTGTGATTAATACTTGATAAATGTTTAATTTAGAATGCAACATATTAACATACCCAGATCGTTCTCCTCCTCTACATTGTCCATTGTTCGATCTGTGAGAAACATATAAGTATATCCCATTTGTATCCTGACCCGATGCTTTAATCATTCTGTTTACATCATTATCATCTTCAATGCTAACCAATGAAAATGCACGTTCATTGTGATGAAGGTGATGTATGCTTAAACTTTCAGTCGATGAATCACTTTGTACATGTTGGTCTTCAAGTGTTTCAGAGTAAAGTTTCCATAAATTGCAAACTTAGCAATAGTCTTCCGGAATGTGTTACGATCAGGGAATTCACGACCAATCCACATTTCCCGTGCTGAATGTTTCCAACGTCTGCATTCAATTCTTCAGGTACCATATTGTCAACGAAATTAACACTTGAATGTTCACTTGAAGGACATGCATTGTTGACTGGATTAGCCCCGACGACATTGCTTCTGTCTGAGCCCATCACAATCAAAGCAATTTGTCCCTTTAAATTATTTTCATCAAAATGATTCTCATCACCATACTCTGCCCCATCCTCTATATTATCAACACATGCATTGTTGACTGGAATAGGGTTAGCAATGATCCTTCTATCCGCGCATCACAACCACTGGAATTTGTTCGGTAAAATTATTTTCATCAAAATGATTCTCATCACCATACTCGGCCCCATCCTCTATATTATCAACACATGCATTATTGACTAGATTAGCCCCAGCAGCGTTCCTTCTGTCCACACTCATCCCAACCACTGGAATTTGTCAGGTGAAATTATTTTCATCAAAATGATTCTCATCACACCCCCCCCCCCCTCCTCTCCCCGCCATCCTCTATATCATCAACATCAATTTCTTGACATAAGGGAAGCAGTGGACTTGTAATGTTTCGAACAGTTGAGAAATGCATGTCATTATCTTCTTGGAGATCGACGGTTGGAAGCTCTGGAACGGCTGTCCCACCGTTCACTTCTTTTCCCTTGCAATTTAACAATACACCCCTCGATTTCCCGAGAAAAGATCGATGCTTGTCATTCCTCTGAAACCTACAATGTATCAACTATATAACAAAATCCAAGTAAGGGATTGTGATTAATATTTGATAAATGTTTAATTTAGAATACAACATGTTAACATACCCAGATTGTTCTCCTCCTCTACATCGTCCATTGTTCGATCTGATAGAAACATATAAGTATATCCCATTTGTATCCCGACCCGATGCTTTAATCATTCTGTTTACAACATTATCATCTTTGTAAGACCCCGACCCGAGTGAACCCGATTAGTGCTAATTAAGTTGCGTGTTAGTGCTAAGCTTGTTTGGTGATTTTTGATTAAGTTGGGTTTGGAATAGTTTTGATGCTAGTTTTGGGCTTTTGAATGCTGAGGTAGCTTGTGGGGCCCTTTGGGGGTTCCCTTTTTTACGTTGCATTTTTTCTTGGTGGATTTTCCCGATTTGTTGTGTTTGGTATTTTTGGCCCGTTGCATTCATCTTGTGGATTCTTACAACTTTCATGTTGATCCCGTGTTCATTCGAGGCCTCGAAACCCGAATTCTTGGCCTTGAGGGTAAAACAGTCATTGCACACCAAATCTGTAACCAAAACTTGATATTCCCGAAACCCGCGAAACATAGATTTTTTGGAAACTAGATATTTCGACGATCATTTCTTCCTTCTTCGTCGAATTCATCCGAGGTACCGAAAGAGATGATATCAGCCACCCAAGTGCATTAAGTTGTGGGACCCAACCTCCCCTTTGTTAACAAAGAGGAACTCACCCTCCATTGCCTTCCATTCTCCATGTTCCAGCCATTTGAGTCTAGGGTTTTCTCTAGCAAGTTCCTCTTCTTCTCCTTGCTTCTTCATCTCTAATCCTCACCAATCTTGCACCAAACTCAAAGTGGAGACCACCAATCTCTTCCTCTCCTTGCAAGCTTCACCTTGATACTATTCTTGGAGAAATCTCCCCATATTGAGACTTTCCTTGAACTAGTTCTTCTCACTTGAAGGTCATCCAAGTAAGTGATCCCTCTCATCTTCTAGATTTATAATCTTCTAGCCCTAGGGGAGCTACATTTGCATTATTGAAAGGTTTCTTTGTCATTTCATTGTTTGACCCATGTAAGGGTTTATTTGGGGATTTTTGCCTTGTAGCTTGGACCATTTTCTTGGAGGACTTGTTAGAGCTTAATATCACTAATTGAAGACTTGAGGCAAGTGAATGTTGGATGTTTTTAAGTTTCAAATGGTTTGGTAGCATTTATGGATTTTTATGCTTTCATTGATTTCCTTTATTGATTTTTCCATGGTTGTAATAAATGATCTTTATACCTCTTGATAGCCTCATTTAATGTCTTGGAAGCATGTAATTAAGTCATCTTGTTCATAGTTTTCCTTGGTTAATCATGTGTTGGAAGGAAAGGAAAAAGGGAGAAAAAGAAACCAAGTTCCCGGAACTGCTGCACGCCCAGGTCCGATCGATCGGACGTGCAGACCGATCGATCGGACTGTCTTTAACTGTAAGGGTTTTTGGGCCGATCGATCGGGCCCTGTGTAGAAATTTTGGCCGATTGATCGGACCCTGTTCAGAAAATTTTAGCCGATCGATCGGACCTTCGGTCCGATCGATCGGAGGACTCAGATTGAGTCCAGTGGATTTTGAGATTTTTTTTATATATATATTTTTTTTCTTTCTTTTCTTGGTTTTAGGTGGGACCTTGGCTACCCTCTTTGGACTCATTTGACCATGCGTGAGGACGTCTTGAGCCGATGCTCCTCACGGTTGGTTGGGTGACATCGATGTTCACTTCATTTCAATCTTGAACGGGACGGAATGACGCGATATCTCCTTTATATCTAAATACAAGACTTTTTCCTTGGTTATCGCGAATTCTATTCCTTTCGATGACTGAGTAGGCTGCTCGATGTCTCCGAATTAACATCATAATTAGGACGGACCATTTATAGTCTTGATTTCCTTATCATAACATCTAGTTATAATCATAAGCTCATGTTAAGTTTTGAAAAGCGTAAAAGTGCATAAGGAGCCCGGAATGTCTTCAAACTCAAGGAGTACCAATTCATATCTATGATCGACATACGGGACCCTATTCACTCAAATAGATCTTAAAATCATTGTCTTTCCTGATTTAGCATAGTTCATAATATTTCTCTATTTCCAAGCCTTGCATTACATGAATGGTTTTCACGAAAGTATTATTGTACACTTGAAACAGTTACTTGACCTGAAGTGCATTGCACCACATGATATGTCAGTGTGCTCTTGAGCACCCCCGTCTTGCCCGTTTAATCTTGTATTCGTACTTGATTTGCTTGCATTGTCTCGATTGTATTTGACCTACGAGTCGGCACCACTAAGCTTGGATAACCCTGTTGGTCTGATCAACCGACTTGGAGATCCCCCTCTTGTCCCGCCAGCTGCAGTTTGGATCCCGCTACCCGGTCATTACCGTGGTCTTGTCCCGATGCCGCAGATTGCTACTGTGGTCCCCGATGCCCGGCTCGCTACCGTGGTCATGTATAGTATTGTATATGTATATGTATCTTTATGAGATCCCCTGTTTCTCCTCACCTCGAGTGACTGAGATCAGGGCCTAGTTATTGCTCTATCGCTTTAGTGATAGAGGATTTAGCTTCTTGTGGTCGCCACCTTGCTATTCCCGATTCCTTGGTTACCTCATATGTTTTATCTTGTTTACTTATTTTACAGCAAATGATTTATCTGTTTTATTAGAGTTCTTGTTTAAACAGATTTCTATGCTTTTCAAGGTATTTCATCTATTGTATATTGCTGTATCTTTTCATTCTCTTGCCAGACCGTCGTGTCTGATCCTTTGCTTTGGTACTCAGGTCCCGTTGCCGGCTTCCTTGAGGAGGAGCCAGAGGAGGTGGTAGGTGAGCCACAGCCTCTAGTCGAGTGGCGTGCTGACGATGTCATGTAGACATCTGACTGCTTGGAGATGCGTAACATTTTGAGGGGAACTCCTTGACCATTCTTTGGGGGTTATTCTTTTGTTATATTGGCCATTGTTGGCCTCTATTTTTGGGATTGTAATTAACTGATCTTTTGTTTAACTTTAACAACTTGGGAAACTTGCTATATATATCATTGCTCATTCTGATACAGTATTTATACTTGTGGTTATTGTCTTCATGACTAATGATAGTTGGACTATTTGATTTGCTACACGCTTCCGCACGAAAAAGAAATGTTAATTGATGATTGTGATATCCTCACCGCGGACACCTGTGGGAAATTAAAATAAAAATGTATATGTCGTTGGTTCATGACACACTAATGGTCCCGATCCCGGATCAGTCCTTCGGGGGCCCGGTCCGGGGTCGCGACAATCTTCAATGCTAACCAATGACAATGCACGTCCATTGTGATGAAGTTGTTGTATGCTTCAACTTTCAGTCGATGAATCACTTTGTACATGTTGGTCCTTAAGTGTTTCAGGGTAAAGTTTCCATAAATTGCAAACTTAGCCATAGTCTTCCGGAATGTGTCACGATCAGGGAATTCATGACCAATCCACATTTCCCGTGCTGAATGTTTCCAACGTCTGCATTCAATTCTTCAGGTACCATATTGTCAACGAAATTAACACTTGAACGTTCACTTGAAGGACATGCATTGTTGACTGGATTAGCCCCGGCGACATTGCTTCTGTCTGAGCCCATCACAATCAAAGCAATTTGTCCCTCTAATTATTTTCATCAAAATTATTCTCATCACCATACTCTGCCCCATCCTCTATATTATCAACACATGCATTGTTGACTGGAATAGGGTTAGCAATGTTCCTTCTATCCGCGCATCACAACCACTGGAATTTGTTCGGTGAAATTATTCTCATCAAAATGATTCTCATCACCATACTCGGCCCCATCCTCTATATTATCAACACATGCATTGTGGACTAGATTAGCCCCAGCAGCGTTCCTTCTGTCCACACTCATCCCAACCACTGGACTTTGTCTGGTGAAATTATTTTCATCAAAATGATTCTCATCACACCCCCCCCCCCCCCTCTCCCCGCCATCCTCTATATTATCAACATCAATTTCTTGACATATGGGATGCAGTGGACTTGTAATGTTTCGAACAGTTGAGAAATGCATGTCATTATCTTCTTGGAGATCGACGGTTGGAAGCTCCCGAACGGCTGTCCCATCGTTCACTTCTTTTCCCTTGCAATTTAACAATACACCCCGCCATTTCCCAAGAAAAGATCGATGCTTGTCATTCCTCTGAAACCTACAATGCATCTACTATATTACAAAATCCAAGTAAGGGATTGTGATTAATATTTGATAAATGTTTAATTTAGAATACAACATGATAACATATCCAGATTGTTCTCCTCCTCTACATTGTCCATTGTTCGATCTGTTAGAAACAAATAAGTTTATCCCAATTGTATCCCGACCCGATGCTTTAATCATTCTCTTTACATCATTATCATCTTCAATGCTAACCAATGAAAATGCACGTCCATTGTGATGAAGTTGTTGTATGCCTAAACTTTCAGTCGATGAATCACTTTGTACATGTTGGTCCTCAAGTGTTTCAGGGTAAAGTTTCCATAAATTGCAAACTTAGCCATAGTCTTCCGGAATGTGTCACGATCAGGGAATTCAAGACCAATCCACATTTCCCGTGCTGAATGTTTCCAACGTCTGCATTCAATTCTTCAGGTACCACATTGTCAACGAAATTAACACTTGAACGTTCACTTGAAGGACATGCATTGTTGACTGGATTTGCCCCGGCGACATTGCTTCTGTCTGAGCCCGTCACAATCAAAGCAATTTGTCCCTTTAAATTATTTTCATCAAAATGATTCTCATCACCATACTCTGCCCCATCCTCTATATTATCAACACATGCATTGTTGACTGGAATAGGGTTAGCAATGTTCCTTCTATCCGCGCATCACAACCACTGGAATTTGTTCGGTGAAATTATTTTCATCAAAATCATTCTCATCACCATACTCGGCCCCATCCTCTATATTATCAACACAAGCATTGTTGACTAGATTAGCCCCAGCAGCGTTCCTTCTGTCCACACACATCCCAACCACTGGAATTTGTCAGGTGAAATTATTTTCATCAAAATGATTCTCATCACACCCCCCCCCCCCTCTCTCCCCGCCATCCTCTATATTATCAACATCAATTTCTTGACATATGGGATTAAGTGGACTTGTAATGTTTCGAACAGTTGAGAAATACATGTCATTATCTTCTTGGAGATCGACGGTTGGAAGCTCTCGAACGGCTGTCCCATCGTTCACTTCTTTTCCCTTGCATTTTAACAATACACCCCTTCATTTCCCAAGAAAAGATCGATGCTTGTCATTCCTCTGAAACCTACAATGCATCAACTATATAACAAAATCCAAATAAGCGATTGTGATTAATATTTGATAAATGTTTAATTTAGAAAACAACATGTTAACTTACCCAGATTGTTCTCCTCCTCTACATTGTCCATTGTTCGATCAGTTAGAAACATATAAGTATATCCCATTTGTATCCCGACCCGATGCTTTAATCATTCTCTTTACATCATTATCATCTTCAGCGCTAACCAATGAAAATGCACGTCCATTGTGATGAAGTAGTTGTATGCTTAAACTTTCAGTCGTTGAATCACTTTGTACATGTTGGTCCTCAAGTGTTTTAGGGTAAAGTTTCCATAAATTGCAAACCTAGCCATAGTCTTCCGGAATGTGTCACGATCAGGGAATTCACGACCAATCCACATTTCCCGTGCTGAATGTTTCCAACGTCTGCATTCAATTGTTCAGGTACCATATTCTCAACGAAATTAACACTTGAATGTTCACTTGAAGGACATGCATTGCTGACTGGATTAGCCCCGCCGACATTGCTTCTGTCTGAGCCCATCACAATCAAAGCAATTTGTCCCTTTAAATTATTTTCATCAAAATGATTCTCATCACCATACTCTGCCCCATCCTCTATATTATCAACACATGCATTGTCGCTGGAATAAGGTTAGCACTGTTCCTTCTATCCGCGCATCACAACCACTGGAATTTGTTCGGTGAAATTATTTTCATCAAAATGATTGTCATCACCATACTCGGCCCCATCCTCTATATTATCAACACATGCATTGTTGACTAGATTAGCCCCAGCAGCGTTCCTTCTGTCCACACTCATCCCAACCACTGGAATTTGTCAGGTGAAATTATTTTCATCAAAATGATTCTCATCACACCCCCCCCCCCCACTCTCCCCGCCATCCTCTATATTATCAACATCAATTTCTTGACATAAGGGATGCAGTGGACTTGTAATGTTTCGAACAGTTGAGAAATGCATGTCATTATCTTCTTGGAGATCGACGGTTGGAAGCTCTGGAACGGCTGTCCCATCGTTCACTTCTTTTCCCTTGCAATTTAACAATACACCCCTCCATTTCCCAAGAAAAGATCGATGCTTGTCATTCCTCTGAAACCTACAATGCATCAACTATATAACAAAATCCAAGTAAGGGATTGTGATTAATATTTGATAAATGTTTAATTTAGAATACAACATGTTAACATACCCAGATTGTTCTCCTCCTCTACATTGTCCATTGTTCGATCTGTTAGAAACATATAAGTATATCCCATTTGTATCCCTACCCGATGCTTTAATCATTCTCTTTACATCATTATCATCTTCAATGCTAACCAATGAAAATGCACGTCCATTGTAATGAAGTTGTTGTATGCTTAAGCTTTCAGTCGATGAATCACTTTCTACGTGTAGGTCCTCAAGTGTTTCAGGGTAAAGTTTCCATAAATTGCAAACTTAGCCATAGTCTTCCGGAATGTGTCACGATCAGGGAATTCACGACCAATCCTCATCTCCCGTGCTGAATGTTTCCAACGTCTGCATTCAATTCTTCAGGTACCATATTGTCAACGAAATTAACACTTGAATGTTCACTTGAAGGACATGCATTGTTGACTGAATTAGCCCCGGCGACATTGCTTCTGTCTGAGCCCATCACAATCAAAGCAATTTGTCCCTTTAAATTATTTTCATCAAAATGATTCTCATCACCATACTCTGCCCCATCCTCTATATTATCAACACATGCATTGTTGCTGGAATAGGGTTAGCACTGTTCCTTCTATCTGCGCATCACAACCAATGGAATTTGTTCGGTGAAATTATTTTCATCAAAATGATTCTCATCACCATACTCGGCCCCATCCTCTATATTATCAACACATGCATTGTTGACTAGGTTAGCCCCAGCAGCGTTCCTTCTGTCCACACTCATCCCAACCACTGGAATTTGTCAGGTGAAATTATTTTCATCAAAATGATTCTCATCACACCCGCCCCCCCCCCCTCTCCCCACCATCCTCTATATGATCAACATCAATTTCCTGACATAAGGGATGCAGTGGACTTGTAATGTTTCGAACAGTTGAGAAATGCATGTCATTATCTTCTTGGAGATCGACGGTTGGAAGCTCTGGAACGGCTGTCCCATCGTTCACTTCTTTTTCCCTTGCAATTTAACAATACACCCCTCCATTTCCCAAGAAAAGATCGATGCTTGTCATTCCTCTGAAACCTACAATGCATCAACTATATAACAAAATCCAAGTAAGGGATTGTGATTAATATTTGATAAATGTTTAATTTAGAATACAACATGTTAACATACCCAGATTGTTCTCCTCCTCTACATTGTCCATTGTTCGATCTGTTAGAAACATATAAGTATATCCCATTTGTATCCCTACCCGATGCTTTAATCATTCTCTTTACATCATTATCATCTTCAATGCTAACCAATGAAAATGCACGTCCATTGTAATGAAGTTGTTGTATGCTTAAGCTTTCAGTCGATGAATCACTTTCTACGTGTAGGTCCTCAAGTGTTTCAGGGTAAAGTTTCCATAAATTGCAAACTTAGCCATAGTCTTCCGGAATGTGTCACGATCAGGGAATTCACGACCAATCCTCATCTCCCGTGCTGAATGTTTCCAACGTCTGCATTCAATTCTTCAGGTACCATATTGTCAACGAAATTAACACTTGAATGTTCACTTGAAGGACATGCATTGTTGACTGAATTAGCCCCGGCGACATTGCTTCTGTCTGAGCCCATCACAATCAAAGCAATTTGTCCCTTTAAATTATTTTCATCAAAATGATTCTCATCACCATACTCTGCCCCATCCTCTATATTATCAACACATGCATTGTTGCTGGAATAGGGTTAGCACTGTTCCTTCTATCTGCGCATCACAACCACTGGAATTTGTTCGGTGAAATTATTTTCATCAAAATGATTCTCATCACCATACTCGGCCCCATCCTCTATATTATCAACACATGCATTGTTGACTAGGTTAGCCCCAGCAGCGTTCCTTCTGTCCACACTCATCCCAACCACTGGAATTTGTTTGGTGAAATTATTTTCATCAAAATGATTCTCATCACCCCCCCCCCCCCCACCGTCCTCTATATTATCAACATCAATTTCTTGACATAAGGTATGCAGTGGACTTGTAATATTTCGAACAGTTGAGAAACGCATGTCATTATCTTCTTGGAGATCGACGGTTGGAAGCTCTGGAACGACTGTCCCATCGTTCACTTCTTTTCCCTTGCAATTTAACAATACACCCCTCGATTTCCCAAGAAAAGATTGATGCTTGTCATTCCTCTGAAACCTACAATGCATCAACTGTATAACAAAATCCAAGTAAGGGATTGTGATTATTATTTGATAAATGTTTAATTTAGAATACAACATGTTAACATACCCAGATTGTTCTCCTCCTCTACATTGTCCATTGTTCGATCTGTTAGAAACATATAAGTATATCCCCTTTGTATCCCGACCCGATGCTTTCATTATTCTGTTTACATCATTATCATCTTCAATGCTAGCCAATGAAAATGCACGTCCATTGTGATGAAGGTATTGTATGCTTAAACTTTCAGTCGATGAATCCCAATTAGATGCTTCAATTGCTTCGGCAACCAATGACCCATATGTTATGTTGGTTGATAAATACCTTATCTTCTGCTTTCCTCCATTATAGACGGGCCGCATCATATCAAACTCAAAGTTTGCATCGTAGTGGAATATGATTAGGATATCGCAATCTGACATGTTGTTTTATAAATAGAAAATTAGTTTATATAATGATAGGAACAGAAAGTAAATATGTATGCATAAACAATGCCCATGGTAAAAGGGCAAGTGTATGTTTAAAGTAAATGCATTGTGATATTCCAAGGGTTGTACTAATTATATTGTTAAACAATGTCATACACAGACTATGTGCTAGATTGTATGGACTCAATCCATTAGTTGATATGATAAATTGATTAATTTATTTATTTATCAATAAACGCATGCTTTCCTTTCATGAGATGAATGGTGACATGATGGTTCATGAGATGAACCGGGCCCCATTAGTATATTAGATGTGATATATGTGTATGGATGAGATCCACACACCGGAGACATGTGTTACAAATCTTATACTAAAATATATTCGCAACCAATGATGAGACTGGACATCTCATCTGACAAGGTTGCAACATTTTGATCACTATGAGATGGTGTGATTTGTCTCGATCATCAGAATGTAAGATTCTGGATCAATGTGCTGGTACATTGTATGTATTGAGGGACCATAAGAAGCACCTTATGGAATACTGTCTCAAGTTTAAGGTATGTTCTCATAATTCCCTAGCAATAGGCTCTCAATCCTGAGACATTGATGAACTTAAGTTTCTATCTATTCATTTGCTTTGATTCACCAATGAGTGTGCCAACTGTAGGTCAACACCTCGGTGTCTTGGGTACTTAGCAGTAGGACTGTGGGAACATTGAATGGTCAAGATTAAATCTATCTATTTTATCCCCTTATGCCAATTAATGGATTTATCATTAGTAAGTGCGCACGCATCTCAATTAAGCGTTAATTGGATGGTACTGATAATCACTGTGATTAATTGGGACTCAAGGATAATAAGATGTGGATCTAATATTGGAAGGGACTGGTTTGATACAATTGATCCATGGATATTGATAGAGGGGCCTACTTGTGGTAATTGGAAAGTTTAGGGTCTTCTTTGTAATTTATTCCTAAGACTGGAGTGCAATTGCATTTATATAGTGGTATTATTTGCAATTAACTATGGGCTCGAATTGCTCATGAGATGTAGGGTCGCGGTGTACAAGTTGGAGCCAGCTTTCTATGGAATCCCTAGTGGTTCCCATGCCAGCCCAAGTTATTGGAAATATATTAATCCTACTTGAACTCTAATAAGAAGGAATTAGAAAGTTACTATTTCTATTTGAAGTAGGACTTCTAATAGTGGTAATAGTGAGCTTACTAATTGTTGTGGAAGTGAGACTTCTATAGTAATTTGAAAAGGGAGAAAGTTGCTAATTGTTTTGGAGGTTGAACTTCTATTTCAATTAGGAAAAGAGGAGGCTTAAAAGGTTATAAAAAGGGATTGTACCCCCTTTGGACGTCCAGCATTGGAGAGCACGCCCAGCCCCTTTGTGCAAGTGTTGCACAAGTTCTCTCTTTCTCCTCTAATTCTCTTCTAGTTCCTTGGAATTTCTAGTAGAGTTTTCTCTTGAAGTTTCCACCAATCTTCTTGAGAAAAGAGATCTGATAGTGGGTCATAGCGTGGAAGACAACAAGGTCTTGGAGATCCCAAATTGCTTTAAGAAGAGTTCTTAATCAACTTAATTGTCTTCTTCTCCATTAGAACACTACCGGGCTCCAAAGGTATAATCAACTTCTTTATTTGTTGTGCATTATTTTGTTGCATGGTGCTGCCGGTTTCTATCTTTTAGATAGCTTATATTGTTGTACATGATCTATGAGATGGAGGGATTGCATACTGGATATGGTTTATTGCCTTATGGGTACTTGATCCCTGACTCAAGTGGGTCAAAAAGTTTTGAAAATCTATCCACGAGGCCCACCCACTTCCAACAATTAGTATCAAAGCCATACATCATCTCTTATCATGTTAGATCAGCAATCTAGATCTAATCTATGCATGAGATGCAAAGAGGATAGACCTAGGGCTATGTAAGGAACAATTTTGATTGTATTTTCTTGGTTTATTAGTAGATCCATGTTTGGATAGTCACAAAAGGGTTTAACAATGTTGGATGGATAATATGAAGCTATAGAAACACTTTGGAAGTGATTTGGAGAAGATTGGACACGAAATAGAAAACCCAAGTTGTAGGTTTCCGTCAGTCCAGTCGACTTGGCCTTGTGCTCGGTCGACCGGGTGACTGCAGGTCGGTCGATCGAGCCCTCTGGCAGGTCAACCGAGGACACTCCTTCAAGTTGCAGAAATTGGATTTTTCAGTTTCGGGTCTTTTTTTGCGTCTCGTTTTTCCAGCCTTGTTTGGCAGCTTGGTTTTGTGATTTGTATGGTTGTATGAGATACTAACATGCATGTTATCTTGACCTCTCCATGTGGCTCACAAGTCTTTTACTTTCTTTTAATGGTTGATGGTTTATTTGAGGCTAAGTGTAAATGGTATCATGGTTTCCTTAGTTTCTCGTGAAAGGGCAATGCATGATGAATTTTCCTATAGCCCTTTTATTTCCATGTTTAGATTACCATGTAAGTCTCATTGTAGAGACATCAGAATTTACGTAATTTTTCAAAAAATTATAAATTATGGAGATGTCCGAGACGAAGAAGGAAAGTGAAGATGGACTCCTAATCAAAGAGTTTGAAGACTACCAAAAGGATCTTGGAGATACCCAAAGAGTTTGAGGATTCCCAAAGTTTTGGAAAGTCTAGAAATCAATGAAGCCTATTCCGCCTGGGCGATGTGAAGGAGATGACTAGTTTCTAATTTTAGCACTTTCTATTTATGGATGAATGCTTATTTTAGATAGTTTCCAAATCTGATCCAAACATAGCAATTTTCAAAATTGGTCAAATCAAATTAATTTTTGGAAAGAGTTCTAATTAGAGTTGGTGGGCCCATGAGATGGATCCATTGGTAACACTAATTAAGAAACAAAACTTTCCTCAAAATAACTTGACTTGGAACCAAACATTGGTCATATCATGAGATGATTTGATGTCTATATATATGCGGGCCTATATACCTATAAGGAAATCCTCAATTTTAAAATATTAAGTGGGAGCGGAGCATTTATATTTAGAAATCCCCATGGTTTTCCACCATAGGTCCATTGTAATGAAAGTATTAGCCTCGCGCCATCTTGAGAATGGTTGTTCCCCACGGAGGGCTTTTATTTGTCTGGTTACTAGATATGGATCTCCTATGGATAGTGTTGGTGAAACGGGGCGAGGGCCTACTCCCCAAGGAGGAGTTGCCCGCAACGGTTGTCATACAATGCTAGTTGGTGGGTCACACTTAACTATAATAATGATGTAGTATCCCCACGGATTCGCCTCGTGTATTTTAGAAACCGAAGCTAATCGGGAGTTATACATTATTTGGTATGAGATACCTAGATAATAACGAATGATGAGGATCATGGACAGTTAGTCTTAATCCCAATTTTGACCAACTTTGATCCACACCAATGTAGGTGGTATTTGCACTCCCCAAGGAGGCATACCCCGGGGATTAGGATTCTGATGTATTCCGAATTTAGTGGTTATGAAGATTCCCACATAATTTGGTAGAGTACTAAACCCTAATGTCATTTAAATTCATTTATTGAATGTATGGTTATGTGATACAGTATGTCAAGTATGAATTCAAACACTTTCAATCCACTTGCGACCATCCTCAACCAGAATAAGTTGGTGGGATCCAACTATGTAGATTAGAAACAGAACTTGGATATTGTCCTGACTGCTTCAGAATATAAATATGTCCTTACCAAACCTCTCCTTGATGAGCTTAGCCCGGATGCATCGGAAGATGAAAATGAACTTTACACCAAATGGGCCAAAGACGATGAGATGGCCAGATGTTACATTCAAGCATCCATGTCTAGTGTTTTGTAACACCAACATCAATCCTATAAGACTGCATACGATATTATATTGAACTTAAAGGAGATGTTTGTGGAACAGGGCAGGCCTACTAGGCAGGCAGCTATGAGAGTACTCATTAGCACCAAGATGGCTGAAGGAACATCAGTACAGGAACACATGTTGAAAATGATGGACTCATTAAATGAGTTAGATGTACTGGGGGCTACGATTGATATAGAATCGCAGATTGACATAATCCTTGAGTTACTGCAAGAGTCATTCAACAAGTTCAAGGTTAATTATAATATGAATAAGATAAATCTGACTCTGGCTGAGCTGTCTGGCCAGCTGGTAGTGACTGAAGGGATTATGAAGAATAAGCGAACCGCCCTAGTGACAGAAAAGTTAAATGCCAAGTCCAAGCCGAAAGGCAATTGCATTTATATAGTGGTGTTATTTGTAATTAACTGTGGGCCCGGATTGCACATAAGATGTGGGGTCGCGGTGTCCCAATTGGAGCCAGTTTTCTATGAAATCCCTAATAGTCCCCATGTTAGCCCAAGTTATTAGAAATATATTAATCTTACTTGAACTCTAATAAGAATGAATTAAAAAGTTACTATTTCTATTTGAAGTAGGACTTCTAATAGTGGTAATAGTGAGCTTACTAATTGTTGTGGAAGTGAGAATTCTATAGTAATTAGAAAAGGGAGAAAGTTGCTAATTGTTTTGGAAGTTGAACTTCTATTTCAATTAGGAAAAGAGGAGGATTGAAATGTTATAAAAAAGGATCTTATCCCCCTTGGACGTCCAACATTGGAGAGCACGCCCAGCCCCTTTGTGCAAGTGTTGCACAAGTCCTCTCTTTCTCTTCTAATTCTCTTCTAGTTCCTTCGAGTTTCTAGTAGGATTTTCTCTTGAAGTTTCCATCAATCTTCTTGAGAAAAGAGATCTGATAGTGGGTCATAGCGTGGAAGACAACAAAGTCTTGGAGATCCCAAATTGCTCCAAGAAGAGTTCTTAATCAACTTAATTGTCTTCTTCTCCATTAGAACACTACCGGGCTCCAAAGGTATAATCTACTTGTTTATTTGTTGTGCATTATTTTGTTGTATGGTGCTGCTGGTTTTTATCTTTTAGATAGGTTATATTGTTGTACATGATCTATGAGATGGAGGGATTGCATACTGGATATGGTTTATGGCCTTATGGGTACTTGATCCCTGACTCAAGTGGGTAAAAAAGTTTTGAAAATCTATCCACGAGGCCCACCCACTTCCAACACTATTTACATTTTAAACCATAGACCAAAACAGGATTATGAAAACTAAATACGACAGTGTAGGAGCATATCCACCTTTTATAACAATTTCATGGGACAAAGTCTATGTGCTGTTAAAATTTCTAGATATTGTAAAATGAAATAGTCGAAAAAAAAATTAACATGGGGCATGAATGTTGTGTTTTAATTAGGCTAAATAATATAGTGAAGAAGAGGAGTGATGTCTGCATTGTCAAATACAACCACATTTAAAATCCTAAACCCAAAAAATGTATGCGAAAATTAAAGATGACAGTGTCACTTTAGGAGAAGATATCCACCATTCAAAACTTTAGATGCACTTGGGTGTCATTTTCTTGGACAGTAAAAAAATGCACATTTAACACTCTAAATCCAAAAACGTATGTGAAAAATAAAAAGATGGTAGTGGTTTTTTAGGAGCAAATATCCACTGTTCACAACTCTAGATGCGCTTGGATGCCATTTTCTGGGACAAATCAAGGTCGTTGATTACTTGTCTAGGGCTGGTAAGATATAAAAAAGAAGAATATGAATCAACAAGTTGGATGACTGCCAAGTTTTGGGGAAACTATCAAACTAATAATAAAGATTCATGTGTGTACCTGCCTTTTAAAGGAGTGCAACCACCACCATTAATAGAGTGCTTAAAGAGCTGCAGTGGAATTTCGTTGCCAGGCAGTGTTGCAACCACCAAACGAGGTAAAAGATGTTAAGGGGAAAAGCAGATGCGAAACTGAGTTTTAAGTGTACTTACAGATAATCGTCGATATCGACTATAGCGCTAAAAGACAAAATTAAAATTAAAACTAAAATTTAAAAAAAAAAAAAAAAAAAAAAAAAAGAAAAACGTCAATTTAGGGCCCATCCTATCTAGCCTTTTTTATTGGGGCCAAATTAAATAATAGGCTGTTTATGAGGGCTTTTCCCGTTAAATCCCCGAAAACAAAAGAAATGTTTCTCAAATACAAAAAGAAGATGCAATATAATTAAATAATAATAAGTACTTCAGCTAATAGTATTCATAAGAAAAAAGTCTAACATCTAATCATGTCAGCACTCAGTATGGAAAATAAAAAAATTTAAATCAAGATGTTCAATACCAAAATCTCATATTGTAGGCACTAAGGAAATTATGGATAAAATAGGGAAGAAGCAGAACCTTTAATGCATTCTTGCACAATCGATACATTCAACTTGCCATCTGCCTATAGTGTGCATCTAGCAAAAAGAAAGACAGAGTCCATTAACAATCGTTTAACAGAGCCAAAATATGGCTAACAAAATAGGTCAAACCATAAATTACCAACCACAGTCAGTCCCAAGAAAAAGATAATTCAATTAGTTATTGCTAATTGCCACAATATATAGACACTTGAATAACATTTCTGAACAAATCTCACATATGAAAAGAGTCTACATTCAAAACATTTGAGCAAATGCATTATATCCAAAACTTGATAAATAAATACCAACTTATGGAGAACTTATAATTTCTGCGTTCAAATTATGAGATAGATACATATATCTTGTCTGCCCTGAAAGAATTTGACAGCCGATCACCATTTAAGATGACTTATCATTTCCCCAACCTGAATCAACAACAAAACAAAATAAAAATTAAAACCTGAATCAACATGTTATATAAAGTTCCATGACAGTTTCACATAATACCGCTAATCTTTGTTCTTAAGAAGCAAAACATTATCAACCACAAAATTCAAAGTAACAACTGTACAGAAGAGAAAAAAAAAATTTCCAGTACCCCGATTGGTGGTTTTTTTTTTTTTTCTGCAAACAGTAATTGGTGATTTCTTTTTCTTTTCAATCACGAATTAACACTTAATTACAACTCATCGGGTAGCAAGCACAAAACTATGTTTTCAATTCCACCTGTATGGTGTCCATGGCCCCACAGGTAGAGATCACAATGTACACCCCAACTGAACCAAACTATGCAATGATAATCAAGTTCTCAATTAATCTTCCCAAAACAAGGACTTTCAGCACACCTAGAGCTCAAGGCCTACTCTAGAGTCAAGCAATGAAACCAATTGTTCAACTCTAATCTAAATGTAAACAACACTCATCAGAAATGCCCCGGAAGCTAAGGAATCTTTGGCAAGGCAGACTACTCAGCAGTCACAAAGCATGAAACCCAAAGACTAATCAGGGCTGCGACTATAAATGGGGCAGTGGAGAACTTCTCTTTTTCTTTTTTTTTTTCTTTTTTTTTTTTTTTGTGCTTTTGCATTGGAGAACTCTGAAGCAAGGGGGCTGTAGAGTAAATGAGGGATGGACCAAGCTGGCTAGCCTGACAACCTATAGTAATGAGAGACAGGCAGTGGGTCAAGATACAAATGCAAAACAGAATCAGGAGGGAATGAAATGGTAATGGTGAGAAACAGATCCCTCTTAAGCAGACTGGGCCATGACTGGGTTTTCACATCTGATCAATAATGGTGTCTACAGGAGCCCAGTAAAGGCAGATCCTCAGCAACAGATCTAATCCATGTAAGCTCTCGCACAGAGAAATTCTAGAAATGCTCCATGTCATTTTTGGAGCCTGTTTTCGGATGAGAACAAAAATTGAGAATGCATCTAATTTTCTTTTTCGTCAGACAAGCTCTCTCATATTAAACAATGCAAAGGTTCATTATAACTATGGCCCAGTATTTTTCTAATCATCCACTTCACTTTCTTAGAAGTCCTGTGGGAGTCATCCGTTTTCTTTTCTCAGAATAGATCCTTCAATGAAATGGTTGACAACTGCATTATCTTTCTACACAAATGCAAAGAGAAGGAAAACATAAGACAGTCTTTGACAACCACTCAACACTGATAGTGAACTCAGTACAATGAGAAAAAGACACCTACAACAATTTGGATCCTACAAGAATACATGCATTTTTCATCCAAAAACAAGCTCTGTCGATCGATTACAGGTATTACAGAGCCATTGCATAATGACATGTTTCTACAGCAGACTATCTGCCTTGGTAGGCAACCTCCTAAAGAAGCTTAGAGCAGGAGAAGGCAGCCTGCTCCTGAACCTGGGTGGCCTCATTGCATACACACCCCACATGCCCACTACCACCCGAAATGGCAGTGTGTAAAATCCAATCGCTGCTATCAAGCAAAATACCATAAACAAGAATGTCATTCGTGGGTCCCGCCAGCTCAGCAGGGCCTGCACTCTTTCCCCCTGGGTCGCCAAGTCTCCAACCACTGTCTGTATCCTCCCTGCAACGCTCCTCAGCCGATCATACCTCATTCGCACAATCTCTCCACTACGAGTCGTAGGGAATGTATCGAATTCCTCATCTAGTTCATCCGGGTAGACTGACTCGGCATAAGAGAGACGTGTGTCCATGTGGGGCGGGTGGAAAGGTCGGAACCTATACCGCCATATCCCCATAAGAGCAACACCGAGAAACACTGTAGGCAGGATGATTTCCGAAAATAAGACAAACAGGAGAAACATTGCCACAAAGAGGAGCGAGTACACAGGGCGCTGCCAGCCGTGAATAGACTCCATCCATCGGCTTGCAGCAATGACGCCCGAGAGGACTGCCACAAGACGGGAGAAGTTAGCTTTGCTTCGCCTCATGCTCCACATATGTGAGTCATGGTCAAGCATGTACTCAACCACCTCTCGCCCAAGTGGTGGCTCAGCCCGGCTGAGCCGAGCCGCTACCACATTCGCTGCCTGGTACCGCAGGTTCTCCACCTGGTTAACTGTGAGAGGCTGCACATAGTGCATCTTTGGAAGCAATGGACATGAGTACATGTGGAGCACATTAGCCATGTTGGCGCATGAGAACCGGATCGCTAAGTGAAGCTCACCCATCTTCTTCACCCCCGATGTATGGAGCATCAGCAGCGGGTACTCGTGTGTGTAGACACGGTCAGATTCCAGTGTTGAGAGCCGGATCCTGACCTTTCCAATTCGCTGATCACGGACCCCACTGCCACCACCAGCCATAGATAGGTTCTTGTCTAGGTGGCAATTGTCGAATACCCCAATGGTGATGACAGTGCAAGGGTCAAACACTTCCCATGTGTACTGCTCATTCCATTTGGGTGCCAAGCTGTCTACAACAGTGCGTGTGCGGACCCATTTCTGCCCATATTTTGCGACACAGTAAGCATCTGTGGAGGCCCCAGTCCCTTGTTTGATCTTCATCGGCACAAGTTCACTAGCACCTAAGATCCCCATCTCCAGCACACCAACATGTGGCTTCCACAGCTGCTTTGCAGTGGGCCGGACATCACTACAGTACAATGTTGACTCATCGAGCACATGGTAACCTCCATTGAGACACAGACGGAGGTGAACTCGGCTTCCAAACCTCGTCAGTAGCTTCGAATCAGCAAAGCTGTTGCAATTCTTGTCAAGACCAAACCACTTGGAAACTACAAGTTTATTATCAGTCCTCTTTTCAATTGCTGTCACTGGGATGAGCACGTGGCCTAAGACTTCATCGCGGCCTGGTCCGATTCGGTCCTCCACTGAAACCATCAGATAGTCTTCAATCGGCTCAGCAACGACAAATAGCAAATCCTCATTCCAGAGAGGATTCAAGAGGCTCCTGTTCGCCACAGCCAATGCAGGTCGAGTCCTTAGAACCTGATTCCCAACTTGAGCCTTGGCAGAGAGCTCTGGATACCTTGCCATTGCTCCTCCTTTCTCACCCGGCACAAGGTCCTGAGCCTCAATGATTGACACTCGTAGATACCACACTTTCGGTGACAGATAGACCTTGGACTTTATCGAACTAAGACCATCACCATACACACTAGCAGCCCTGGAATGCCATGCTTCTGAGAAGGCCTCATCGGCCTGTGTCCCAAACCAAACTGACACCATCACTTCCCCCTTTATCTTCTCCCCTTTCTTGTCCTCCATCCTGTACCATTGAGGAGCCAATGGGCTGTCTGGAGGGACCCGTTTTGGCACCTCGCTCAAATCAAACCAGACCCGCCCAACAAAATCATCCCTATCCTTGTCCTTGATGAGTATCTCCACCATAGAAGACTGTATGCAGTCCTTTGAGAATGCAAACACTTGGTCCCATTCAGGACTTTTCAATGAAACACCCCTCCGCTCCGATGCAAATTTAGTCACACCTCTGTAATTCCCAAGCTTAACCTCAGCAAAGGCTTCGACCCCAGAAAGCGGAAGATCACAAGCTTTGACGACATGAACATATAGGTACTGCATTTGTTCGACAAGGTCATAAGTCGAACTGGTCTTGTCTTTGTTCAAAGGCCCACCACCAAGGTGAGGGCTAGTTTCCTTGAGCCGGAAATCATGGTGGCCTCCCAAATGGAAACCTGGCCCCATAGCATTGGAAGCCGCAGATATGGGTCCCTCAGCAGAAATTACAACTGGCTTGATGTCCCCCACTCGTGGTTCTATTGGTTTCCCCTGCTGATGCTGCGGTTGTTTCTGTTTCTGTTGCTGTAGTTGCTGCTGCTGCTGAACTTGCATTGTTTGGGATGAAGAAGTTTGGTTCTGCTTCTGCTTATGCTGCCGCGGTGCATTTGAGTTGTTCTCTTTATCCACAGAATGTTGAACCAATTTGGACTGCATCGACCGTTCCTCTCTGGTTGAGAGGTAGAGTTTGAGGCTAATTTCTCCACGTATGTGGGAGAAGAGGCTGCGTTTCTCAAGCGTAAAGAGCTGAGCTACTTCTTCACCCTGGCGGGCGATGCTCGAACCTGAGATTCTGACCTTGCCCAAGAAATTACGGCTACTGCCGGACTTTTTCTCATTGAAAATGCTGACTTCAACAAACCGGTAGGGGAGGTCGGCAGGGTCACTGACATCAAAGACTAGCTTCTCATTCCACACTGGATTGAGGTCTTTGTACTTGGCTTCCGTTCGGAGACGCTGGTTCTCAAAGTCGACTTCTACAAATGGGGAAGATGAGCCCTGCCCATCTTTGGGCATGAGGTTGTGAGCTGCAACAACCTCTACTACTAGCTTCTCTTTAGCCATGTCTGTGTCAATGTGAAAGAGATGAAAGACAGTAAGGTACTGTAGAAAGGTACAAGCAAAAGAGCAAAGAGAGGTGCGAAAACTGGTAACTAGAGTGTATTTCAAGAAACGGTGAAAGCTTTTCATTAAACTTACAAAACCAAAAGAAAATGGAAGATGGGGGAAAGACAAGGACTGAATGGTGGGTTGGAAATGGGCATTTCAAGAGAGAGGAATGTGAAATGTGTTTGGTATTTGGACTTTGGAGTTGAGAAATAAAAGGGAAAAAACACAATAAGAAGAAAGAAAAGAAGAGGGAACTTCAAATAAAAATGAAATGGTAAGGAAAGCATATTTCAAGAAAAAGTGAAAGCTTTTCGTCGAACTTATGAAACCAAAAGAAAATGGAAGATGGGTAAAGACATGTCCTGAATGATGGGTTGGAAATGGACATTTCAAGAGAAAGGAATGTGAAATGAGTTTGATATTTGGAAGTTGAACTGGAGAAATCAAAGGAAAACAAAAGCATAGGGAATGTCAAATGAAAAGAAAGAAATGGGTATATGGAGAATCCATAGGAACAGGAGAAATGAACGCATGGGCGTATAGAAAAACCCCAAAAGCAAAGTTTCTACAGTCATATCTTGAACGGAAAAAGAACCCAGAAAAAAAAAAAAAACAGAGGAAAGTTGACATGAAATCGGATTTTGGGAAAAGGAAAACCAAACAAAAGAAGAAAACAAGATGTTTGTGTGATGAACACATGCAACAAAAAATCTTAGTAAACAGTATCTCATCATCTTCATTAACTGATTTGAAATAAAATCATACCTGGAAGAAGAGCAGAAAATGGGACAAGAAAGCTACCAACTCATCTTCTCTCCTTGATGGGAAATCAAATGAGATAGCTGTAGGAGTATCCAAAGTATTTGAATACCAATGAACAATAGAGTTTCTAAAAGCCACTGCAATAACAGAGTAGAAGAAGAAGATGATGAAAAGGCGCTTTAGAAACAAGCTGAAGCAAAGGAGGAATGAAGGGGAATGAATAGAAATGACATGAATACAGGTGCGTGAACTGGGGAGGCGTGCATGAATTGGGCCTAGGAAACGAAGACAAAACGGGAAGCTCTGGACTAAATCCGGTAAAACAGGCAAGGAAGGCTGTCTGGCAGTGACAAAGACGTTAGCCACATTGCCAGGAGCGCGTGCTTCTTTATCTGCTCTGCACAGTGAAACCTTTTTTTAATCACTTTTACCGTTCCAACCTTCGAAATGGGGTAAATATCTTCTTAGAAGATTTACTGTACGGGCGGATTTTTTTTTTTTATTTATATTATGTAGATTTATTTGGAGCTTCCTTTGCAGTTATTTATAACGTTTAGAGGATTTTACAGAAAGAACAATATCTTAGATGTCCTCGGATGGGAAAAAAGCCTTCAAGGGGAACAAAAGAACCCCTCTCCCCAATTTTAACATCTTTTCTTTTCTTTTTTTTTTTACTTACTTGGGCTATGATGATATCGTTGAAATCGCTGGTGCCTTGTCCTTCCACTTTCTCTGTTAGAATTTGTATTGGCTAATTCTTATAGTTTGAACAAAACTATCTTTTTCTTAGTCCAAATTGAGTTGTGTTTTCTATTTCTTTTAGATAAGGACGGTGAAGAAACTCAGTTTGTGTGAAAGACTACTTCTGGATACCTGTGATAAACTCTAAAGACTTCTTCTTACACTTAAAGTTATCCTCTCGGATTATGCTGCGTGCTCTCTTAAATCTCTTCAGAATATGGTTTCGCTATAGCGAGCCATAGTTCCGGCGCAGTCAGAAACTGCACTCGCTATAGCGAGATCTATTCTTGCTATAGCGAGCTATGCTGCCTTATCCATTCAGGACTCTTTCAAGGCTGACATTCTCCACTTCTTTTAAGAGTTCTACCTTCTTTCAAAAAGGTCTTGTGCATGAATCTGAAGCTACTTATAGACCCCGTGCAACCACTATTAAAAGATAGAGAGAGATATCAATTTTCTTAGAAGAGTTTTATGGGCCAATTCTTGCAAGGGTGACTGCGCTAAAGTGCTTCTTCTTCTTCTTCTTCTTCTTCTCTCTAGCACCTTGAAGGGGCATTCAAGGTGGGTCTCAAGCAAGCACGTGGAAGGTGAACGGCAAGTCATCGACGAGTACTTCATAGTCCTTTAGGTTGAGTTTCAACTGGGTTAGGTCCTGTGAGTGCTTTGTAATCTTCGTTTTTATAGTGTATTGCTTTCAGTGGTTTTACCACCCATGGTTTTTTTCCCGAGAAGGGTTTTTCCACGTAAAATTTGTGTGCCTTTTCTTTTTGTGCCGTGATTATTTTTTTAACTTTTGTCTGATTTAAAAAATTGCATACAATAATCTGAGAGAGGACCTTAGCCTATGTTAAGGCTTAAATTAGAAAGTTGTTTTCAAAACCTTCATGTGGTATCAGAGCAGGTTTACTTTCTTAAAAAGTGTGATCCTCTCAGATTTATTTTATGGAATTCGCTACAGAAGGCACTTCTACTACCAAGCCTCCTTTGCTTGAAGGAAGTAACAATTATGCTTACTGGAAAGTGAGAATGACTGCCTTTTTGCGTTCTCTTGATCATGATGTTTAGCTAACTGTCATAAATGGTTATAAACCACCAACTGTGATAGTTGATGGGAAGAGTGTTCCTAAACCAGAGGCTGATTGGACACAAGGAAAAAAGAATCAGACTCATTGGAATGATAGAGCTATGAATGCAATATATAATGGCGTCAGTCACTCTGAATTTCACAGAATTTCTACTTGTATCACTGCGAAAGAGGCTTGGGATCTCTTGAGAACAGTACATGAAGGTACTGATAAAGTTAGGCAGACTATACTTCAAAATTTGACAACTGCCTTTGAATCTATTTGTATGAAAGATGAAGAGACCTTTGATGATTACTATGCCAAACTGAGTCATATTGTCAATTCCAGTTTTAATTAAGCGGAACCAATTCCAGACCAAAAGGTGGTAAAGAAAATTCTTCAATCCTTGCCCGAAAGATTTCAGTAAAAAATAATTGCTATTGAAGAATACACTAATCTCAATGATCTCCCTGTTGAACAATTGGTTGGAAATTTACAAACCTTTGAAGCAAATCACTGTTCCGATAAGAAATCCATGGGAATTGCTCTAATGTCATCCAAGGACAATGATGATGATGAGTCTGATAATGATTCTGATGATGTTGAACTTGAGGCTCTTTTTGTCAAAAAATTTAAGAAATATTTAAATAAAAATAAAAAGAACCTCAAAAAGGAGTTTCCTAAGAATAAAATTGTGAATAAACCAAGGGCAGGGCCAAAGAATGAGAAAACTTCTTCCAAGAGCACAATTAAGCCTATACAATGTTTTGAATGTCAAGGGTTTGGTCACCCTACTTCTAAATGTGCAAACCGGTTGGAAAGAAACAAAGGAAAGGCTTTGAATGTTTCTTGGGAAGAAGATTCAGAAAATGAACACAGTGATTCTGAATCACAATCTGAATCTGCTAAATTTGTTGCTTTTATGTCTTCTACTAACCTATTTTTTGAGTAGGGGTCATCTGACAAGGATTCCAAGTCAGATGACGAGTTAAAGTGTGAGGGTCTCTCTGATGAAGAACAAAATCTTGAAGTTGCTTATAAAAAACTTCTGAAAGATTCTTTGCGTTTGTCACGCATCAATGATAAGCTCACTCTAAAGTTAAAGTTTTCTGAATCTCAAAATTCATCCTTTTATTCTGAGATTGATGATGCTCGTGCAAAGGTAAGTCAGTTAGAAACCCAATGTGCACTTCTATCTGACAACATTATAGCTGCAGGAAAAGAGAAAGATCTATTTACTGCTCAGTTAGAGGAAGTTACAAAGGAACTGAAATCGTTGCAAACTGATTACATTCTATTGCAAGCAGAAAAGAATGATGTATGTGTCAAACTCCAAATGGCACTATTAGAACTCGATTCTGCGAAATGTTCACTTGAAAGAATGAATAAAGGCTCCATGACTCTTGATGAGATTTTGATGCAACAAAGGAGACAGAAACAAAAGACTGGACTTGGATTTAATCCAGAATCATCAACTTCTATGCAATAAGGTAAATCTATTTTTGTTAAAGGACCAGCCTTATTTTATGGTATTCTCGCTACTTCAAATGTTAAACATGGGAATTCATCTACATATAACAGTGTGCCTAAACCCAGATCGTCTCCAATTTGTCATTTTTGCGGTAAAAAAGGGCATATTCGACCACATTGTCACAAAATGTGGAATCAAAGGCAAAATTTGCAAAGGAAAAGTAATTTATCTACTCCAAAAATTTGCATTTTTGGGGTTTTTGGTCACTAGGCCCAGATCAACCTGCAGTGTGCTCGGTCGACCAAGCCCATCGACCCGGTCGACCGCGCACACTGCGGGTCGACCGGGCAAAGAGCCGTTGGGCTACTTTTTCAAACGGTCAGATTTTTGACCGTTAAGGCCAGGTCGACCGAGGTATAGTGTAGGTCGACCTGGGACACGCCAGAACTCATTTTTTGAGTATAAAATGGGGTTCATTCCCTTGAAAAAGTTGTTGATCAAAGAAGATAAAAGAGCCTTCCTTGAGGCGTTTGGAGGCAAGAAAAAGGGGAATGAATTAAGAGAGACCAAGAGGTCATTAGTAAAGCTAAAGCTTGGATTAATGAAGTTAAATTTCTAAGTAAGCTTTACTTTTATTTATCATATGTTATATGCTTTGTTTAAATTATTGGTAAATGATTTTTAGCATGATAACTATTATGTGTTGAATCCATTCTTCATTTAATCTTTGATCTAAGTTGGATTGGATTCTTCACCTTGATTTCAAACCAAGTTTGTTTTTTAAATCTTCTTTAATCATGCTTAGCCAAAATCTTTGATTTCTTTTATAGCATGATTCATTTACTTGGTTGAATCTTTATTTGTTGTTTTCATTCATTTGAACCTTAGTTAAATTAGTTTGGTTTTGAAAACAACATTGCACATGCATCACATGTTTAGACAGAATTAATTTCATACAACTTGTGAGCTTTTGATTTTCATATCATCAACAAGTTAGTATTTTATACATGTGATTTGCATTTCACTTCAATCAAATATTTGTGTGCTTTAAACTTTAAAATGCATTAAGCATACTTTAATTGAGCCTTCATTTTAACTTGATTGAAGTTATCACACACACACACACATCATGAACATACACCTTTGCATTCATATAGTGTTTGTGTGAGTTAGATTTTTAATTTCATATCTGCCTAATTAAGAGGCATTGTAATTGAGTTTGATTGTATTCTCTTAGAGTGTTTTGTGAAGACACTATCTTGAGAGAAAATCTCTTTATTGTGAAGGTTATTGCTTAGCCTAGAAAAGCATCTTGTATAGGTTGTTGTTAAGCCTAAAAAAAAAACATTGTTAGGTTATTACTTAGCCTTGGAAAGCATATTGTAAAGGTTATTGCTTAGCCTTTTGAAAAGCATAAATAGTGGAAATCCGGTGGGGTGTTGGATCACAAGCCAGTAGTGGATGTAGGGATTGAGGCAGAACCACTATAAATCCTTGTGTAGCGGTGTTTGCTTTGTGATGATTGTTTTGTTTAAGCTTACGCATATTGTATGTTAATCATCACATGTGACTAGTTGATTGTTAAGAAATTAAAATTGGCCATAATTAGTCACTAAGTGTAGATCACCCTATTCACCCCCCCCTTCCCTCTAGGGTAAGGATCCCGGACTTTCAGTAAGTTGTACTGAACTGTAGCCTTGTACCCATAGACTCGTGCAATGTCTTCCAAAATCTCGAGACGAATCTGCTGTCTCTATCAGACGTGATAGAAACTGGCTGACCGTGTATGCTGACAATCTCACTAACAAATAACTCTACCAAAGGTAACATGTTCATCTTCTTTCCTGTCCTCATTGGAATGAAATGAGCTGACTTGGTGAGACAGACCATAATGACCCAGATAGCATCATTGCCTTTACTGGTCCTCGGTAATCCCAAAATAAAATCCATAGTTATGTGTTCCCATTTCCATTCCGGAATCTCTAACGGTTACAATAACCCTGGAGGCTTCTGATGCTCTGCCTTAATCAACTGACATGTCATACACCGGGAGACAAACGCTACTATCTCTCTCTTCATATTGTTCCACCAAAATCTGCCCTTCAAGTTCTGATATATCTTCGTGCTGCCTCGATACATAGAATACCTCGTACTCTGAGCTTCTGTCATGATATCATTCCTTAAGTCTTCAATGTTTGGCACACACAAACGGTCACGGTAGTACAAAACTCCATCAACAGTGCGAAAATCGGACGATCTTCTATATGTTCTGAAATCTTAACCAACTGTAGATCTTACAACTGACTATCTTTGATCTTCTGAATGAAAAAATGTTCTGACACTGACATGTTGGCTAGAATTACACCCTTTCTCAACGCCTGTAAATCTATTCTCAACTTTTCAAATTGTTCAAAAATACAAGTGCCACTGAGATTTGCCAAACCCACTGACTTTCTGCTCAAGGCATCAGCAACTACATTTTCTTTCCCAGGGTGATATTTGATTGGAAAATCATAATCCTTATTGTATTCCATCCATCTTCTCGGTCTCATGTTCAGTTCTTTATGAGAAAACAAGTACTATAAGCTGCGGTGATCGGAGTGAACCTCAAATTTCTCTCCATAGAGGTAATGTCTCCACATCTTTAATGCAAACACGATCGCTGCTAACTCAAGATCATGTATTGCATAGTTCTTCTCATAGTCTTTCAACTGCCGAGACCCGTAGGCTATCTCACTTTTCCATCTTGCATTAACACACATCCAAGTCAACATTCGATGCGTAGGTAAAAATAGTAAAACCGCCGCCTCCGGATGGCAAAGTAAGGACTTGTGCTGTAGTCAATCTCTTCTTAAACTCTTGGAAACTATCTTCACACTTATCTGACCACACATAAGGTACATTTTTCCTTGTCAACTTCGTCAAAGGTGATGCAATCGATGAAAATCCTTATACAAATCTCCGGTAGTAGCCTGTCAATCCTATAAATCTTCTGATCTCTGACACATTCTTCGGTCTTTCCCACTGTACTACTGCCTCAATCTTGGATGGATCTATTGACAATCCTTCCTTGGAGATGATGTGCCCCAAAAATACTACTTGTTCTACCCAAAATTCACACTTATTGAGTTTTGCATATAGCTAGTTCTCTTTCAGAAGCTGCAATGCTACTCTCAAGTGTTCTTCATGCTATTCTTTGGTCTTGGAGTATACCAAAATGTCATCAATGAATACTACTTCAAACTAATCCAACTACTCTGCAAATATCTTGTTCATTAATGCCATGAACACTGCTGGTGCATTAGTCAATCCAAATGGCATCACTAGAAACTCATAGTGTCCATATCTTATCCGAAAAACTGTCTTCAGTACATCTGATTCTCTGACTCTCAGCTGGTGGTAACTGGATCTCAAATCTATCTTCGAAAAATACAAAGCACCTTGTAACTAATCAAACAGTTCATCTATCATTGGCAATGGATATTTGTTCTTGATGGTTACTTGGTTGAATCTCCGGTAGTCGATACACATTCTCATTGATCCATCTTTCTTTTTGGCGAACTATACCGGAGCTCCCCATAGCGAAACACTAGGTCTTACAAAACCTTTATCCAACTATTCTTGCAATTGTGTCTTCAACTCTCCCAATTCCGCCGGAGCCATACGATATGGTGCAATTGAGATCGGAGCGGTCCCTGGTAATAGCTCAATAGTGAAATCTATTTCTCTAGTGGGTGGCAAACCTGAAATATCCTTCGGAAAGACATCCGGGAATTCCCAAACAATTGGGATCTCCTCCATCCCTTGGGACCGTTTATCTTCCATGATAAACGCCAAATAGGTATCGCATCCACTTTTTAGAAGTCTATTAGCCTTCAGTGCTGAAATAAAGCATGTACTAGGATTACTCCTGTCTCCCCGAAACAACACCCCTGCTGGTGTCTCTTATAATTTGAATGTGAGGGTCTTATGGAAACAATCCATTGTAGCATGGTCCCTGCTAACCAATCCATCCCTAGGATGACATCGAAATCAAACATCTCCAATTAAATGAGATTTGCTGGTAACTCTATCTCTCCTATCATGACTGAACAGCTAGAGTAAAAAGTCCTATATATAACTTCTTTACCTATTGGGGTAGCCACATTAAAAAAAATCCAAATCTCTAGCATGTATATCAACCATCTTTGCAAATTTTAGAGAGATAAAAGAGTGAGTAGAGCCAGGGTCAAATAAAATCTTAGCTTGAAATCCACAAATGAGAAGTGTACATTTTACTACATCTCCTGCTGTCTCTGCATCAGCTCTATTGACTACATAGATTTGTCCACTCTGTTGTGGCCTGTTCTGAGCCTGCTGTGGCCTGCCTTATTGTGTATTTTTCTTTTGCTGTGGAGGACGCTGATTTTAATTCTGCCCTTGCTAACAGGCATGTTGCTGCTGTTGTTGTGGTCTATATTGCTGCTGTGGTGCTTGTTGTTAAAGGGGTCTTGCTTGGTTCTGCACAACCACTGCATTTTGAGGTGGTGTTGGACGTTCGGCTCCCTGCTGCTGCCAATTCTGCCTATTCTGTCTTGCGCAGTCTCTCATCTGATGGTTCATGGAGCCACATCTGAAGCATGCCCCTGTGATTGTACGACACTGGGCACTTTCATAGTTCTTACCACAGTGGATACATACCACTTGGATCTTTATGATCTTGCCTCTGCCTCTTATGCTGCTGATTCCTATGCTGGTTGTTCTGTTGCTGGGGTTGTCCTTTGCCTTGGAGTCTGAGGATCTAGTGGTGGAAATTTTCAAACTTATAAGCCCTCTTGAATGCCTCTTCGAAGGTTGTAGGTGGTACAACCCCCGTAGCATCCCTTTCAAAGATGGGATTCAGTCATTCAAGGAACTTTACAATCTTCTTCTCCACTGTGTCCACCAATTCTGGAGCGTATCTTGACAATCTCTTGAATTTAGTGAGGTATTCAAGGACTGTCATATTCCCTTGGACAAGCTGCATGAATTCAACTGCTTTCTGTCTCTTGATATGTCTGGGTACCTACTTGTCCCCAAACTGCCTCTTAAAGCTAGCCCAAGCTACTGCATCTGCCATATGTCTGTACTCTTCTCTGACATTTTTCCACCAAATGTCTGCTGAACCAGTGAAGAGAGATGTTGCAAGCTTGACTCGCTCTCCTTCGGTGCATTGGAAGATCTCGAAGATATTCTCAGTATGCTCTAGCTAGTCATCTGCGGCTAATGGGTCCTCCTCTGATCCAAGAAACTCTTTTGGGCCTCTCTTCCTAAACCGTTCGAATAGTGGATTAGGATCATGTTGTTTCTTATTGATGATAATAGCAGGTTGAGGTTGAGCCGGTTCGGGCCTTCTTTGCAAAACCTCTAACAATTGCCTTTGCATATCTACCAACTCTCTGGCATTGTCTTCATCTTTCTTGAGCATTTGTTCTTACAATCTGACCTGATTCTCATTAGCCTGACGCTGTTGATCTAACATAGACTGCATCATCTGTTGGAACTGATTTTGCAAGGTGTTGTCGGGAATGTCTTCTTGGACTGGCCCTGTATGTTCACTGTTACTCACTGTGGGATTGCCGTTTAGTGCCCTTTTACGAGGTGGCATAATGCTACAAAACAAATTGTTAGCACAAGATAATAAATAAAGGGTCACACATTGCTCACACAATACTAACTAACGAAAATTCTAAAGAATCATCACCACGTCCGTAGGATTTCAAGTTTCTTTTAATTGCATGAAACACGTCTCGCTCTGATACCAGTCTGTCATGACCCCAGACCTCGTCAGCGGCCTAATCCGGGATCGGGACTATAAATTTATTTAAATCAAAATGTATACGAGTCGATAAAGATGTGCCACTCGTATACACAATTTCCCACAGGTGTCCGCGGTGAGGATATCACAATAACATGAATATTTCTTTTAAGTGCGGAAGCGTATATCAAATCTAATTCATACATTCATGTCCAAAATACCAAGACTGATAGCACATTTATAACCATTATCAAAATGAGCAATGATCATTAGTTATCCCAAAAGTAAGTTAAAGTTTACATTAAGATCATTTAATTACATTTCCAAAAATAGAAGCCAACAAAGGCCAATATAAATAAAAGTATTAATTTCAAAAGAATGGTTAAACCCAAAATGTTACGCAACTCGACAACCGAATGTCTAAACGACATCATCGGCATGCCACTCTACTAAACGCTTAGCTTCACCGACTGCCTCCTCAAGCTCCTCCTCGGGGAAACCGATAACAGGACCCGAGTATTAAAGCAATGGATCAAACACAACGGTTTTGCAGGTGGGTGAAAAGATGTAACAGTAATAGAAAATTACCTTGGAAAACATTTAAACTTGTTAAAACAATAGATTTCATAAAACAGAAGATTCATTTATTCAAAACATAAATGCAATCTAAAACACGTAAGGTATCCAAGGAAATTGAGAAACAAACAAGATGGCAACCACATGAAGCTAAGTCCTCTATCACCAAAGTGACATGAGCATATCGGGACGTTGACCTCAGTCACCAAAGTGAGGAGATGCAACATCAGTAACATATATATATATATACATAATAACACGGGACATGACCACGGTAGCAAACCGGGCATCGGGAACCCCCGTAGCAATTTGTTGCATTGGGACAAGACCACGGTAATAACCGGGTAGCGAGATCCAAACTGCAGCTAGTGGGACGGAAAAGGGATCTCCAGGTCGATAGATCAGACTGGTAAGGTAATCCAAGCTTAGTGATGCCGACTAGGTCAAATGACATAAAATAAGGCATGTACAAAATTCATATGATGCACTTATATAAACGGGCGGGACGGGGTGCTCAAAGGCACAAATATCATTTCAAACGGGAAGTGCATGTCGGGACTAGCAAAATGCTACAGTTGCAAATTCAGTACTTTCGGGAATGATAAATCATAAATCATGAGATTTTGGGACAAGTATCGGGATTCGAAACTTAATCAAGGTGAAAAAGGGTCCCGTATGTCAATTTCAATTAAAAAAATGGTACTCCTTGAGTTTGGAGACATTCCGGGCTCTTAATACACCTTAGGGATTTTCAAAACTTCAAATGAAAGCTTGTGGTTCGGTTTCTCTTTTCAAATGGGTTCAAACAATGATCATAAGTCTTCGATTACAAGAGGGTTCCCAACAAACCTGTCTAAATCATTTAAACATTTCATTTTCTTTTTGCTCACTGAATAGTCCCGGGTGAACAATGTTAATCGCTCGAGCAGAGAAGACGTTTGCTCGAGCGACGAACTCTCTGGAATGGTTTCTGGGGAAGTTCGCTCGAGCGGATAGAGTTTTCGCTCGAGCGAACATGTGGGCTCAAGCGAACAGATAGTTCAGTCGAACTAACAAGGTTCTGTGAAGCTCTGATATGATTTTAGGAATGTTCACTCGAGCGAATAATGGGTTCGCTCGAGCGAATAATGGGTTCGCTTGAGTCAACTGACTACTGGAATGGCTCGGAGTCATTTCTGGACAGGTCGCTCGAGCGACCTGTCAAGTTTGCTCGAGCTAACTGTCCAGAAACTGATTTCGGAACAGTTCTGTTCTCTTCCATTTTTACTTCTTGTAAACTCCTTTAGCCACATTTTCTCAACAAAATGAGAAGGTCAATCCTCCTTCCCACAACTTCCAATACATCATTAAACCTCCATCAATACCTCTATAAACATCAAATCAAAACATCTTCTTCTTCTTAATCACCTTCAACCACGAAAGGTGAGAGAAAACTCAAAATCACAAGAGTTCATTTATACTACAAGTAAGCAATAAATGAAGAATCATCAATGCAATATCTCATTTAGACAATAACCAACCAACTCGTTTATATGCATTCATTTCAAAATCATATAAGTCAAAATAGCATGAGACATATAGTGAAATCATTAATGCATTTCATGAAGACCATTCAAAGTTTAAAACATCAATTCATCCACTTGCCTCAAGGTCTCTAATCAAGAAAAATCAAGCCTCTAACACTCACTCCAAGCCGAGCTCCAAAGCGACACAAAAACCCCCAAAACAAACCCTGAAATGGGTCAAAATAAAGATCAAGGAGAAACAAGCTTCAATGAAGGAAATGGAGCTTCTCAAAGGCTTGAAGAATACAAATCTAGAAAATGGAGAGGATTGCTTACATGAAGGTTCTCCAAATGGTCAAGACAAGCTCAAAGAAGACCTTGGAAAGGGAGGTTTCCTCCATAAATGCTATCAATGAAGAGCCCTCAAGATGGTGGAGAAGATGATGACATCCAATAATCAAGTGGTGCAAGGTTTGGTAGAGATTGAGGGAAGGAAAGCAAGAGGAAGAAGGAAGAGCAAGGAAACCCTAAAATGGTTGCTTTTGAGCTGGAAAAAGGAAGAAGGAAGAGAATGGCTTCCTTATAAAGCAAGTGGGGAGTGGGCTCCACCACTAGAAATCTTGTGGGGTCAATATCATGGCTTTTGGTGCTTCAAATGAATTCGACGAAGAAATAAGAAATGATCGTTGAGATTTCTAGTTTCCAAAAACTATATATTTCACGTGTTTCGAGAATATCAAATATTGGGTACAAATTTAGTGTAAAAAGACTGTTTTGCCCTCAATGCAAGGAAAGTCAGATTTCGGGATTCGGGACGGAAACGGGATCAACATAAAAGTTGTAGAGATTAACGAGATAAGCAAAACGGGATAAAAATACAGTTCAATGGAATCTCGAGAAATCCCCCAAGTAAACGCAAAGTCATAAAATAGAACCCCCAAAGGGCCCCACTAATCACAAAGGTACTCAGAATTCCCTAAAGCTATAACAAAGCTATTCTAAATCCAAACTAAACCAAAATACACTAATCATACTTAAGACTAATACATAACTTAATTAACACAAATCAAGGTCACTCAGGTCGGGGTCTTACATCCTTCACCCCTTGGGATATTTGGTCCTCCAAATAAAATACAAAACTCACCTCAAGTAAAAGATGTGAATACTTATTCTGCACTTGGTCTCGTAATTCCCATGTTGCTTCTTCCGGACCATGATTCTCCCTAAGTACTTTCACCCACTGAATAGTCTGCGTCCTCAACTCTTGTTCCTTAGTATAATTGATCTGAATAGGCTTTTCGACATATGTAGCATCTTCTCTGATTTCCAAAGGTTCATGCTAGAGTATATCTGAAGGATCATGAACATACTTCTTCAGCATAGACACATGGAACACATTGTGTACGCTGGAAAGCTCAGGTGGTAAGGCTAATCTATAAGCCACTTCACCGATCTTGCTCACAATGTCATATGGTCCAATGTATCTCCGTGATAACTTGCCTTTCTGCCCAAATCTCAATGTTCCCCTAGTCGGTGACACTTTTAAGAAAACATTATCTCCTTCTTTGAACTGTAGATCCCTTCTATGAGAATCTGCATAACTCTTCTGTCTACTCTAGGCCATTTTCAGACGTTCTTGAATCTGCTTGACCTTGTCACTGGTTTCACTAACCATAGTCGGTCGATGCAAACTGCGGGTACCAACTTCTTCCCAACAAACAGTCGTCCTATACCTTCTGCCATACAGTGCCTCAAAAGGAGCCATCCCAATGCTTGAGTGGTAGCTGTTGTTGTAAGCGAATTCACACAACGATAGAGTTTCATCCCATTGAGTCTTAAAGTCTAACACACAAGCACAGAGCATATCCTCAGGAGTCTGAATTGTTCTCGCTGATTGGCCATCTGTCTGCGGGTGGTAAGTTGTATAGTTATGTAGCCTTGTACCCATAGACTCGTGTAATGTCTTCCAAAATCTCGAGACGAATATGCTGTCTCTAACAAACGTGATGGAAACTGGTTGACCGTGTATGCTGACAATCTCACTAACAAATAACTCTACCAAAGGTAACATGTTCATCTTCTTTCCTGTCCTCATTGGAATGAAATGAGCTCACTTGGTGAGACGGACCATAATAACTCAGATAGCATCATTGCCTTTGCTGGTCCTCGGTAATCCCAAAATAAAATCCATGGTTATGTGTTCCCATTTCCATTCCGGAATCTCTAACGGTTGCAATAACCCTGGAGGCTTCTGATGCTCTGCCTTAATCAACTGACATGTCATACACCGGGTGATAGTCCACAAAACTAGGTCATTAGGTCATCATTTCATTAGCATTTGTGGACTTAATTAGGTTTAATTGCATAAAAATTGCACTCAATTTCATGATTTCATGCATTTGGGATTATTTTTGAAAACATGGTCAAAATTGGTCAAAATTCATTGAATTGCATGACTTTTGTGAAATTTAGTTTTTCTCATTACATTTATCAACCCAAAATTAGGCTTTTGGTTTCATCAATGCATATCTTGCTGTTTTTGGCACCATGTGCTATTTTTGGAAAGTTTGTCATCTTGGTGCATCATTAGGAATGTAAGGTCTCATGCATGATTCAAGTTTAATTTCTTACACGTAATTAATGATAAATTTATTTCTTTCAATTTATAGGAGAAATCAACATGGGACCTACATTGATGAAATTTGAGAAGAGAGGTCAAAGGAAAGTCAAATAAGTAAGCAAGGAAAGAGTCCAAGCATGCCTTGGACGTCCAACATGGGCCCACACACCCCATTGCATGCCAACATAGAAGTTTCCATTTGTGCACAATTATTCCCGGATTTTTCAGGGGTAGCAACTTAAAATGGTCATAACTCTCAAACAGAGTGTCGGATCGGTGCAATCTAGCCACCGTTGGAAAGCGCTTTTCGAGTAGATATCCGTGGAGCCCAAGATTGCATAAATCAGAGCTATATTGAGGGAGATACGACCTTAAAAAGTTGTCTGCTACAATTTTAGGCGGGAATTGCAAGAAATCTCAATATTTGAAAAGTTCCTTCCCTCTACAACATCATGCAAATTTTAGAGATATTCTTGGAATTGTACAAGGAAGGTGTGTGTATCAAGAAATCTAATAAGGCAAGGAGATCTCTCAAATTTAAAAGTCTTTCCAAAGAGGAGAAACGAAGTTGTGTTGGAGTTCCACTAGTGGAGTCCGATCACCGGGAGACAAACGTTGCTATCTCTCTCTTCATATTGTTCCACCAAAATCTGCCCTTCAAGTTCTGATATATCTTCGTGCTGCCTGGATACATAGAATACCTCGTACTCTGAGCTTCTATCATGATATCATTTTTTAAGTCTTCATTGTTTGGCACACACAAACGGTCACGGTAGTACAAAACTCCATCAACAGTGCGAAAATTGGACGATCTTCTATATGTTCTGAAATCTTAGCCAACTCTAGATCTGGTGTTGGTACATTGGGTGTATTGAAAGACCATGAGAAGCATCTTATGGAATACTGTTTCGAGTTTAAGGTCTGTTCTCATAATTCCCTAACAATAGGTTTTCAATTCTGAGACATTGATGAACTCAAATTTCTATTTATTCATTTGCTTTGAGTCACCAATGAGTGAGGCCAACTGTAGGTCAACACCTCGGTGTCTTGGGTAGGTTGTAGTAGGACCGTGGGAACATTCAATGGTCAAGATAGAATCTATCTATATTATCCCATTGTGCCAATTAATGAATTTATCATTAGTAAGTGCGCACCCATCTCGATTAAGAGTTAATTGGATGGTACTGATGATCATTGTGATTAATTGGGTCTCAAGGATAATAAGATGTGGATTTAAATTAGTGGGACAGTTTTAGTCTAATTAATCCATGGATATTGATAGAGAGGCCTACTTGTGGTAATTGGGAAGTTTATGGTCTTCATTGTAATTTATTCTTAATACTGGAGTGCAATTGCATTTATATAGTGGTATTATTTGCAATTAACTGTGGACCCGGATTGCACATGAGATGTGGGGTCGCAATGTCCCAGTTGGAGCCAGCTTTCTATATAATCCCTAGTGGTCCCCATGCTAACCCAAGTTATTGGAAAGATACTAATCCTATTTGAACTCTAAAAGGAATGAATTAGAAAGCTACTATTTATATTTGAAGTAAGACCTCTAATAGTGGTAATAGTAAGGTTACTAATTTGTGTGGAAGTGGGACTTCTATTTCAATTAGTAAAAAAGGAGGCAAATAGGTTGCTTAAAAGCTATAAATAGGAAAGCAAGGGGCTGGGACGTGCACACTCTTGGAATTCACGCTTAGCCTCTTTTGTGCGAGAGTTGCACATCTCTATCTTGTTCTTCTAGTTCTCTTCTAGTTTCCTTAAGAGCTTGTAGTTGTTTTCTTTAGGAGATCCCACCCATCTCCTTTAGAGAAGAGATCTGACACGGGTTATAGCGTGCAAGACTAAGAGGTTTTGGAGATTCTAAGTTGCTTACAAAGAAAGAGTTTCTTCAACTAGTAAGTCTTCTTCTCCATTAGAGCACAACCGGGCTCCAAAGGTATAATTTGCTTCTTCCTTTATTGTGGATTATTTTGGTTGCTGAATTGTTGCTGTTTTTCTATCTTCTAGATAGAATATATTGCTGTACATGATTGATGAGATTGAGGGATTGCATCCTGGATGTGTTTTATGGCCTTAAGGGTATTTGATTCCTGACTCAAGTGGGTCAAAAGTATTAAAAATCTGTCCATGAGGCCCACCTACTTCCAACATCCTTTGCATCTTCCTTATCAAAAACAACATCCACATCAGGCTAGGTAGATGCTATCTTGTCCTCCAAGTCTCGATCAGATTCTAGGTTTGGATCAAATAAAGCAGTCCATCGCACGTTTCCTTCGTTGATTTTCCCAGAAGACTCCTTAATTGGGAGACCATTTGGTTGAACCGAATCAAATTTGGGGCTCATACAATCTTGTTTATCATAATGGATAGAAGCCACCTCTACTCGATCTCCTTCTTTGTTTAGAGTTTCAACATGATGAACTCCATTTGTATAAGGGAAGTTCCGGTTTTGAATCGGAACTTGTTTTGTTGGTTCTAGACCCGGTTTAATAAGAAAACCTGGATCTGGTTCCGAAATCATGTCCACCTAGAGGACTGGAATCTAATTCCAAAATCAATTTTAATTTCTCTTTATTCTTTATTTTTTTTCTTAAAATAAGCATATCATTCAAATTCTAATAGATTTTTTTTTATTTTGAGGTACAAATTTTTAATATGAAAGATTCATATGCCTGGTCTCGAGTCCACGGGTCGGAACCTATATGGACCCGGAACTAGACCCGTTTATCAATCGGAACCTAAATTGGGTTCCGGACCTAGACTCGTTTATGAATCGAAACCTAAAATAGGTTTTCAGACCCGGTTTTTTGGGGGTCGGAACTTTTGAGTAATCGAAAAATCGGTTACCCGTTTGTAACCCTACTCTTGTTGCATGGTCATCTTCATATTCAACAAGATCTTGTAGTTTCTCCTCCAAACGGTCCATCTCCATGGAGGGATCGGGATCAGGTGGGGTGGGGGAGAAAGAATCCCCCGCCATGATCGAAGTGAAAGTCTTTTCAAATTCTCCCTTTATGACAACAATGTCAATTCTCCCTTGTGCATTTCAAATTTTCTAGTTTGATTAGTGAGATACCAAAAATCAAGCCTTTTGAATTGCCCTTTGAGCATCTACAAATCTCACTAGGAGATGAAATACTATCAGGAGCCAACATCTTGTTTATTTAAAATATATTTCAAATCTTCTGATTGGGATATCTGAATTTTTTAAATGTTGTCCCTCAACTTGATTCACAAATGCTCTCGTACCCCGACAATAATATTGTTGGAAGTAGGTGGGCCTTGTGGATAGATTTTCAAAACTTTTAATCCACTTGACTCAGGGATCAAGTGCTCATAAGGTCATAAACCATATCTAAGATGCAATTCCTCCGTCTCATCAATCATGTACATCAATAAAACATATCTAATAGATAGAAATAAGCGGCACCATGCAACCAAAATAACCCACAACAATTAGAGAAGCAAATTATACCTTTGGAGCTCGGTAGTGCTTTAATGGAGATGAAGACAATCAGCTAGATCAAGAACTCTTCTTGAAGCAAATCGGGATCTCCAAGACCTTGTCGTCTTCCACGCTTGACCAGCTATCAGATCTCTTTTCTCAAGAAGATTGGTGGAAACTTCAAGAGAAAACCCAACTAGAAACTCCAAGGAACTGGAAGAGAACTAGAAGGAGAAGAGGTGTTGTGCAACACTTGCACGAAGGGGCTGGGCGTGCTCTCCTTATTATGGACGTCCAAGGGGGCTTCTTTCCTCCTTTTATAGCACAAAGACACCTCAATTTACTAATTAAAATAGAAGTCCAACTCCCATTAAGAATTAGTAACTTCCTCCTTTCCAATTATTATAGAAGTCTCACTTCCACAACAATTAGTAACTTACTATTACTACCATTAGAAGTCCTACTCCAAATAGAAATAGTAACTTTCTAATTTATTCCTTTTAAAGTTCAAGTAGAATTAGTTATCTTTCTAATAACTTGGGCTAGCGTGGTGACCACTATAAATTCCATAGAAAGCTGACTCCAACTGGGACACCGCGACCCCACATCTCATGTGCAATTGGAGCCACATTTAATATCAAATAACACTACTATATAAATGCAATTGCACTCCAGTTTTAGGAATAAATTACAAAGAAGACCCTAAACTTCCCTATTACCACAAGTAGGCCCCTCTATCAATATCAATGAATCAATCGGATCAAACTTGTGCATTCCAATCTTAGATCCACATCTTATTATCCTTGAGCCCCAATTAATCACAGTGATCATCAGTACCATCCAATTAACTCTTAATTAAGTTAGTGCGCACTTACTAATGACATATCCATTAATGGGCATAAGGAGATAATATAGATAGATTCCATCTTGACTATTGGATGTTCCCACGGTCCTACTACCACATACCCAAGACACTGATGCGTTCACCTACAGTTGGCCTCACTCATTGGTGAATCAAAGTAAATAAATAGGTAGAAATTTGAATTCATCAATGTCTCAGGATTGAGAGCCTATTGCTAGTGAATTATGAGAGCAAACCTTAAAATCGAGATAGTATTCCATAAGGTGCTTCTCATGGTCCTTCAATACATTCAATATACCAGCACCATGATCCAAAATCTTACATTCTGATGATTGAGACAAATCACACTATCTCATAGTTATCAAAGTGCCGCAACCTTTATTAGATGAGATACTCAGTCTAATCACTAGTTGTGAAGATATTTAAGTATAAGATTTGTGACACATATCTCCCGTATGTGGATCACATCCATATACATATATCACATCTAATATACTAATGGGACCTGGTTTATCTCATGAATCATCATGTCATATGTATTGGTCATGTGCATTAATTAATAAAACACCGTTCATCTCATGAAAGGAAATCATAATTTTATTGATGAATAAAGAAATTAATCAATTTATTACATCTATTGATGGATTGAGTCCATACAATATAACAAATATGACTTGGCTCTAGACAATGGATAAAGGCTATTTGAATATTTTTTGGCTCTTGGATTCTTCTAGAATCAGTTTTGTTAGACTATGTTTTGTGGCCACTGAACCTTTTATTATATAAATAAACTAGCGCAAGAGGCCCGGCTGAATGAAAGATGAAGAGCAATTCTAGGTAAAATTAACAATAAATAGATGATAAAGATAAGGTAAATAATTAAAACAAGATATAAAAAATTTAATGGGTGATTAATCTAAAATTGTAAGGACCCAATCTCAAAAATTTTGGATTTATTTAATTCTGAACGTAGATGTGATCACGTGTGGACCCCATCACTTTCATTGATTTTTATTTTGATTAAGATTATCTTGTTAATTATCATATCTTTATGATGTCATTAGTGGACCCATTATTGGAAGAAAGAAACTTGAGTTTTAAGATGCCTTTTTAATGTGGAGATTAGATCCCTTGCGATTTTGAGTTAAAAAAAGGAGATAGCAGCATCTCCAAGGAATGAGCAATCTTTTGAAAATTCATTCACATCTTCAGTCTTCGGATACAACTCTATTCCCTTTTCTCATCATCTAATTTTGGCCAAAATAGGAGAGATACAATCGCACTTAGTACATATCCGTTTCCGCAGGACTTTCTCTTTCTTTCCTATAGATGGCCTCTCCCTCACAAACCTTTCTTCTGCACGATCTCTTTCTACCCCGATAGACTCCCCTTCTCCCTCAGGTACGTTTTCTCACCTCCTTATCCTTGTTGCTCTTTTTTTTTTTTTTTCTCTTTTTCTTCTTTCCGTCGTTTTCTCCTTATGAGTTGATATGGTCATTGTTCATTCTAGTTTCTATTATAAGGGTGCATAGATTTATTATTATGTTATCTGTCTACTGTAGTTTACTGCTCAAACCCATCATCACCACAAACACCGTAGCCATACCCAGACCTGAACAAACAACCATAGCCAGACCTAAGATTCATGTCACCACCGCCGTCAACCCGAGCTCCGGAACTCAGAAATCAAGCCACCATTTAACCTCCTCTGTTTTCACTTTTCATGTTGTTTCCCCTCACTGACTAGACTCCACATGCCCTTGTTTTATTTACTTTCTTACTCTCGGTGAGACCCCTTTGAACTAGGACTCATTTTATGCCAAACAGGTCTGACTTAGTTATCCAAACACATCTCAATTCAGCCAAGGGAACCCATATACTCCACAGCCTTGACTTTCACTCGTCTCTGACCCATTAACCTATACCTGAACTTGTTCGCTCAACCTATGTGTTAACCATGCGTGGACCATTAATTAATAGGAAACCACTCCGAGTCGGCAGACCTAGCCTGCATAAACTTTACAAAACTGAACCCACTTACACAATTGATTAACCAGGGCCCAACCCAAAATTATTCCAAATCCATTTCTTAGGATTGTGAACCAAAACCAGGCTAACTCATCTCTCATTTTGGCCCGAACCCATGTACTCATGCCTGAGTCCACTTACACAACCCACTCGCTGACTACTTGGAAAACCATCCTTGACAGGGACCCACATCTCTGCATCAAGGAGCTTAGGCAAGGGCGGGTCAAATCAGTCAAATCCATCATCTACCGTTGATCAAGGCAAGTAAAGTTACTATAATTCCCTAGTTTTCTTGTTTTTGTCTCCAATATGCCAGAATTTAGGGTTGTCTGTATTTCCTTATAATCTATGCCAGAATTACGTGGCCAATGAGCCCAATCTCAGCATCTTATTGCAGCTAGTACCCTTGAGTTCCGTTGAATAATTTGGGGCTTGTGCAAAGTGATGTTTTCTTCATTATTATATGTTTGACATTACTTATGTTACCTAAATCCTCGGTGTTAAGTCATTGCTCGAAAAAGTTCATCCTAATTTCCCTAAAATAAAACTAATGGCTTGGATTATGTAAATTGAATTGTATTTGTCATCATTAATAATTTTGGGTCTTATATTTGCGCTTATCTATATTTGATATTTCACATGAGGCTTGAATTTTGATAATTGAATCCCTACATGTGCAACCAATTGAGTGAACCTATTTATTTTGCTATTGTTTCCAAGATTCCATGCTATGAGAACCCGGACTGAATCTAGTAATACATTGATACTTGATTGGAATTTGACTTCTAAAGGCATTATCTAAAGTATGGGTAACGCAACGTGGGGACGCCCACACACAGATATCTAGCCCTTCATTTTTGAGTATGACATTGGGATTGAGACCTCTTTGTGCATTATCACTAGTCTATAGCTAGCCCATTTGTGTTGTTACTGAAGCTTTTGGGGTTATGTCCAGCGGTAACTTGTTACTTCAGCTCTTAGAATTATGCCCGGCGGTAACAAAAATGATAAAACTTGGTTACTGAAGCTCTTGGAATTGCGCCTAGCGGTAACAAAGAGATTGAAAATCGAGTTACTTAAGTTATGGGTTAAAACTCCCATCGGTAACATTAAATTTGTGTTTGATAAATGCTAAGGATATGCCTTTCTAAGATTCAAGATTTTGCTCCATGCTTTGTATCACACCCGCCTTTTTATTGCGCTTGTTATTTGTTATTATGATTCAATCTATTTATCTTGTTACTACAGTTTTAGTAATTAAGCATTTACCTTTGAGATGTCCGTACTCACGTTTCGTGGTCTAAAATTGCTATCAATTAACTTTTAACCGTTTGCAATAGTTTTATAGTTTGGTTACTTGCGGAGTTTTATACTCATATGTCATTTTTTTCAGATTTCGAAGTAGATCATGAAGATGAGGAGCAATAGATGGCCATGTGCATCACCAGTTTAACTTTTAGTAGATTTCTTTAGAGATAATTGGTTTGACTGGTTTTATTAGTTTTTATTGGACCGAATGTAATAATTAGGACTTTAGATGTTGATTTCATTTCTTTGAGTACAAAGTTATATATTGGCATTGACAAGTATTTAAGTCATTAAATTTCCTTAATTTTTGTGAACAGAAAATCCCTTTAGAATTTGACCCCACATATCTTGTTATGGGACTGTCACGTCACTAAATCTGAGGGCCCCATGGGTCTAATATATGGTAGATAGTACTCAGTGATAGAAGATAATTATAAATATATGCCTACCATAGTAAATCTATTCCTGCAATAATCATGATATAGATCTGAAATAAAAAATAAGATAAAATAGAATCTAGCAAAGTGAAAGATCTAAAAGGAAAGGCAAAGTCCATTTACGTGTTCCAAGTGGTCTTTGAAACAGTTGAGGACGAATAATAAATTCCAAAGTGGAAACCTATACCTCCAATTCCAACGTGCATTCACTTACTTGTATATCTTTTATTTCCTTCTTCAATAACGAATTTGGATACTTTATTTTTTCTCTCTCTCGAACTTTATTTTTATTTATTTAACTATATTTTAACAAGGGAATTTTCTGAAGAAATTAGCCTTAAACACTTATTAAAAGAATTGATTATGAAAAACACAAAATTGACAGATTATGGTCCAATACATTTTTGGGATTTTTACAACAAAAAAAAAGTCCTAAAAGCTGATTAGTCGAATTGATCATGAAAAATAAAAAACTGATGGATTATGGTGCAATACAAAACGGACGTCTTTTTATGGCGTACGACTCCCTAATTTGATTTTATGAGATATTTCTTAATCCATCCGGCTAATTAGGGTTTATGAACAAGTTTTTCATAAAAATCCCTTGAGTTTACTTAACCAATTTAAAGTGAACCAAAAGTATTTTTCATTTTTGTTGACACCAAAAATGTCACTATATCCCTTCAACACCAAAAGCTACATAGAGCCACATCCTGCCATAAATAGGAAGGCGCCACTTCAAGCACCAGATCTTGTCAG
>QPKB01000006.1:4217872-4281082 GCA_003546025.1 Camphora micrantha | reverse complement strand
GATATTTTTAGATATTCTCTACACAAAAGGGATATTTTTAGATATTCTTTACAAAATGACACCACATGAGATCTAAGCCATTTTTAAAAGCTTAAGGTCCCATGGGTTAGCCCATATGAGCCAGGTTTGACCACCTAGGCACTAAAAGTGGCTTTTAGTCAAAATTTCTTTTACCAAGAGCATACAAAAATGGTTCCATGCCTCTCTTGAGTTGATTGGACTATACAAAAAATTCCGAGCTTCATAAGCTTCCAAAAGAAACCCAACCATCCAACCCCATGCACCAAATCAAGCCACAATCTTGAAATTGACATTCCACAAAAAACCAAACCACTCCAATGGACCCAAAATTGTCCCAAAGAGTGACCAAAAACCAAACCATGGTCCCCTAACTTGCCACATACAGCTTGTTAGGTCACAAGGCCGAAACCAAAAAAAAAAAAAAAAACCAAAAATCCCGACCCCCTAACTCGCCACATACAGCTTGTTAGGTCACAAGGCCGAAACCAAAAAAACCAAAATCCCGACCCCCTAACTCGCCACATACAGCCTGTTAGGTCACAAGGTCAAAAAACCAAAAACCTTCTTAACCGCCTAAAGTGCCACATAAAGCCTTTAGGTTCACAAGGTTAAAAGGGAAAACCCAAAACCAAAAACCCATATCCAAATGTCATTTCAAAATCCTTGCCTTGAGACGGTACATGACCCCTCTCATTACCGCGAAATCATTGGAAGCTCAAAAAGCAACTCCATCAAAAGAAAAACGCTCAAGACTCTTGGTCAAGCAAGAAGATCTCCTTCAAATTCTCTTCGAGGCACACCGACTGCCAGAGCTGCCCACCTCGTCGCTGTACCTCGAGGGGGCATTTGTTGACACCAAAAATGTCACTATGTCCCTTCAACACCAAAAGCTACATGGAGCCACATCCTGCCATAAATAGGAAGGCGCCACTTCAAGCACCAGATCTTGTCAGAATCAAACAAAAACTGCAAGATCCTTCAAAGCAGCCAAAAGAAGGGTACACATGAAGTTTCGGGCCATTTCGACATCATTTGGCCTGACTTCACTCCTCCGACAGCCAGGCAGGAGCTCCCGGCAGCGACATGTCGAAGACTTCAAAACTTCGATCAAAGCCTACGGATGTCTCAAAATACCTCCAAAAGGCCCCCTGCCAAATTTCAAATCAAACGGACGACGTTTGACCCTTCATCAACTCTCAGGAAGCAAAAATAGGCCTACCGGCAGCGGAGCACCCCGGAATTATGGCATCCAAATTGGAGCTAATGGATCATCTCAAAATGACTCCAATAGGTCCCCTGTCAAGTTTTAGGTCAAACGGACATCGTTTGGTCTAGTTTCAAAGCTCGGCATTTTCCTCGAGGTGAAATCAAGGCGAGCATTTGCGGGACCCCAAAAGGCTTCAAAACTCAAACCAAAGCCCATGGTTGGTCTTACTTACCACTCAGGAGGCTCCCTGTCAAATTTCAGGTCAATCGGACATCGGTTGACCACAAGTCAAAGATCGGCATTTCTCTCATAGCGAAATTAAGGCAAGCATTTGCGGGACCCCGAACGGCTTCAAAACTCAAACCAAAGCCTATGGTTGGTCCTATCTACTGCTCAAGAAGCTCCACGTCGAATTTCAGGTCATTCCGACATCGTTTGGCCTAGTTTCAATGCTTGACAAAAAATCGGCAAAACCGCACAACAAAGTCTTCGGCTTTCCAGAAAAATAGGAAACTTTGTGCTCCGATTTGCGTGGCTTCTCGTCGGGTTTTCTTCAAGAGAATCAGGCCAATAAATGAGGGGAAATGTCAGGAAAAAATAAGAAGAAAAAAGAATGAAAAAAGATCGAAAAACGGCGAAGAAACGGCGACCGAAAGGCGGCCAAAAAATGGGCCCAAGGCCCATGGTCGCCGGCGACCATGGGTGCATGGTCGCCGGCGACCATGGAAATTCCGGCGACCCAAAAATTCGCCGGAAGACCCTTTTTCGGGTCCTTTTCGCGTTTCGAGTTGATTGGCCCCTGTGATTTTTTCAAAATCTGATTTTTCGTGCATGAAATCCGTCGATCTTCGTCAACATCACGGATTCGCCGCCGAAATCATTGGATGATCATTAGATACCTCGAAATCGCCAACCGGCCGACAAAGAAAGCACACTTTCTGCCCGCCCGATCGTGAAATCGACAGGACAGATGTTGCCGGCACTTTGACATTAATCAATGTCTGAAATTGCATCGCCATCCGACATCAAACAACATGTGGATCCACCGGCGGTCATCGCAAGAAGAATTCCAAAAGACGCGGCGCGGCCCGCGACTCTTCGAGCGACTTGGCGACCAATTAATGAGGTTAAATGACCCGCTTTATGATAAGTTAATGCGGTCATTAATTCATTATTTTGGACGGCCCAATCAAAAGCAAGCAAATGGGAGTTACAAGTCAGAGGATTTATGGCATTAAAGCCATGAAACTCCTCCCATGATGGGGATTGAAGGCAATTAAATGCTCATTATTCTCCATCGGCCAATCAAATTCAAGGAAAAAGGAGTTACAAAACAAGTAATTTAAAAACTTGTAACTCCTCCCATTATGAGCATTAATGCATTCAATGCTCATAAACCCTCCTAAATGGCTACCAAAGGCCTATAAATAGGAGGGCATTTCAAAGGGAAAAGGATCCGGATCTAGCTCTCGCTCTCCCCCCGAAGAAGACAAAAAATCTAGAAGCCCTGCAACCCTGCTGCAAAGACCACCAAAAGGTGATTGAAGCACCCTTGGGGGGCCACCCCCCCAAGGACCTCCCTTCTTCTACCAACATGGCTAAAACGTGGCTTTTCAGCCCGTTTACTTAGCTTTTTATCGGATATAAGACCTTCTCTTGGTCTTTGTCCTTTAAACATCTGAGGTTAGAAAGCCAAGCCAAGAATCCAAGCATCGTGTTCTCATCTGCATGGACGATGGAGGAGCCCATACATGACTCGCGACCGTCGATCTGAACGTGTCCTCACAATCGAATGAGAAGTCAGATTCCTTTTCTTGATTTCTATTGTACTTTATTTTTCTTTTAGAGACAAAAATCACAATTCTTGTCTTTCATAACGGATAAGACTTGTAAATCGCCTTTTACGGCAAAATCGCCTTTCACGGCAACAAATGAAATCGCCTTTCACGGCATTCAAAAAGAACCTTTGTCTCTTTTCTTAAAATATGTGTGCAATAGAAACTAGAAAAAGTTTCATTTCCCCTTTCTACTTGTGAAGGTGGATCTTCGGATCACCGTTTCTAAATTCCAAGTAGAAAAGTGAAATTGGCATATCCGTACAAAAAAAAAGAGATGTTGATACCCTTTATCTTTTTCTTCTCCTCCCCTCCGCCGTACCCCGAAAGACCAGGGGCGGAGGCAGCGGGAGAGAGGGAAGAAATCGGGTCCATCAATTTTCTATGGTTTGTTAAATATTATGAATAGATAATTAGAATTAATTCATTTTTAAAATTAAACATAAGAAGGCTCCTTCATAAATAATATTTTTCCTTTATCTAGCGATGGGCACCTGCGTCCAACATGGGCCATAAGAAAAAACTTATGCTTTAAAAAAAAACAATTTGCCCAGACCCTAATTAAAAAGAAAATTTGAGAAAAAAGGTTTTCAAAATGAATAAAGCAACCAAAACTATATTCAAATTAATTTTTAAATATAGAAAGTACGAATTGTTAAAAATTAATTCATTGAGAATTTTAATCTATAAAATAAATTTTAGGGTCTAGTGCCTTTTTTTAAGGGGCAATTGGGCGGAGGTCCCTGAACATTTGATTTTATTGCCTTAGATCCACACTTTCTTTTCATAGTGTGGTAAGTCCTTCTTCCAAATCTGAAGATCTAAAATGTCCAAATTGCCCTTTCTTTAACAGCCCTTATCTATTTAAACATAAATCATATCCCATGATTAGTGGGATATGCCATTAATAATGGCCAGCTACTATTTTACTGGCCATGATTAATGAAAATCCCATTAATGAGATCTTGAAATAAATTAAAAAAACAGAAATAAAATTCAAAAGACGCAAATATATTTCAAAATAATGCAACTAAATTTCAAAAAAACGCACATAAATTTCAAAAGAACGCAAATAAATTTAAAAAGACAAAAACAAATTTCGAAAGACATAAATAAAATTCAAAAACACAAATAAATTTCAAAAAACGCAAATACATTTGTCAAACTAAGATAAACCAATTTTCTAAATTTCAGAAAAATTTGCAAAACACTTAATTATTTTTTCCAAGAACTCAGTTAAATTTATTTCAAAACACGCAAATAAATTTCAAAATACAAAAAAGAAAAAAAAAACCTATACACGTTTTATCTGAGTTTTGGCAAAACTCAGATAAAATTCAGAGAAATTTGCCAAAACTCAGATAAATTTATCTAAGTTTTGGCAAGAGTTCAAGTAAGTTTGCTGAAAACTCAGATAAATTTATCTGAGTTTTGGCAAAACTCAGATAAAATTCAGATAAATTTGCCAAAACTCAGATAAATTTATCTAAGTTTTGGCAAGAGTTCAAGTAAGTTTGCCGAAAACTCAGATAAATTTATCTGAGTTTTGGCAAATTTATCTGAGTTTTAGTACATTTTATCAGAGTTTCTGAAAAAATTTCTGTAGCAAATTTATCTGAGTTTCTTAGAAACTCTGATAAATTTTCTAAATTCAGATAATTTTTTCAAAAGAAGAAGCATAGACAACGTAAATAGTATAAAGAAACAAAAGGATAAAAAACCTAGTAGCCACCTGTATCAACATCCGGTCATGTTGAAGACAAAACCAGGATGACCATGCAACCCGTTTCATTGTGTAGGTTGAGTAGAAACTTCCAGACGTTGATCTAAAGGGGCCGGTCCCACTTCAGCCGTTGTGTCTTGGACATGTGCTGCTTGGGCGTTAATGTTTAGACCACTCATCTATTCATGATGATGATAAAAAGACAATGTGTGCTCTTTGCGAACCCTCTCTTTTTCGTCTATTCTCTGCAATTCCGGCAGCCCTTCTCCCTCTACATTCTCTACAACAATTTCAAAACAGAAATAAGCGATCTTCTTCGATCAACAATCGTGGCCACCTTGAAATGAGGGGGAGAATGAAAGATTCAAAATTTTGAAATTCAAATTTTTATGCTTAAAAAGCTAAAAGGGCAAATTAGTCATGAAAATGTCTGCTGTGGCGTATATAGGGACCTCTCGCCAAACTATATACAGCTGTATGGACCATAGGCCTTAGAGCAAAAGTCGTTGGACTGGATGCCTTACAAGAACAATATGAGGGACTTTTGGCTAATTTACCCTTTTTTTAATTTGTTAGACAGTCTAGCACCATCGCCCACCCCTTTTAGAGCTAGCTATTCAAATCAATTGCATTGCAGAAACAACTTCTCACCTCTTGGTATTAAACCCTAAAAGTTTCTAGAAAAAATAATTCCCCAATGAATGATCCTCATCAGCCTGTAATGGACTTTACATGATGCTTCAATTCCCACTCCTATGGGACGTCATTGTGGGCCATGTTTGGGTGGACTGCCCTAAACATTACAATTTGCAAGTAAGTTTCTAGCTGACAAAATCCCATGGTATAGAAAATTTGCATATCAATGAGAAAATTGTACTTTACATAGAAAAATAAACCATTGGAGATAATTCCTATTCCTAGTTAGAAGTAGCCAAGCATCATGGCGGACCGAAAAACATATTATAAATCAAACTTACTTCAAAAGAAATGTTACTTTCCCTGCATAAAGCCAAGTCAACATCCTAAAATGAATAATTAGGTGTATGTAAGTTGATTTAGATCATTATGATCAAACCAAATGAGACTCACTCATTCCACCCTAAACAACTTGTATTTTTCTATAAAATCACTACATCAAAATCGGCTAATAGCCACACAAATAAGGCAGGCAAAACCACTAATTTGGACCGCGGTATTTTTAGACACATGTATTTTTATAAACCACAGCTGCTCTATTTGTTTTTTTTTTTTTCATCTAAAAAAAAAGGACCTAAAATTATACACGCCCTATTCCTCTCCCGCCCTCTCCCTCTGCTCTCTTTACGGTTTTAGGGTTTTCTTTTGGGCCCTCGTGCTCGTCTCCGACTCCGACCCTCTCTATGCTCGGCTGGCGACTGTAGAAGATACGACTGGAGCAGATCCAGTTATGCATTTTGTCTCAATCTTTCCCTTCGTCTCTTGTTCTTTCTCTGTTTTTTTTCTGTTTTTTTGGACTGCTGACAGAGAATCGACGGGGGATTTGATTCGGTCTGAGGTTTTGGGATTGGGGCAGAACGATGGAGCCTACTCGGTGACGACGGGTGGGATGGATTGGATTAGGAGTCGGGAAACAGGATAGGAGATTTGGGTTTGGGCGAGCCTTTTTTTTTTTTTTTTTCAATTGGGACGGACAGGTTTCGATTTGAAGGTTCTAGGGTTTCAATTAGGTCTTGGGGATTGGGGATTGTGGATTGTGGATTGGAAATGGAGTAGTTGGGTAAAAAGACAAAGAAAAAAGACTCAGATGAAATCTATCACCAGTGACGTTTGCACAAGGAAATAACCGGGTTAGAATGCCTCTGCTGGTTAAATTCCATTTTCTATTTAAATAGGTCTTAATCATATGATTTTCAAAAAAATGGTTCAGCATCTTTCCATCAAAGATTTGGTAAACGAACAGTTTTTCGGTAACATATCGCTGATATTTTTGCCAGCTTTAAAGAATAACCCAATCCATAAAAAGGGCTGATTATAGCTGGATCATGTTAACTTTACGTGTATGTGACTGGCATCCCACAACTGCAATCATGTACACAGTGTATCATCATCTATATTCGTTTGGACTGATCATTGTTGTTTTGGTTTGACCTTTTTGAGGTATGAGATAAAACCAATGATTCTTATGTTGTTACCTTTCTAAGCACCAATTGCATTCGTAGTGTTTTTATCTGAGTCAATTTATCAATGATTTTATGATTGGCATACCACTACCGTAACATAAGTGATGCATCTCAAATCATGATCGGATGTCTACATCATATATGACATCATCAGCTTGCCATTCAACTACACGTTGTGGTTCACCGACCGCCTCCTCTGGCTCCTCAAGAGCAACGGGGTCTGGGTCTAAGTACCAAAGAATGGGTCAGACATGACAGTTTGGCAGGTGGGTGAAAAGATATAACAATAAATTTAAAACAATGATACCTTGGAAAAATATTAAAACCTATAAAAATAATGAATTTCATGAAAGTAAATGCATCATTTATTAAGAAAGACATTTTCAATATAATATATGTGATGGTACCAAAGAATCAGGAACTAGCAAGATGACAACCACACAAAGTTAAATCCTCTCTCACTAAAGTGATGAGAGCAATATCGGGGCGTTGACCTCAGTCACACAAGGTGAGAAGAGTCAACGATATTCATGGATACATATATAGATGGACGGGAACGTGGTAGCGAACCGGATATCGGAACATTACAGGATCCAGGCTGCAGCTAGCAAAAAAGGAGGGGGACCTCCAAGTCGGTGGATCAAACTGACAATGTCGTACAAGCTTAGTGATGCCGACTCATAGGTCATATGCAAGAAATCAAGACAAGTTCATATATAAACAGGACGGGATGCCCATAGGCACAATAACACATTTATATCGAGTCAGGCATAAGAGGGTTAGTAAAATGCTAAAAACATAATTTTAATATATTCCGGGGCATGACTAGTCGTATAGCATGAAGTTTGAAGTCCATGAGTAAAAATTTAGGTAAAAACAAGTATGATGGATTTTCTCTAAATTCCAGGTCAAGCGTTGAGGGTCCAAGATTTAAATCAGTGTGAATAGGGTTCCGTTTGTCGAATTTGATATACATTTGGTACTCCTTGAGAATTAAGGACATTCCGGGTCCCTATACACATTGAGGAATTTAGAAGTTCTTAACGAATCTCTGTAATGGGGTTTCTCTCTCAACCGAGCTCCATACTGCATTTCTTAGGTCTTTCATTGCATTGGGGCTCCAAACAAACATTTTCCAAACATTTAAACATGACATTCCTACTCCCAACATAGCCCCAGGTGAACAGTACACATCGCTCGAGCGGACCCTGAAGTTTGCTCGAGTGATCTCTGGAAGGGTTCGGTTGAGTCGACTTGGGTTTGCTTGAGCGGACTTATACAGTTCAGGTTGGCTCAAGCGAAGTTTCAGTTCGCTCAAGCGAACATCGTTCTGGATAGGGTTCGCTCGAGCGAACTGTCACAAAATGCAGTTTCTGATGAGAAGTCTGGCTCTTTCCTTTCTTCCTTTTTGCATATATCTCTAAGCCTCCTTCTTGTACATAAATGAGGACATATTGCCCTTTCAAAAACATACTTATTCCTCCATTTAGACACCCATAAAAGTACTCCACATTCATCTCGTTCTTCCTCATTCATCAAAGAAACCCAAGACAAAAGTTCCAACAAAACCAAGTACATACATTTACCAAGAACTTAAATAAGAGGAATGAGGCCTATTATATACTTATTGAAATAAATGGAAATCATAGAGGGAAGCATGTATATTGAATCACTAAAAGCATGAAATGGAAAACCACATTCATCTTAAAACATTAAGACATTAGAATATCCATTCATCCACTTGTCTTGGCTTCAGGGATGACTAAGCAAGCTTCTAATCTCCCTCTTAAGCACAAAATCACCAAGCTACACAAAAACCCCCAAACACAACCCATTACAAACCCTAAATGGCCAAAATGAAGAAATAGCGAAAGAGAGCTCCTAAAAATGGAGATGGGAATTCTCAAGGGCTACAAAAATATAAATCTAAGAGATGGAGAAGATGACTTACTTGTAGGTTCCTCAAATGATAAGAGTTACTTCAAAGGAGATCCTAGGATAGCTTGATTTCTCTTCTAATGAGATCCATGGAGAGCTTGTAGGGAGAGAAGGAAGAAGATGACCTCCATTGATCAATGGGCAAGATCTTGGTAGTGGATTGGAGGAGAGGAAGCAAGAAGAAGAAGAAAAGGGAAAACTTTAGCTTTCGGATCTTTGAGCTGGAAAAAGGGAAAAAGGGGAAAAGGTTCTCCTTATATAACAAGTGAAGATGGGCTCCACCACTAGCTAATCTTATCGGGTTAAAATCATGGTTTTCGGGACCTCGGACGAGCTAGACAAAGAAGAGAAAGTTGTTTATTGAAATTTCTAGTTTCCAAAAAGTATATATTTCAAGGGTTTTGGTGACATTAAATATTGTATCCAGATTTTAGGGTAAAAAGACCATTTTTCCCTCAAATTGAGAGAAGTTGGGTTTAGGGCTCTCGAATGGGGGCGGGGTCAACATGAAAGTTGTAGGGATTAACGAGATGAGTCAAACGGGATTAACACACGAATTTATGGAATCTCAAACAATCCCCCAAGCTCACACAAAGTCGCCAAAGGAACCCCCAAAGGATCCCACTAATCAAGAAGGCTCTCAAAATTTTCCAAAGCTATTTTAAAAGCTATCTTAACCCAAAACTTAATCAAAATCCGTTAAATATACTTAGAGCTAAAATACAACTTAATTAACACTAATCGTGGTCTCTCGGGTCGGGGACTTACATTGGGCATCTCCAAAACTCGTTTGGTGATCTTCAAACTCTTTGATTAGGAGTCCAGCTTCACTTTCCTTCTTCGTCTCGGACATCGCCAAAATTTACAAATTTAGAAAAATTACATAAATTCCTATACCTCAATAATGAGACTTACATGGTAATCAAAACATGGAAACAAAAGGGTTATAGGGAAATTCACCATGCCTTGCCCTTTCACGGGAAACCAAGGAAACTATGATGCCCTTTACATATAACCTCAAATAAACCAACAACCATAAAAGGAAAGTAAAAGATTTGTGGGCCATATGGAGAGGATATGAACCTGCAAAGTTACTATCAAGAACATAGCAGGAACTAGGTCTATAAAGATACCATCCATCATCTCATCATGAAAATCCCGGACTGCTAAAAGAAGAATTCTGCACTCTGTTCGCACGAGTGGACTAGAATCCGCTTGAGCGAACTCTTCCAGAACCTGGTCTGCTCGAGCAACCTACTCGGGAAACTAGTAGAAAACTTTTTCGTATCCGAACCAATCCCTTCTATTGCATTCATACCAGATACAACATGCATACAAACATCCAATCTGATCCTTGCAAAGCCTTAGGTCAATCCTCTTCACATCTCATGCAATGATTGGATCTTGACTACTGATCTAACATGAGTAGAGATGAGGTATGACTCTGATACCAATTGTTGGAAGTAGGTGGGCCTCGTGGATATGTTTTCAAAACTTTTGACCCACTTGACTCAGGGATCAATTACCCATAAGGCCATAAACCATATCCAGGATACAATCCTTCAATCTCATTCACCATGTACAACAACTAATTCTATCTAAAAGATAGAAATCAGCAACACCATGCAATCAAAACAATCCACAACAAATGTTGAAGTAGATTATACCTTAGGAGCCCGGTAGTGCTCTAATGGAGAAGAAGACTTGCTTGATGAGGAAACTCTTTCTTTGTAAGCAATTTAGGATATCCAAGACCTTTTAAACTTTCACGCTATGACCCGTATCAGATCTCTTTTATCAAAAAAAATTTATGGAAACTCCAAGAGAAAACCCAACTAGAAGCTCTAAGGAATTAAAAGAGAACTAGAAGAGAGAGCGGAGTTGTGCAACACTTGCATAAAGGGGCTGGGCGTGTATCCTTATTATGGACGTCCAAAGGGGGTTTTGTTCCCCTATTTATAGCCTAGCAAACCTCCTCTTTTCGTATTTAAAATAGAAGTCCAACTCCCATTACAAATTAATAACTTTCTTCTTTCTAATTATTATAGTAGTCTCACTTCAACAACAATTAGTAACTTATTATTACCACTATTAGAAGTCATACTTCAAATAAAAATAGTAACTTTCTAATTCCTTCCTTTTAGAGTTCAAGAAGGATTAGTATCTTTCTAACAACTTGGGGTAACGTGAGGACCGCTAGGGATTTCATAGAAAGCTGACTCCAACTGGGACACCACAACTCCACATCTCATGTGCAATTCGGGCCCACAGTTAATTGCAAATAACACCACTATGTAAATGCAATTGCACTTCATTCCTAGGAATAAATTACAAATAAGACCCTAAACTTCACAATTACCATAAGTAGGCCCCTCTATCAATATCCATGGATCAATTGGATCAAACATGTCCCTTCCAATCTTAGATCAACATCTTATTATCCTTAAGCCCTAATTAATCACAGTGATCATCAATACCACCCAATTTAACTTTTAATCGAGATGGGTGCGCACTTACTAATGACAAAATCCATTAATTGGCACAAGGGGATAATATAAATAGATTCCTTTCTTGACCATTGGATGTTCTCAAAGTCCTATTACCACGTACCCAAGACACCGAGGTGTTGACCTACAGTTGGCCTCACTCATTGGTAACTCAAAGTAAATGAATAGATAGAAACTTGAGTTCATCAATGTTTCAGAATTGAGAGCCTATTGCTAGAGAATTATGAGAGCATACCTTAAAATTGAGATGGTATTCCATAAGGTGCTTCTCATGGTCCTTCAATACATCCAATGTTCCAGCACCATGATCAAGAATCTTACATGATGATCGAGACAAATCACACTATCTCATAATAATCAAAGTTCTGCAACCTTTATCAGATGAGATGCCCAGTCTCATCATTAGTTGTGAAGATATTTAAGTATAAGATTTGTGACACATGTCTTCCGTATGTGGATCTTATCCATACACATATATCACATCTAATATATTAATGGAACCCAGTTCATCTCATGAACCATCATGTCATATGTATTGGTTATGTGCATTAAGTAATAAAACACCATTCATCTCATGAAAGGAAAACATGATTTTATTGATAAATAAAAAATTAATCAATTTATTACATCATTTGATGGATTGAGTCCATACAATCTAACAAGATCATCCATAATTGCATTGCTAATTTGTTTCAATAAGAAGGATCTAATTGAGATAATTCTATTTTGATTTTGATGTCATATGATCCATTAGTGCACAGGTCTAAAGATCTAATTTGTTGGTAAGATATTGGTTTTGTCTAACCAATATTGAATGAACTTGTTGGATGCAAGTCTCACCTGGAGGGAATCGTACAACATTAGCTCCTTGACTATGAAGCCTTCGCACACGTCTCCATCGTATTTTGGTTTATTATACGTGGATTAGTATATTATGATTATGATGGTTAAAAATAATTGCCACTTGCAGTGGAGATTGTCGTATGTTTTAAGAAGAATAATCACCTTTTTTATGTTATATGATTGGTGTCGTCTTCAAATTCCATCAAGGAAATCAATTCAATCTCTCTCTCTCTCTCACTAAAATATGAAAACGAAAGAAAAACTCAATTCAAATTATCAATAAATTTTAAAGCCAATTCCACAAAGGCAGCAACTTCAACTGAGGGTCATATGCCACCAAGTTGTTTTGGGACCCTAAAAAAATGATACAAATGTTTTCTATCAACAATGAAAACGTGAATAGACATGAATAAATATTAACACGTGAACGAGTTGCCAACCCTCAATCATTTTTCACACACATGAAAACCAATTGCCAACCCTCAATCCTGTAATATATATAAGCAGCCATATTACTAATTTAAAATGAAAACTAATGTTTTCTAGCAACAATGAAATTGTGAATAGACATAAAGAAATATAAACACAAGAACCAGTTGCCAACCCTCAATCATGTTACATATATAAGCGGCATATTGCTAATTTAAAATGAAAACTGTTGTTTTCTTACTGCCACTGATAATGGAAAATACTACATTGGAGAAGTTAACATTCATTTTAGATATCTATCTTGTCATGTCCAAAAGCATTGGCCTTCTCATATGTCCTTGTCTCCTAGGGTCAGTTATACATTACACAACATTACATTATGAACTAGCCAATAAGTCTTATGCGTTGTTTATTGAGCCCAATCAAATGTCAACTAAATATCTGGTTCAGGGAGTTTGATGCAGCCACAGGGAGATTTCCAAAGTTTGGAAACGCAAAACAGATGGAAAAACAAGGAAACACATGTTTGCTAAGGACTGATAGAATGCATGGAAACACTTGAAAAAAAAAAAAAAAACCAACCAATATCGTGCAATGGAAACAAAATAAAATTTGGGCCATTCACGTGGAAACACAGAGCATGCAGAAAAAGTCTAAGTCAGAGAAATCATCCCCTTTCATTTAAGAAGAAGATGAGCAGGGATCCGTTTGGATAGATGAGGAGATGAAGAACAACCTAGAGCACATCCCCCATTTGCATAGATGAGGAGAAGAAGAACAACTTAGAGCACATCCCATATTCATCAAAACAAACCCTATCAAAACCCCATTTACCATTCAAATTCTAGGGCACAAAATAGGGAAAAAAAGGAAGGGATAAACACACCTCCATGTGTACACTTTCGAAAATATGAGCCAAGCGCGCTACCTGCGACCACTGACCTGGGACCATTGGGAAAGGGGGGTGTCGACTGCGTGGAGAAGAAAGGAAAAGGGGAAAAGTGGGTGGAAATGGATGGTCGAGAGGAATGGAAAAATGACCCTCTGCGCAAAGAATAAATTTGAGAAATGGTCGATATTGACCATATCACTAAACGATAAAAAAAATATATAAAAACGCACCCTATGGCCTTATCCGTGTCCATTGTGAATGTGGCACCTGCTAGGATGTATGGGGTCCTTTAGGGATTTGCTTCGTAAATTAATCTTTTTTATTTTTGTGAATCTGTACACGCTTTCCTTTTTTTTGTGAATCTGTACATGCTTTCCTATCCAACTACTGGTTTCAAACCGTACCCACATGTAGTAATCTTGGATTACTATTTACTGCAAAATACTGCCTAATTTAATCAACTGGTGAGTTGGGTAGACCAAACAGGTCTTTAATGTTTGTTCCAATGGCTATGAAATTTTAAATGGCCCCTGCTTGTAGTTGAAGGTGAATCTTGAATGGGGCTACTTAAAAAGCCGACAACACTTTAGCTATTGGATTATCCTCTTAGATTGTAAGTGCATGCTTTCCTCTCTTGTGAATGTACTACGCTTCTCTATAGTAAATGGATTCATTAACATAATAACCTATTTCTATGGAGGAGTCATTTACTACTATTTAATAGTGAGTCGGTAGTTGTCCTGCAACTCTACCTTAATTTATGTCTTGTACCCAACAAACCCAATCTATGTGACATTGCTTTCTTCATAATAAGGTACTTTCATTCTTATCCATCTACCGCTAAGCTGAAGATAGGTTTTTTTTTTTTTTTTTTTTTTGGATTTGTTTGGATTTGGGTGAATCATATTTAGATTCGGATCCATGCTGATAGGATTCAGAAGTTGTCCAATTTGAATCCAAAGCTTATGACAAGCATTATAAAAAATAAAAATACAAATAAAATTATCTTTTTTTTTTCCATATTAATAATTTATTAGTTAAATTGGCTATGATGGATTGAGTAGCTATGATGCCTCTGCTTACTCCTACCCACTGTTTACCATTTGAGCACTAAATTATGTATCATGTTATGTGTTCATGATGGGATTTCTTCATTTAACATAGCATTATTTGGATTTTTTTTATTTGGATTTTTTTTATAAGCCATATTATAGTGTTTATGGGTAGTCCCTAGTTTTTCAAGCTTAATAGGAAGAAGACCACCGAGTTGGACCAATTGCACTCTTTGATCGAGTCGATTCCAAGAAAAGCCTTGTCCCACTAAAGAGAGACAGTCTATGTTCGAGGAAAGTGGTTTTTAAGCGGGACCATTGTGACTCCACCACTTTCTTAGGGGCTTACCTTATCGATTTGATTTCATAAGACCGAATTGGAGGCTTAGTTGTAAGCTTTAACTAGTTGAGCATTTCTTTGTGGACCCTGATATATGCGGGGGATAGTAAACTATTTACAACAATTTTCCCTATTAAAAAGATTCACATCATCCAAAACTTGTCATTTGCTGTACTCTTTTTGCATCTTTATAATTGCATCAAAGTATTAAATTGCATGATGCTCTCGTACCACTAATTAAGATAATTGTTTTTGACTACCCCGAATTAGCCCTAGGCATGATGGGTTTTCACTACAATGTCCTAATTCTCGGAATGATTTGAGTGCAAAAAAGGCAATCGATACGTATGTGTGCATTGCCAATGTTGTGCATTGATCTTCATATTTTTTTTTATCTTATTTTTTTTCAGTGATGGCTTCCAAAAATATCATTGCTGACCTTAATAAGGGAGATAAGTTAGATGGAAATAACTATGATAAGTGGTACCGGAACATGATTTACTTGTTTGATGAACAAGAGGTCACGTATACCTTGGAATCGATTAAGACCCGACCTAAATTAGCAAATGATGCTGTACCCATGCCCGCATTGAATGATTTTGAGAAATGGGATAAAGATAATTGATAAGTCCACAAAACTAGGCAATTAGGTCATCATTTCATTAGCATTTGTGGACTTAATTAGGTTTAATTGCGTTAAATTGCACTTGATTTCATGATTACATGTCTTTGGGGTTATTATCGGAAACATGGTCAAAATAGGTCAAAATTCATTGAAGTGCGCAATTTTTGTGAAATTAAGTTTTTCTCATCTCATCTATCACCCCAAAATTAAGCTTTTGGTTTCATCAATTCGTATCTTGCTATTTTTGGCACCATGTGATATTTTTGGAAAGATGATTATTTTGGTGCATCACTAGGCATCCAGGGTCCATACATGGTTCATAATTATTTCCTTACATATAATTAATGTTAAATTTATCTCTTTAAATTTATAGGAGAAAATAAGAAATGGGACATGCATTGAAAATAAATTGAGTAGGGTCCACACTACACACCCAAGGAGGAGCCCCACTTTGTTAGCATGCAAGTTTCCAAGATTTTGAGAAATTCTTCTTTCTATGTGTTGCAAAAAAATTGTGATTAAAATTCAAGAGATTTGTTCGAAAATGGAAAGAAGACATAAAGAAGCTTGGAAGAGTCAAACTTGTGGAAGAAGAAATCTAATCCAAGAAAGAGATAAAGATCAAGAAGGAAATACAATCAAGAAGCAAGAGAGAGGAGAATCCAAGCTGAGTTGCACACCTCATATGGGCCCATTCTCATGTGTAGAAACTCAAATCAGTCCCTTGAAGATACTGTCCAGATTTGGGAGCCCCATGACGAGAGATTTCCAATAAGAACAAGTGGGCCATACAACCCATCTTTCCTGTAGAGGATTAGAAAGACTTTCTCTTCCAAAATTATCTTGTTCCCGTCAACCATACAACCCACCTTATGATATTCAATGGCCCACATGCATCTCAAGATCAAATAAACATGTGTGGCTGAAAATATAGAAGGACACGCTGGAGAATTGGATAATCTTTTACCTTGAAGAATATAATTAAGACAGTCAAAGAACATGTGATTGTTCTACCTAATACAAAGGAGAGAAATTTGGAATTATGGAAATAGCAACATGATGGGATGGCAAGTTTTATAGAAAACCAAGGAGGCCAGACTTATATATATAGGAGGTCCAAGGCAGCCTCTCACCTTTTCCACTCTCATCCACCCTTTCTCTCTGAGTCCCTTTCTTCTTCTTCTCCATTCTAATTCTTTAGACATAGATTGAGAGATCATGTTGAGAGAATGTTGAAGAGAGAAGAATCTTAATCTTTTGTACTTCAAGATCAAAGAATGAAGACACTACTTGGATTCATTTTGCATGTTCTCTATGTAAGTGTGTTAATTTTTTTTCATTCTGGTTCTTTTATGTGTTTTGATTGGAGACAATTATTTCACATGATTAGATCTAGGGTTTGAAAATAAAATAAAAAGGATCAAAAGTCAAGAGACAACAAGTAATCACTTGCATAAATTCTTTCTACTCTGAGAAGAGAGGACATCATTATCGCATTGTCAATATTTGTAGGATTGTCTAGTTTCTAGATCTTTGGTACATCTTTTCCACTTTTTATTTTTCCACCCCTTTTATTTTTATTTTAAGTTAATATTCTGATAATTTTTTTATTTATAAATTCTAGATTAAAAAAAAAAACCAATGTGCTCGCATCTTTCAATGTTTAATAGAAACTTTCTATTTTTATTACTTGCATAATCTATGGTTTGAAAGTGTTTTTGGACATGCATCGTGTTTAGAAATTGCATTAGAATAGGCTTCTCCTGTTGAAATCACAATCTTTGATGACCGATTAAAAAGATTAAATTTGGACCTGGTATGTGAATAGTGAAAAATTCTGCATAATTTCAGCAGAATTGACCCGACTATGTTACAAAAGTGCGCAATATGAAAACCAGGTAAACATAAATGTTTTGGTCTGAATAATAGCAGCTTTAAAGTACAATCATAGGACTTTGAAAAGAGGCATAAATAGGGTACCCAGCAAAGCCTATAACAGATTTCAACAACATAACTGGTTCAAGTAGGCATATTTAGGTGATCATATTTTTTTCATTTTAAGTCCTTTTTCCATTATTCTTTTTTTGTTGTATTCATGAATCATCAGAGTATTGATTCCAGCCGTTAGATTTAGGTTCATATCATCTTAGACTAGTCGTACAGTCCAGCGAAATCGGGTCTGTGCAAGAGTTTCCATACTTCAAATGTTTTACAGCATGCATCAGATGTTTTTAGATTCTTGCATAAAATTACATTGTTAGCATTTAGGGCGTTATAGATCATTCATATTTGCATAAAAAGTGATTTTGGTAATTAGTATTTAATTTAGGAAACTTTGTTTTGATTTTCTTATATTAAATTGGTTGTTTAATTTGTGTATTCTTTTGCTGGTTTTAGTTTAATTAGATTAGGTTTCTTTATTTAGATTAGTTTTTTTATTTTTATTTTTTTGGAAAGTTGATGTAATTTAATTAGTTTCCATTTAGGCCAGATTCAGTATTTATTTAGGATAGGTCAAAGATGGAAAGACTTTCAAAAGGCATTTCTTCCTGTGGATTGACCTGGACCCACCAGATTATTACTACAATTGCTCCCTATACTTGGGGTCCGATCAAGTTTTTGGCGCCGTTGCCGGGGAGCGCCAGTAAAGGCAACTTTTTGACTTTCTATTTAAATCGTGCATTACTTTTGGCATCTTGCTAGAAATAGGGGGTGCATGCATGGAATGTTGAAACTACCTTAATTTGGATTTGGAAAGTGCATGGAATGTTAGCAACTCACATCATTGATTTTTAGAAAATTCCAAAAAGTTACCAAAATTTTCAATTTTGTTTTTAGGATTTATTATTATTATTATTATTATTTTTGTAGTTAGCTTCTTAAGGAAGGAAAGAGAAACTAAAGCCTGAAGCTGCGTTTTTTGGTTAAGCTCGATGCCTAGGAAAAGCCTTGTCCCAAAAAGGGAGATAGTCAAGCTATTCGAGGCAAGTGGTTTTAAGCGGGACCGTTGTGACTTCCTAAGTTCGAGTTAATGGCTGAGGTGAACTTTTGAACCTTTAGTGAGTTTAATTGCTGTTCTAGGTTAGTTTCTTAATTTCCACCAAATTTTTTTAAAAAGAAAATTTAAAAAAATAAAAAAAATTCAAGATTCCCAAAAAGAAGGATAGGCCTCCACCAATTTGGCAAAGAGATTCAGGGCACAGATTAAGAAGGAAGGAATCTCCGATTAAGAGCAATATTGAAAACTTTGAATCTTCTTTGAGACCATCACCAATGGCGAGTGGGTCCGATATTGGCAACAACAATAATGACCGAAATGGCTAGAATGACAATGATAATAATGGGGAGGTAAACCAAAGGGCTAGGAGTTTATGAGACTACCTTCAACCCACACGGACAACCACACCTTCTTGCATGGTCGTCCCACCCAATGTGGGAAATTTTGAAATAAAACCGGGCGTTATCCAATTACTCCCTAAGTTCCATGGCCTTGATTCAGAAAGTGCATACTTGCATTTAAGAGAATTTGAAGAAGTATGTGCCACTTTACACTTCAATAATATTGGGGAGGACATAGTCAAATTCAGATTATTCCCTTTTTCACCGAAGGAGAAGGCAAAAATATGGTTGCATTCCCTTAGGCCCAATTCGATTACCCACTTGGAATGTTATGGTGTGAGAATTCTTGAAAAGGTTTTTCCCGCTTCACAAAACCAACACTTTGAGGAGACACATGATGAATTTCAAACAAAAAGACAAAGAGTCTTTCTTTAAGTGTTGGGAACGCTTCAAAGAGCTCTTACAAGCCTGCCCACATCATGGATTCGAATCATGGCGCGTAATTGGTATGTTTTATGATGGGTTAACTTCTGAAATGCACCAATTCGTTGAAACGATGTGTAATGGTGAGTTTTTGAGCAAAAACCCAGATGAAGCATGGGACTACTTAGATTCTTTGGCAGAAAGTGCCCAAAATTGGGACACCTCGGATGGAGTTAACAATCCAAGGCAATCGAATAATCCTAAGGGAGGGGGGATATATCGACTTCAGGAAGATGAAATGGAACTAAATGCAAAAATAGCTTCCTTAACTGAAAAAATTGAAGCCATGGAAATGGGGAGGAGTAAACAGCCCGTCACCGTGTGTGGTATTTGTGACTGCGACACCCACTTTTCAGAGGATTGCCTAACAATCCCTGCTTTCAAAGAGGTGTTACAAGAACAGGCCAATGCTACCAATGCATATCAGAGGCCGTTCAACAATTAAGTCGGTAACTCGTACAACCCCACCTGGAGGAACCATCTCAATTTCAATTGGAGGAATGGGCCTACTGCTAATCAGAAGTCAGTCCCCCAAAAACCTATACATCAAGGTGGTGACTTTAGGCCCTCAACACATGGAGCCCAATACACAGCACCTCCTCCACGGTCTCAAAATAGGTCTCTGGAGGATCTGCTGACAAATTTAATTCAAACTCAGAATTCCATCATTCAAAACAATCAACAATCTTTTCTAGACTTTCAAAAAGAGGTGAGAACCTCAATTGGCCAACTCAGCAATGCCCTTCAAAATAGGGAGAAGGGGGCTTTCCCAACCCAACCACACCTGAAGGGACAGTATGAAGTGGCCAATGCAGGTCCTTCTACCTCAAAGGAGCTGGTGCAAGCTGTGACCACTTTGCGGAGTGGTAAAAAAATTTCAGAAGATGATCTGAGAAAAGGAAAATCACCTACATCCTCGGATCAAAAAGTTTCTTCAAATAAGGCTGAATCTGAAGAGGTCATAGAAAAGGTTGCTAATGACAAAAGGAAGGAACCTGAAATTTCTGAGTACAAGCCTATGGCCCCATTTCCCCAACGACTGAGATTGCCAAAGCAGATGGTCCTAAATGAGGAGATTCTGGATATCTTCAGAGAAGTCAAGATTAATATCCCACTTTTGGATTCCATCAAACATATTCCATTTTTTGTTAAGTTCCTCAAAGATTTATGCTTAATCAAGCATAAGATACATGTTTCTAAGAATGCTTTCTTAGTTGAGCAAGCAAGCTCGATTCTAAGACAATATGCTCCCCCCAAATATAAAGATCCAGGATGCCCCACAATATCGTGCATCATTGGAAATTTCCAGATCGAACAGGCGTTACTCGACTTAGGGGCTAGTGCCAATCTACTTCCTTACTCGGTTTATCAACAATTGGGGTTAGGCGAGTTGAAACCTACCCAGGTCACTCTTCAACTCACTAACAAATCAATAAAGAAACCGAGAGGGATGGTGGAGGATGTCTTAGTACAAATAGAGAAGTTCTACTTCCCAGTGGACTTCATCGTTTTGGATACCCAACCTGTGGCAAACCCTAAGAACGAAATTCTGGTAATATTGGGTAGACCCTTCTTAGCCACTTCAAATGCACCGATCAATTGCCGGAACGGGGTAATGAAGCTTTCTTTCAGAAACATGACCATTAAGCTCAATGTTTTCAATGCGTGCAAACAAATGCGGGATGATGGTCCTGATTTTGAAGAGATTGACATGATTGAGGCCATTGTCCAACAATTTGTTGCGGAGTTCGCTGACCCCAATTCCTTGTACCCTTTTGAATCTGATTTGCCAAATTCTCTTGACATTGAAAATGAGACTGTTCGGATGGCCAATAGTGTGTGGAACCCAAAAAATGAGGAGCTAGTACCATCTAGGTCTAAGTCTCTTCCCTCTCAGGTGAGGCCACCCAAACCTGAGTCGAAACCTCTGCCAGTTGACCTCAAATATGCATACCTAGGGGATGATGAAATGTTTCCAATTGTAATTTTTGCGCACCTAGACAAGGACCAAGAGGTGAAATTAATGGCAATACTTAAGCAGCACAATGGTGTAATAGCATGGATTGTGGCTGATACTAAAGGCATTGACCCTTACGTGTGTACCACCATATTTACCTTGAAGAAAATGCAAAACCATCCAAACAAATGCAACGCTGGCTCAACCCCACTATGCAGGAGGTGGTTAGGGCTGAACTTTTAAAACTTCTGGATGTGGGTATCATTTATCCGATCTCGGATAGTCAGTGGGTCAACCCTACCCAAGTCGTACCAAAGAAAGAAGTCGTCACTGTAGTCAAGAATGATAAGGATGAACTAATCCCTAGCCGAATACCCACAGGTTGGAGGGTATGTATTGACTATAGAAAACTCGATGCGGTCACACGTAAGGGCCAATTTCTGCTACCCATTTTGGATCAAATTTTGGAAAGGGTAACAGGCCACCCATACTACTGCTTCTTGGATAGATACTCAGGATACAATCAGATAGAAATTGCCCCTGAGGACCAAGAGAAAACCACATTCACATGACCCTTCAGAACTTTTTCCTTCCGGTGAATGTTGTTTGGACCATGCAATGCTCCCGCTACTTTCCAACGCTGCCTGCTAAGCATATTTAGTGATATGGTGGAGCGTTTCCTTGAGTTTTTTATGGACGATTTCTCCGTTTTCTGTAATTCTTTCAAAGACTGCTTAAGTAATTTGAAACAGGTCCTTGTTAGATGTGAAGAAAAGAACCTGGTGTTAAATTAGGAGAAATGTCACTTCATGGTTCAAAAGGGAATAGTCCTTGGCCATATTGTTTCATTCAAGGGAATGAAAGTTGACAAGTCAAAAATAGCTCTGATCTCAAATATGCCCATCCCAAAAACCGTTAGAGATATCAGATCGTTCTTAGGGCATGCAGTCTTTTATAGAAGGTTTATAAAAGATTTCAGCACTATCTCCAGACCACTGTGCAACCTTCTGTTAAAAGATACTCAATTTGAGTGGACTGAGGCATGCCACGAAGCTTTCACCAAGCTAAAGGGCATGCTGACTTCCGCTCTGATTATGCAACCGCCTGACTGGAGCCTGCCCTTTGAACTTATGTGTGATGCAAGTGATTATGCAGTTGGGGCTGTGTTGGGGCAACGTAAGGAAAATAACCTTACGTAATTTATTATACAAGCCGGACTTTGAATAGCACACAAATCAATTATTCCACCACAGAGAAAGAATTATTTGTTATGGTCTTTGCGCTTGACAAATTCCGCTCATACTTGCTGGGATCCAAGATCACTATGTTCACCGATCATTTGGCGCTGAAATGTCTTCTTTCTAAAAAGGATGCAAAATCGTGCCTCATTCGTTGGATCCTTCTACTCCCAGGATTTGATATCGAAATCCGTGATAAGAAGGGAGTAGAAAATGCAGTTGCAGATCACCTATCATGACTTGTCAATTTTTAAACTTTGGAATCCACACCCATCCAGGACAACTTCCCTGACGAACATTTGTTCGCAGTATCCCAATTACCCTAGTACGCAGACATTGCAAACTATCTTGCAACAGGCACAGTCCCAGAACATTGGAATAAGCAAGATAGGGATAAATTCTTTTCTGAGGTCTGGAATTTTTTTTTGGATGACCCGTATTTGTTTAAGTATTGCCCATACCAAATCATTAGGAGTTGTGTGCCAGATGATGAGCAAAACAGTGTCATCTCCTTTTGTCATTCACAGGCCTATGGGGGCCATTTCTCTTCTAAAAAACCGCATTTAAGATTCTGCAATGCGTTTTTTTATTGGCCCACCCTTTTTCGAGATGCCCATGAATATTGCAAGTCTTGTGAAAACTGTCAAAAATTGGGTTCCATCTTAAGAAGGAACATGATGCCCTGAACCCAATTCTGATCATTGAGTTGTTTGATGTTTGGGGTATAGATTTTATGGGACCGTTTCCCCAAAATTTTGGCTGTCTCTACATTTTAGTAGCTGTTGATTATGTGTCAAAGTGGATTGAAGCTATCCCATGTCGGAAAAATGATGCTAATGTTGTCAAGAAATTTCTAAAGGAGCACATATTTTCTCGATTTGGGACCCCACGAGCCATCATTAGTGATGGGGGCACCCACTTTTGTAATCATGTAATCTAAGCATTATTGAAAAAAATACAGAATTACACACAAAGTGGCTACCCCTTATCACTCGTAGACTAGTGGGCAAGTTGAGGTCTCAAATCGGGAAATCAAATGTATATTGGAGACCACAGTAAACCCTACTCGGAAGGATTGGTCACTCCGACTAACTGACGTGATATGGGCTTACTGCACTGCATTCAAAACTCCAATAGGCATGTCTCCATATAGACTGATTTATGGGAAAGCTTGCCACCTTCCGGTGGAATTGGAACATAAAGCATATTGGGCACTAAAACAACTAAACTTTGATACGGAGAAAGCTGGAATTAAGAGGAAATTCCAGATGAATGAATTGGAAGAGATTCGCAACGAGGCTTATCAAAGTTCTCGTATTTACAAAGAAAGGACCAAGGCTTCCTATGATAAAAACATTTTTAGAAAATCTTTTCACCCTTCCCCAAAAGTCCTTCTTTATAATTCTCATTTGCATCTCTTCCATGGGAAGCTGAGATCTCGATGGAGTGGCCCCTTTATTGTTACGCATGTTTTTCCACACGGGGCAGTTGAGTTGGAGAATCCCAAGGATGGTTCAGTTGTCAAAGTCAATGGGCAACATCTAAAACCATTCTTGGAGCCTTTTGATTCAGAGGACACTATTTTACCTCCAATTAGTCCTGACTATCAGGACTGATGAGCATTGGATCTAATAACAGCATTCAACTTTGTATGCATATGTAAATATATCTTGCTACTTTGTTTTTGTGCCTTTTGCCTCATTTTGGATAGATTCACGGGACAGCTGCAGTAACCCAGGTGCTTTCTACACTTTACCCTTTGTTACTTTTATGTTCTTCATGTTTCGTACATTTTATTGCATATCATTCATTTACACATCGAGGACGATGTTCATGCCAGGTTGGGGGATAGGGGATAGGGACAAGCACACCTGTCCATCTTTAGATAAAAGTTTTACACAATTTTATTATTATTATTATTATTTATTTATTTTATGGTTTTGAAAAAAAAAAAAGAAAAGGGAAATTTCAAAAGGATCTTTACAAAACGAAGATATCTTGAATTTTGGAATTTTCAATGCTTTGGGAAAAAAAAGAACAGATGGTTCACTATTTTGTTTAAGGAAAGAGTTTTTGGAAGAAAAGTGTTGAATTCTGATCCCTCGCCTTTACACATTCTGTATACGTTTTTTCAAGATTTTGAATGTGAAGCTATGATTTCCATTTTCTTTGACGATTGGATTGAAAATATGATGGAAAACCGACCCCTAGTTTCACAGTCTCCTAGTTCATATGGGTGGTCTGATCAGCCACAAACTGTTGAATTAATTCAGGCACATGGAAATGGTTGCCTATTACTGGGGACGGTAAAAAAAAAAGAAAAAAGAAAAAAGAAAAAAAAGTATTTAGTTATTAGTCTTGAAAAGAATAAAAAGTTGTGTGACTAGTTTGGGTTTGTAGCCTTTTTAACCCGAGCCAGTAAACCCGTAGGGGTGTTTACATACCTAGTGCCCTAAAGACATCTGTCTTGGGAGTCATTGGCCGAATGCTCGTTACATGGGTTAATCGGAAAGCTTAAGGGACCTGGGCATTGCACAGTCACATGTGTGTGTTAAAAAAAGTATATTTATTTGCGGCCTTTGAAAAAACAGTATTGCGAAAGTGGTCATGGTCGCCTTGAGAGGAAGACTGTTTTTCATTACTAAGGTTAGGTGGCTCAGAATTTTGGATAAAAATTTGTTTCCACGGAAATTTTTAGTGGATCATTTGATGTCTATGTTTTTTTCTGTATACGCACTTATCATCGTGCACAATCAATTCAGCATGATTTCGAGAGTTTCTAACCAAAAGATGAGATTTGTGGACCTAATTTAAGATTTGCCTTTGAAAAATTCCAAGAATCGAGAATATCCAGTGTTTGTAAATTTTCTTTTGGAAAAGTTCCCGCGGTTTTGTTAGATTTCTACTTGGATTAAGAAAAAAAGAATTTTGTGGGTACATTCACTGCAAACCCTCACGAGGCACAACTCGTCCACTAGGAGAAACCTAGGGGTTTAAGGGCTTACTGCATACACTAAATGCAGTCGAGTGTGCCAGCGAAAGTGCTGTTTTTCATTTTTCTTTTCTGCATTAGTTTATTTTCTTTAGGATTAGTTTAGTGAGTTTTATTCCTTGTCATGTATTTTGCTAAGGGACTAGCAAAAAACTGGTTGGGGGTGATATAAGTCCACAAAACTAGGCAATTAGGTCATCATTTCATTAGCATTTATGGACTTAATTAGGTTTAATTGCATAAAATTGCACTTGATTTCATGATTACATGTCTTTGGGGTTATTATCGGAAACATGGTCAAAATAGGTCAAAATTCATTGAAGTGCGCAATTTTCGTGAAATTAAGTTTTTCTCATCTCATCTATCACCCCAAAATTAGGCTTTTGGTTTCATCAATGCGTATCTTGCTATTTTTGGCACCATGTGATATTTTTGGAAAGATGATTATTTTGGTGCATCACTAGGCATGTAGGGTCCCATACATGGTTCATAATTATTTCCTTACATATAATTAATGTTAAATTGATCTCTTTCAATTTGTAGGAGAAAACAAGAAATGGGACCCGCATTGAAAAGTAATTGAGTAGAGTCCATACTACACGCCCAAGGAGGAGCCCCACTTTGTTAGCATGCAAGTTTCCAAGATTTTGAGAAATTCTTCTTTCTATGTGTTGCAAAAAAAATTCGATTCAAATTCAAGAAAGAGATTTGTTCGAAAATGGAAAGAAGACATAAAGAAGCTTACAAGAGTCAAACTTGTGGAAGAAGAAATCTAATCTAAGAAGGAGATAAAGATGAAGAAGGAAATACAATCAAGAAGCAAGAGAGAGGAGAATCCTAGCTGAGTTGTACACCTCATATGGGCCCATTCTCATGTGTAAAAACTCAAATCAGTCCCTTGAAGATAATGTCCAGATTTGGGAGCCCCATGACGAGAGATTCCCAATAAGAACAAGTGGGCCATAAAACCCATCTTTCCTGTAGAGGATTAGAAAGACTTTCTCTTCCAAAATTATCTTGTTCCCGTCAACCATACAACCCACCTTATGATATTCAATGGCCCACATGCAACTCAAGATCAAATAAACATGTGTGGGTGAAAAAATAGAAGGACACGCTGGAGAATTGGAGAATCTTTTATCTTGAAGAATATAATTAGAGATAATTAGAGAAAGGTCCCTAGAATTGAATCTATCCAGCTTCCAGTCCAAGCAAATTCTTTTTAAGGGCTTTAGTCCAAACAGCTAGACTGTTTACAGCCAGAGGTCCCCGGACACAATTTACATGACTGATTTACCCTTTCAACCATTTTAGGCATAAAATTTTGAAATTTTAAAATTTAAATTTTGGATTATCCCTCCTTTCATTTTTGCATTATCCCTCTTCTTCCTGAATGAGTGCCATTTGGCGTGATCGAAGAAGATCCGTTGAATCGGATTTCGAAAGGGCTACGAATCGTGCGAAGATTGTTAGATCTGCTGGTGGGTCACAATTGTCAGAGAAGAAGTTTCGTGGAACGCCGCTGCTGTGCGAAGATCGTTAAATCTGTTGGTGGGTCACGATCGTCAGAGAAGAAGATCGGAGAAGAAGTTCGATCGGAGAAGAAGCTCCGTGGAATTCCGCTGCCGTCGATGGGAAAAGAAGAAGAAGGTCCACTGCCGTGACTGAGGAAGAAGAAGACAGGAGGTCTTCTGTGTCTGTTGCAGAATGAGGAGAGGCGTGAAAACATCATCGGAATCCCACACTGCCGGCACCGCTTGTCGCTTGCCACCGCCACCGCCGCACGTCGCCGGAGCTATTCCTGTCGTTGTCCCGTGGCCGGAGCGAGGAAGGAAGAAGATTGGAAGAGGGTTCTGGAATTGAGTTTCTGTTGCAGAAACTTGAAGAAGAAGAAGATTGATTTGGGCTGGGTTTGTTTTTCGGGTTGGATCCAGGTCAACCCGACTCGTTTGCAGTGAAGGTGGTATGGGCTTTGCAACAGTTCAAGGTTGGGTTGAGGTCAGGTTTGACCTGACCTGTTTCATAAGCCGGATTGTTTTTTCGACTGGACCCCACCATGAGATCCGAACGCAGTCGAGGGTGCTGCGCCATCACTAGAGAAAGAAGTTTATCTGAGTTTTAATAAATTTATATGAGTTTATGTCAAATTTATCTGAGTTCTGGATGAATTTATCTGAGTTCTGGACAAATCTGTCTGAGTTCTGGCACAAATTTATCTGATTTCTGGATGAATTTATCTGAGTTCTGGACAAATCTATCCGAGTTTTAGGCTATTTAACTAAGTTCTGAAACGAATCTATCTGAGTTATAAACAAGTCTATATGAGTTTTTGACAGATTTATTTGTACTTTTTAATTTTATTTGTGTTTCTTGAAATTTATTTGTATTTTTTGAAATAAATTTAACTGCGTTTTTGACAAAAAGACTTGAGTTTTTTTCCATATTATTCGCTAATTTGGAAATCCGGCGATGTCTTAGTTTTGGCAAATGTATCTGTGTTTTTTTAAATTTATTTACATTTTTTAATTTTATTTACTTCTTTTGAAATTTCTTTGAGCCTTTTGAAATTTATTTATATATTTTTTAAAATTTATTTGGATCTTTTGAAATTAATTTTCATCTTTTGAAATTTATTTATATTTTTTAAAATTTATTTGTGTATTTTTCAATTTATCTGCGTTCTTTTGAAATTTATTTCTTTTTGTTTTAATTTATTGTGTTTTTCTGAAATTTATTTCGTTTTCTGAAACTTATTTGCTTTCTTTTGAAATTTATTTGGGTTTTTTAAATTCATTTCATTTTTTGAAATTTATTTGCGTTCTTTTGAATTTTATTTGCGTTTTTTAAATTTATTTCATTTTTAGAAATTTACTTGAAATTTGTTTCCTATTTTTTGAAACTTATTTGTGTTTTTTTGAAATTTATTTGAAAATCTCATTAGTGGAATTTTATTACTGGTGCCTAATTTAATGGTAGTTGACCATTATTAATGGCTTATCCCACTAATCATGGGATATGATTTGAAGAAATGGTAAATTAGACATTTTAGGTTTTCAAATTTGGAAAAAGGACATATTACACTATAAGAAAAGATTGTGGACCTAATGCAATAAAGTGAAATGTTCAGGGACTCGTCGCCGAATCCCCCATATAATTAAGACAGTCAAAGAATGTGTGATTGTTCTACCTAATACAAAGGAGAGAAATTGGAATTATGGAAATAGCAACATGATGTGATGGATAGTTTTGTAGAAAACCAAGGAGGCTGGACTTTATATATGTGACGTCCCATGGCTAACGAAGGGTAGTAAAAAAAAAAAAAAAACACTTTACTGTGCACACGTCCAAGGCAGCCTGTCACCTTTTCCACTCTCATCCACCCTTTCTCTCTAAGTCCCTTTCTTCTTCTTCTCCATTCTAATTCTTTAGACATAGATTGAGAGATCATGTTGAGAGAATGATGAAGAGAGAAGAATCTTAATTTTTGTACTTCAAGATCAAGGAATAAAGACACTACTTGGATTGATTTTGCGTGTTCTCTATGTAAGTGTGTTAATTTTTTTTCATTTTGGTTCTTTTATGTGTTTTTGGTTGGAGACAATTATTTCACATGATTAGATCTAGGGTTTGAAATTAAAATAGAAATGATCAAAAGTCGAGAGACAACAAGTAATCACTTGCATAAATTTTTCCTACTTTGAGAAGAGAGGACATCATTATCACATTGTCAATATTTGTAGGATTGTCTAGTTTCTAGATCTTTGGTACATCTTTTCTGCTTTTTATTTTAAGTTAATATTCTGATTATTTTTTATTAACAAATTCTAGATTAAAAAAAAAAAAAAACCCAGTTTGTATCTTTCAATGTTTAGTAGAAACTTTCTGTTTTTATTACTTGCTTAATCTATAGTTGGAAAGTGTTTTTGTACATGCATCATATTTCGAAATTGCATTAGAATAGACTTTTGCTATTGAAATCACAATCTTTGATTACCGATTAAAAATATTAAATTCAGACCTTGTATGTGAACAGTGAAAAATTCTGCACAGTTTCAGCAGAATTGACCCAACTATGTTACAAAAATGCGCAATATGAAAACCAGGTAAACGTATATTTTTTGGTCTGAATAATAGTAGATTTAAAGTAAAATAATAGGACTTTGAAACCCCAGAATTTCAGTCAAAAATAACCTCGAGAACCGTGTCAACCGGAGGCTTAAACAGGGGTACCCAGCAAAGTCTGTAACAGATTTCAGCAACATAACTGATTCAAGTATGCATATTTAGGTGATCATATTTTTTTCGTTTTAAGTCCTTTTTCCATTCTTCTTTTTTCGTTGTGTTCATGAATCATCAGAGTATTAATTCCAGCCATTAGATTTAGGTTCATATCATCTTAGACTAGTCGTACAGTCCAGCGAAATTGGGTTTGTGCAAGAGTTTCCATACTTAAAATTGTTTTACAGCATGCTTCAGATTTTTTTCAGATTCTTGGATAAAATTACATTGTTAGCATTTAGGGCATTATAGATCATTCATATTTGCATAAAAAGTGATTTTGGTAATTAGTATTTAATTTAGGAAATTTCGTTTTGATTTTCTTATATTAAATTGGTTGTTTAATTTGTGTATTCTTTTGCAGGTTTTAGTTTAATTAGATTATGTTTATTTATTTAGATTAGTGTTTTTATTTTTATTTTTTTAGAAAGTTGACGTAATTTAATTAGTTTTCATTTAGGCCAAATTCAGTATTTATTTTGGATAGGTCAAAGTTGGAAAGACTTTCAAAAGGCATTGCTCCTTGTGGATCGACTTGGACCCACTAGATTATTACTATAATTTCACCCTATACTTAGGGTCCAATCAATAATCGGACTGCTCGCAACATTATGTTGAGTAGTTTGCATTTTGAATTGGTTCCCACTTATGAAACCTACGATGCGGCTAAGGAGATGTGGGATGCCTTGAAAGAAGAATATGGTGAAATTACCGACGGTAAGACCCGTTAATGACCATGGAATTCGATGCGTATAGGATGGCCCCAGGTGTAAACGTCAGGGACCACCTACAGCAAAAGGTTCATCATGAACCTTGAATTATCACGTTGGATAGGGAGGTTCGGTCAAGAAATGTCATCCCTAATTGGCCCTAAGGCCTTCGACAATCAAGATGGGTCCAATTCCATATTTGTTATTTTTTTTAGGAAAACTACCGCACTAAACTTGGACTTTTTAATAAGGAATCCATAGCCACAACAAACAACATGGCATCACTTCATCGAGTAAAAATATTTTGCACATAACATGAATTTCTAACTTTCTCAAAAAAACCTTTTCCGTGGTATTTAAAAACCATAGAATTTCCTGATATGGCAATTTCATCTTTCCATAGAAGTTTCATTTTGCACAAATGTGCCCTTAGGCTAGCTTACGCTATCCAATGTGGTTTTCCCTTAGGCTAAGATGATCCTTGGGTTTTAAGAGCTATCCCCATTTACGCAGTCCCCTTAGACATGTCCTAGTTAGGTACGTGTGCCTCTCCCCCTTGGTGAGCTCTACTAACCCTTTAGACTACTTCCCCTCAGTGTTTAGACTCTTTAGAGAAGCAATGAGTTAGAGGTTTCTTTGAGGGCTTATAATTAAGAACATGAGATCCCAGCATAGTTATCAATTTCGTTTCGTTTAGGCCATTTCGGCCTAAATTTTTCGTTTCGGTCAAGTGGCCGAAATGAAATTTTGGCAGAAACTTTTCGGTTTGAATTCCGGTCAATCTCGGCTGAAATTCAAGATTTCGGCCAATTTCGGCCGAAATTCGGGATTTCGGCTGAAATGTGACTTTTCGGCCAAAATGAAATTTTACATAATTTTTTTTTTTTTACTTTTTTTCACATATATTTTGTATTTCTCATTTTTTTTCACAAAATATAATTTCAAAAAAAATTACTATAATGGATTAAATCTATATTTATTACTTTTTCTATTTTTTTTTACTTATATATGTATATATTATGTTATATTTTTCCTGGAATGTAATTCCGAAAAGTTTCGCCGAAATCCCGAATCGGCCGAAACTTTTCATTTTGCAAGCCAGAGCGAAATAAAGTCTGAAACAATATTAACAACTATGGATATATACCAGACAAACTGTGATCTCACATATTCGTACGAGGGGTATTGGTAGTCGTCAAGTTAATCAAGAGCTTCGTATGGATCCAGATTTGGTGGTATTCCCAGGCTATCTACCTTATCCAAGGCAATGTACATCATCCAAATGAAGTAATAAAGAATGGTCTCTCTGGACCCCTGTTATTCTTTTGGTCAACTTTACATTTATCGTTCATATCGAGTACCGTGTACTTTCCCTTTGTGTAGCTCCACCAACTCAGTACTTACCCCTGCGTAGCATTCAAGAGAGAGAGAATAAAAAAAAAAAAAAACACTCACACCAAGGTTACAGGCTTACAACCGGGGACAACCAGAAACGGGCGAAATGGCGAGATCTTCAGCACCACCACTGCTACACTAACATTGCCGTCATCTTTCCTCCCTCCTACATCCAAACACTAAATAATGCATTACCACCCCACATACCGATCAAAGAAAAAAAAAACAGGGTTAGAGCCGGGCCGATTTGGTATCCCTATTTCAAGGCCGAAGGGTATGAGCCCAACCCATTCTAATTCTTTTGTTGATTGGGCTGGGAATTTCAAGAAGAAACCTAAATTGTTGGATTGAGCTCGGGTCAGATTGACAGGTATTCGCAACAAGATATGAGTTGGATAACCTATATCGACCCATTTGAACCTAGTCATATTTTTTAAGAACAGGAAGTGACAATTCGAAACCAGATCTACTGGGTCAGATCGTAGGTAAGTTAGATGGGCCCTTTCCAGTTTCCACAAGTTGCCTTAAGAACATTTATTGCCTTCTCGTCGTGACAGCCACTAGAAGACGTGCAAGCATGCAGCTAGTGCCTTCTACGCACGTGCTAAACGAATTTTGGGTTCCTTCTCTATCTTTTCTATCGATACAAGATGGCAAACCCGAACACTATCTTTATTCGCGTATACTGGAAAGCTAGCAATGGGCACAGGCACTCAATTTTCATGAGGGCATAGCTTGGGCTTGACATGCTGTAGGCCTGTACGGCTTGGCCAGTTTTAATTTTATGGGCCAGTAAGTAAAAACCTGGAGTTACAACTGGGCCCATTCGGGTATGGTTGGTTAGCAGGGTATGGTCTGAACCACTTTGCGCTGCAGAAAATGCTGCAGGATAGATAACAACTTACTGAATGGTGACTCTGATGTAGATGAAGACTTTAAAAATTAAGATAGAGGGTGGGAAGGAAGGGGTCGGGTATGTCAATTGTTCTCTCCCTTGCATTGGCGCCCGAGTGGTTTTCATCGTTTTAGAAAAGTTTTAAGAAGGTTTACCATGTAGTTGTGAATTGTGTTTTGGCTGTCATTTATGTCTTTATTACAAGATGGAATATTTCGGTATTTCAAAATTTTTGCATATTTTTCTGGAATAATGGAAATTAGGATATATATATAAATTAAAAAATAAAATAAAATATAAATTATACATATTTCTTGATAAGAATATTGAAAATATAAATTATACATATTTCTTGATAAGAATATTGAAAAAAAAAAATTATGTGAGAAACCGAAATGGATTGGGATGGAATGGAATAGACTGCCGGAATTCAAATCGAAGTTTCTTACCTCCATTCCGTTTCTGCTTAAGGACTCGAACAAAAAGTTCCTGCCATTTGAGCCGAAACCGATAGGAATTGACAACTTCACGGAAAGTTGGTTTGACCGTTAGGGAAAGTGGTTGACCATGCTGTTAAGGGAGTACAAGGATTGTTCCACTCGATAAACTGGGGAGTTTTTATTTAGAAAATATCATATGTCCTGCTATCACAAATCGAGGATTCTTAACATTTACCAATAAGAAATCTCCACCACAACTTGATTTTCTTTATTTGTGAGATTTTTACTTTTATATATTTTTTTCTTTTTAGGGCCCAATAGCTTTGTATCTGGGAGATATTGTTTCATCTCATCTTAAATCACAAATTGTGTAAAATCTTATATTAGCTATTAAACCCTCTTAATTGCTTTCTTAAAATGAAAAATTCAAGAAAGAAATTTTACTCCATTGGCAATTTAGAACCGGAAGAAACAGTATGTCCCTGTTTCGTGGACTCAATAGCTTTTGGCTTTGGCAGTCTATTTCTCTTTTGCTTATTGCAGCTTGCCAAATGTTCTAAATAGTTGACACCTCATCGAAGTTTAAAGTTAAGGTTGATTGTTTTATTATGTTTGTAACGACGATTGTTTTTTTATGTTTGTATCGACTGCACGTTTGCTAGTTTGGTCCTATTCAGCTTTTCTCTTTTGCTGTAAATCTCTTGCAATTGAGGCCATCTGTTTTTTTTTTTTTTTTTTTTTTCACCAAACTAACAAATCTTATATTTTTTTATGAAGTGATGGGGATCAGTCCATCAGTACTTCATGAGAAACAATGAGTTAAATGTACCAATAAACAAGGAGTTAAATGTAGAAAATCATCCAATAAGGTATGTGAAAACGTACCAGGTCTCCATGAAGACCTTGTCATGGATCATAACAAAAAAGGGAGCAATAGAGACCCCATCTCCGTTCCTAGTGAGGAACTTGCACACGGGTGCCATACCATAGAGTCTCTCCGTGCTCCCATCCTCTCATGTGACGAAAGAGCAAGTGAGGATAGAGTGGCTGACCAGAACTCTCAGTATACGATCGAGCATAGTGCTTGCATCAGGGTTGTGTGTGGGGAGCTGAGTGGCAATCTGGGCCGTCGAGAGGCGTGCCCCTAGGCCAGCCCTGGCCATGATCTCGAGCAGATCAAGCTCTATGGCCGCCTTCAAGGCCATGGGGACGACGGCAGCGCTTGCCAGCGGCATGGCAAACATGCAGTCTTCTTCTTCCACTTCTTGTGTGGAGGTTTTGGTGTGGCGGTTGGGTGTTGAAGCCATTGCCTTTGAAGCTAGTTGCAAACTACAAAGCCAAAGGGGGCCAAGGAAGATCCTATGTAGGAAGGGATAGACTCTGATGATGCCAAAAATTGGTTTAGGACACCACCCGTTAAGTAATAAATGCTTTATGAAGGAAATAATGAAGAGAGAGAGAGAATTTATAGTGGTTCGGTCAATATGACCTACGTTCACTTGCAAAGGGTGCCGGCAGTTTTTACTTCTCAGATATGTAGAGATTACAAAACTTAGAGAGTACAGAAAAAGCGACTCTTCTATTTATAGTCTTCCCCTAACAGATGGGGGCGACTTTGCCTCCACGCTTCATCCACTTCGACGAGTCCCTTGAACTGCCCTTAATAGACGAGGCAGGTGAGATATTCTCCGCGAGACTTGGTAAAAGCAAGTTAAAGACTGACGGCTATTTCCGAAGCGACGTGGTTACCTTGACGTGGCAGTCTTCGTAGACTTGGGCTCGGATCCCAACGGACCGGATCTTCACAGATTTAGGCCCTGGCCCATTAAGAACTGAGTCACTTGGGCCTGACTCATCAGACTCCTATGCCAGGGGCAAACCTGGGGTGGGGGGGATCCTTTGGCCCCTCCATTGGTTTGGACTTTTTTTCATATGATTTTGACTCTTGAAAAGGGAAACAAAATATATTGTTGATCTTGGGGAAAACTTTAAATGAAAAAGAGGAAAGGAAATAAACGAAAGGAGAACAAATAAGGAAGGCTTAATGTAGATTGGAGGGGAGATTTCTCAGTTTTCAAATTAATCTATCTACACTAGCTCTAAATATTTGATCCAAGAGAGGAAGAGGAGAATGCACGTCTTCTTGTTGGAGATCTTGAAAAGAGTTGTACGTTGTAAACTTGTAGAGACTTTGAAGTATGAAGAAGAACGACAAATCCACATTCTGTTTTATAGATTTTCTTTCTACATTGTATAGATGTAATGATTTTACCGCATGTCATTGACTTTTATTGAAATCTGATTTACTTAAAATAAATGTCTATTTGTGTTCTATTATTACATTAATTTTTAGATCAATCAGATAATCCATCGTGGATAAAGGAATGTAGTTGTATTTTTTTTTAATTTCGATTATTATTATCCATGTCAGAATAATTCGGTTTAAGAAACTTATTTAAGGAGATGGAATCTGGCAGAACCATGCTTTTGAATGATTTAGATTTTAGATATGAGATATTATTACTATTTTTCTTTGAGCTTTTAAATAATAAAGTCTTAAGTTGTAATTTAAGAGTTATGTGCGTAAGAAAGGACCGGGCCTTGTACCCATTTTGAGACTTTTTTTAACTTTTTTTTTTTTGTACCCCAACTAAGGGGGCGGGACCTAAGGGACAACCCAGTTATGTGGAAAGACACTCACTCAAGTGGGAAAGAAGCCCACACATGCGGGAAGAAATCCCACACAAGTGGGAAGGGAGCCCACATACATGGGAAAAGGTGGCGTATCCAATGTTCGAACCTTGAGCTGCCAAGTGAGAACCGTCACTCCTAGGTAAGGAGCCGTTCTCAAATGAATATGGTAGATGAACGAAGTTTGTTAAAACCGCACTTCGTAACAAAATAAAGGATGAGTTTCTTTTAAATTATTTAATTATATATGTTAAAGTAGAAATTGCAGGAAAAATCATTATTAAAACCATTATTATTGATTTTGACTCGATGAAAGAACGTCAAGCACAACTTTAATAATTTTGATTATTGCGTATTTTTTTACTAAATTTTGTAATTTTACTAAGGTCTTTTGTTTTTTTTTTATTTGGCCCCCCGAAACCAAAAAACCTAGTTCTGCCGCTGCCTATGCCACATGGCTCTTGCAATCTTTGTCTAGTCACTTTTGAAGTGTCTTTTAAGGCTTGGCCAACAAAGAATGCTTCGAAACTTACATTTGGATTTTTATAACCTTTTTTTTTTTTTTTTTGTGTGCTATTGGAGGGTTACCAACCCTTTGGGCTAGACTAATCCCTCTAGGCTTAGAGGAAAGTCAGGTAAACTCCCTTGTAGCCCCAGTGTGGTAGTGCAGTTTCGAACCTACAACCTCCGGGTGCAAATCGTGGTCCTAGGCCAACTGAGCTACCCCTTGAGGTTCGGATTTTTATAACTTGCCTTACAGTACAAAAGGATAGTTTAATTCCAAAAAAAAAAAGATAATTTAATTCATTTTTACATAAGAGGATGCATACTCAAGGTGGGTCCCATCATGATTTCATAATAATCCATGCAACATGTGGATTAGCTTTCAACCACTCATGTACTTGCCTCACATGCCCTCTTTACTAGTGTTATATATATTTTAGAGCGTTTTGTATATACCCGCTAAGGTTTCTAGGAACTACAACATGTAAAAGATCAATTTTAGATTTTAGAAAATAAGACTTTTACCAACGACTTTAAACGTCGGTAAAAGTTCATTTTTAGAATTACTTATTTGTCAAACCCCAACGTAGGATTAACCCAATAGTGTTTTCTTAGTGTGTGCTTAGTCTTAAGCGAGTTTAGTTACCGTGGGTTAGAATTCCATTAGTCTTAGTTCTGAACATAGCTTTGGGGAGTTTTGAGAACGCTTAATGTTAACTAGACACACTCAGGAAGGCCTGGGTATACGTGCAAGCATGGGAAGATCGTGTTGAGTTTTGTGTTAATCGTGAATTTCATTTCGTTTGAACGGTTTTATGATTATTTAAAACTTTTGTGTTTTGCCCGTCTGCGTTTGAAGCCCGAAAACTTAAGTTTTTGGGCCAAAGGGTAAAATCGTCTTTTCACACCAAATCTGGGCACACTTTTCGAAATCTCAAAACCGTGTCAAAAATATACTTTTCGGAAACTAGATATTTCAAGGATCGTTTTATCCTTTTTCGTCAACTTCATTGGAGGCCCGCAAGACCATGTTTTCACACACGCAAGAATTAGCACTTGAGGGGCCCACTTGCAAAGTATTTAAGTTACTTTACCTTTCTCTTCCTCTCCATTTCCCCCAATCTCTGCAACTTTCTTGACCTAGGGCTAAAACCCTTTTTTCTCTTCATTTCCTCCTCTTGAATGCATGAGCTAGAGATCTCCAAAAGAAATTCCAAGACCATCATCTTCTTCCTCTCATCCCAAGCTTTCTATTGATGCCATTTTCTTTGGATCTCTAGTTGTGCAAGCTCTCCATCTTCTTCCTCACTTTTTATTTGGACACCTCTAGGTAAGAGCTCTAACCCACCTCTTCATTGGAGTCCTTTTGATTCTTAAGGATCTTGTTTTTCTAACTTTCAACACCCATTTCGAAATGGGTTTCTTGTTTGCATTTGGGTGATGATTTTCATGGGGTTTTTGTAGCTCTTGGCTTAACACTTGGGTAGGAGTGCTTGAAGGAGTTTTGTTAGCATTTGGGCAAAGGCAAGTAATCTCTTTGGGTTTAATGTTGCATGTGTGTTTGTGGATTACTTTGTTGTTCTTAGGTATCTATTTTTATTGTAAACCCTTATTTCATTTAAACTTTGGATTTTTGTTTGATGAGGAAATGAAACTTTAGTGTTTGGATTAGTTGTGAATGTGAATGGTTTTGAAATGTGGATTTATCCCTTGGAGAGCATGATGGCTTAGGGTAATACAGGAATTTCAGAAATAAGAAGATGAGAAGAAGAAATGTGAAAATCTGACTCAAAATGCACAGCACGTGCATGGCGGTCAGCTTGGCGGTGAGCCGCTACACTCCATTTTGGCTAACCGTGAGCTAACCGAATTGCGCGGTTCCTTTTCCAGAAGCCTGCATCTCAGCGGTCAGCCTGGCAGTTAGCTGGCGGTTAGCCGCTACACCCCACCTCGGCTAACCGCGACCCAACCGAAATTGGCGGTTTCATTCCTAGAAACCTGCTTTCCATCGGTCAGCTTGTCAGTTAGCTGGCGGCTAGCCACCACATCCCACCTACGGCTAGCCGACAGGTGACCGCGAGCTGACCGAAATTGGCAAAATGCCCTGTTTTTGAAGAATTTTTGTAAGAGTGAAAACCAGAACATGTTAAGGGACCTTTAGCTCGATATTGTACACTTGATACCCTGAAATGTCTTTTAACTTCGGGGACACTGATTCTCTTTTAAATTCCAACATTTTGGTCCCAATTATACAAGTGTCAACCAAAGGTCCTTACATGTGCTTGATAGACCTTGCGCTCGTATTTCAGTTTTGATACAACAAGTATCATCGTGCACTTATTTTGAAATTCAAGTATAAGCTCGTTTGAAGATTTATTTTCAAGAATCAAAGGGGATCAGTTCATAAGCCTGTGTGCATATTAATTATGCCTTTGCTAGTCGTGTTATGTTTCGTTTCGAAAAGTGATTTCTTCCCTTTGTTTCGATCGGTTAAAATGTGTTTCACGTGTTTTGTGCATTCATGAATCTAAGTGAACACCACTGAGCTTGGACTGCCCTTTCAGTCTGATCCACTGTCCGGGGGTCCTTAAACATGTGAACTATCTGCAGATTAGTCGTGTATTTTGTTATACATCGTGCGTGTCCGGTTCTGCGGCCGGAATTCCGTATTTGTGGGAATCGTGTCTTGTTATATTATGTATAAATCGTGATTGTCGTGTGTGCTTACTCTGTTCATTATAAACGATAGAGAAAAGATGAGCTCTTTGTGGATTTACGACTCATGATATATTATGTACGCATGCTAGTTTGTCACTAATGTTGAAACGTACTTCAGTCAAGTATTTAGTTTAAGTTCAGTAAATTGTTTTTATATGTTTTCAATTAAACAAGATTATTCCATGCTCATGCTTAAATTGATTACCTGCCAAACCGTTGTGTTTGATGCTTGTTATTTGGTGCCCAGGTGTAGGCGGTTTTGCCTTTGAAGAGAAGTGCCCGGAGGAAGCTGTTGAGCCCACCCTAGCTCGCGAGTGGCAACCCGACGATGTCATATAGACGCCGTGACAAGTCATGAGTTCGAATCATCACGTCTTGGGGTTCTCATGATTTTGATTATTGTATTGGCCTTTGTTGGCCTCTTATTTTTGGATGTAACAAATTAATACACTTTGTCAAACCTTGCAACTTGAACGATGATGGGAATGTCATGGTATAACTCCCTTTCTGATATTTTAGTCTTGATGATGTCTATGTTCGTATATTTATTATGACGTGATTTGCTACAAGCTTCCGCCTATTTAATCGTGTGAGCTAGATATCCGTGTTCTCAGAATTCTCACCGCGGGAACCTGTGGGAAATTAATCATCTTATCTCAACAACCATCGTCGCGGGGCCCGGGTTTTGGTCCGAGGTCGCGACATTATTTAATTTGTAAAAGTAGAAAATCAAAGACTTTTACCGACGACTTTAAACGTCGGTAAAATCTTACTTTTACCGACGTTTCGTTGAAAACGTTGGTAAAAATTCATTTTTAGAATTACTTATTTATTTTGTAAAAGTAGAAAATCAAAGACTTTTACTGACGACTTTAAACGTCGGCAAAACCTTACTTTTACCGACGTTTTGTTGAAAATGTCGGTCGAAATCATTTTAGAATTACTTATTTATTTTGTAAAAGTAGAAAATCAAAGACTTTTACCGACGTTTTGTTGAAAACGTCGGTAGAAATCATTTTTAGAATTACTTATTTACTTTGTAAAAGTTGGAAAATCAAAGACTTTTACTGACGACTTTAAACGTCGGCAAAACCTTACTTTTACCGACGTTTTGTTGAAAACGTCGGTCGAAATCATTTTAGAATTACTTATTTATTTTGTAAAAGTAGAAAATCAAAGACTTTTACCGACGTTTTGTTGAAAACGTCGGTAGAAATCATTTTTAGAATTACTTATTTACTTTGTAAAAGTAGAAAATCAAAGACTTTTACCGACGACTTCAAACGTCGGCAAAACCTTACTTTTACCGACGTTTTGTTGAAAGTGTTGGTCGAAATCATTTTTAGAATTACTTATTTATTTTTTAAAAGTAGAAAATTAAAGACTTTTACCGACGTTTAAAGTCGTCGGTAAAACCTTACTTTTACCGACGTTTTCAACAAAACGTCGGTAAAATTTATTTTTCATTTAATTTGTAAAAAGTAGAAAATCGTAGACTTTTACTGACGACTTTAAACATCGGTAAAAGTTATTTTTAGAATTACTTATTTTATTTGTAAAAGTAGAAAATCAGAGACCGTTTAGAATAACTTATTTTCCTTCTAAAAGTAGAAAATCAGAGACTTTTACCGGCGACTTAAAACGTCGGTAAAACCATACTTTTACCGACAGTTTCTAGAGACAGAGAGTTGGCATTCTTTCGACAACAAGGTACAAGGAAGACAACCATACAAGCTCTCTTTCATATGATGGGCCACTTATCTTACCCAATCAAAGGTCAAAAAGAAAGAATTACCACTACTGAATGATTAATATTTTAATCTCTATTATAGTTGCATCTTATGGTATATTCATTTTCCAATTTCCTGAGGGTCGGGACACATATAACAATGGAAGTCCTCTCATTCTCATGAGTTAAGAGGGACCCACAAATTTTTTTGAGGACAATGTTTTAATGGGCCCATGAAGATGTGATGACTTACACTAAAGCCATTGCAATTTACAAGTGAGCACTACGTTTCTTAAATCATGTGTACTCACAGGGAAACTTCTAATGACTGGGCATTGTCCATGTAGGGTAGTAGGATGACCATCAGTCATGTCTTGAGAAAGATTACAATCACAACATTACTAGGAAAAGCTAGTGGGGCCAACATGTCGATTTAGGCTTTGAGTTGGCCCTTTTTAACTTTCGTTAGTTAGATCACAATTGGGGCAACAACAGGAATAACTAGCTCAGATCTTCTTTGTTGACACCAAAAATGTCACTATGTCCCTTCAACACCAAAAGCTACATGGAGCCACATCCTGCCATAAATAGGAAGGCGCCACTTCAAGCACCAGATCTTGTCAGAATCAAACAAAAACTGCAAGATCCTTCAAAGCAGCCAAAAGAGGGGTACACATGAAGTTTCGGGCCATTTCGACATCATTTGGCCTAACTTCACTCCTCCGACAGCCAGACAGGAGCTCCCGGCAGCGACAGTGTCGAAGACTTCAAAATTTCGATCAGAGCCTACGGATGGTCTCAAAATACCTCCAAAAGGCCCCCGGCCAAATTTCAAGTCAAACAGACGACGTTTGACCCTTCATCAACTCTCGGGAAGCAAAAACAGGCCTGCCGGCGGCGGAGCACCCCGGAATCATGGCATCCAAATTGGAGCTAATGGATCATCTCAAAATGACTCCAATAGGTCCCCTGTCAAGTTTTAAGTCAAACAGACATCGATTAGCCTAGTTTCAAAGCTCGGCATTTTCCTCGAGGTGAAATCAAGGCGAGCATTTGCGGGACCCCAAAAGGCTTCAAAACTCAAACCAAAGCCCATGGTTGGTCTTACTTACTACTCAGGAGGCTTCCTGTCAAATTTCAGGTCAATCGGACGCCGGTTGACCAAAAGTCAAAGCTCGACATTTCTCTCATGGCGAAATTAAGGCAAGCATTTGCGGGACCCTGAACGGCTTCAAAACTCAAACCAAAGCCTATGGTTGGTCCTATCTACTGTTCAAGAAGCTCCACGTCAAATTTTAGGTCATTCCGACATCGTTTGGCCTAGTTTCAATATTTGACAAAAAATGGGCAAAACCGCACAACAAAGTCTTCGGCTTTCCAGAAAATAGGAAACTTTGTGCTCCGATTTGCGTGGCTTCTCGTCGGGTTTTCTTCAAGAGAATCAGGCCAATAAATGAGGGGAAATGTCAGAAAAAATACAGAAGAAAAAAGAATGAAAAAAGATCGAAAAACGGCGAAGAAAAGGCGACCGAATGGCGGCCGAGAAATGGGCCCAAGGCCCATGGTCGCCGGCGACCTTGGCCCATGGTCACCGGCGACCATGGCCCAAGGTCGCCAGCCCCATGGTCGCCGGTGACCATGGGTGCATGGTCGCCAGCGACCATGGAATTCCGGCGACCCAAAAGTCGCCGGAAGCCCCTTTTTTCGGGTCCTTTTCGCGTTTCGAGTTGATTGGCCCCTGTGATTTTTCCAAAATCTGATTTTTCATGCATGAAATCCGTCGATCTTCGTCAACATCACGGATTCGCCGCCGAAATCATTGGATGATCATTAGATGCCTCGAAATCGCCAACCGGCCGACAAAGAAAGCACACTTTCTGCCCGCCCGATCGTGAAATCGACAGGACAGATGTTGCCGGCACGTTGACATTAATCAATGTCTGAAATTGCATCGCCATCCGACATCAAACAACATGTGGATCCACCGGCGGTCATCGCAAGAAGAATTCCAAAAGACGCAGCGCGGCCCGCGACTCTTCAAGCGACTTGGCGACCAATTAATGAGGTTAAATGACCCATTTTATGACAAGTTAATGCGGTCATTAACTCATTATTTTGGACGGCCCAATCAAAAGCAAGCAAATGGGAGTTACAAGTCACAAGATTTATGGCATTAAAGCCATGAAACTCCTCCCATGATGGGGATTAAAGACAATTAAAAGCTCATTATTCTCCACCGGCCAATCAGATTCAAGGAAAAAGGAGTTACAAAACAAATAATTTAAAACTTGTAACTCCCCCCATTATGAGCATTAATGCATTCAATGCTCATAAACCCTCCTAAATGGCTACTAAAGGCCTATAAATAGGAGGGCATTCCAAAGGGAAAAGGGCACCCCCTGGAGAAAAGAAAAAAAGAATCCAGAGAAATCGCCAGAGAAATTCACTCGAAGTCCAGAGAATTGCCCGGAAAATCCAGAGACCCTGCAACTCTACTGTAAAGACCACCAAAAGGTGATTGAAGCACCCTTGGGGGGCCACCCCCCCAAGGACCTCCCTTCTTCTACCAACATAGCTAAAACGTGGCTTTTCAGCCCATTTACTTAGCTTTTTATCGGATATAAGACCTTCTCTTGGTCTTTGTCCTTTAAAAATCTGAGGTTAAAAAGCTAAGCCAAGAATCCAAGCATCGTGTTCTCATCTGCATGGACGATGGAGGAGCCCATACATGACTCGCGACCGTCGATCTGAACGTGTCCCCACAATCGAATGAGAAGTTAGATCCCTTTTTTTGCTTTTCCTTTTGTACTTTGTATTTTTTTAAGAGACAAAAAAATCACAATTATTGTCTTTCATAATGGATAAGATTTGTAAATCGCCTTTTACGGCAAAATCGCCTTTTACAGCAAACAAATGAAATCGCCTTTCACGGCATATAAAAAAAAAAAAAAAAAAACCTTTGTCTCTTTTCTTAAAATATGTGTGCAATGGGAAACTAGAAAAAGTTTTATTTCCCCTTTCTACTTCTGAAGGTGGATCTTCGGATCACCATTCCAAGATTCCAAGTAGAAAAGTGAAATTGGCATACCCGTACAAAATGTTGATACCCTTTACTTTTTTTCTCCTCCCCTCCGCCGTACCCCGAAAGACCCGGGGCGGAGGCAGCGGGAGAGAGGGAAGAATCGGGTCCATCAAGCTGGCATACCCGGTGGGACACGTTTATTTGAGAACATGAACTTAGATTCTTTGGCACCTTTCTAGTTGGTGGCCAATGTTGAATCTTGCATAAAAAAAAAAAAAACATGGGATGGGGTTTTTTGTTTTTGTAAATTTCTTTCTTTAAGTCTATTTCCAATCTTTCTCCTTCTCGAAAAAAAAATCTTCTCTTGTTCTTTGAATTCAGATCTGAGAAGTCTCGATCTCCTCCCTTTTGGACTCAGTGCCCGCAGAAATGTTTGAGCACGTTTTCAGATTGGGAAAGGGACCGTTTGCTCTCTTTAACGAGTTCAAAAAAAAAAAAATCTGATTTCAAACTTGTCAGATTTCCAAAAAAAAAATCTTCTTTCTTTTGGATCCAAATTTGAGAAATTTTGGTTTTCTTTTCCTTTCTGACTTAGGGCTCGCAGAAATTGTTTGAGCCCCTGTTCAGATTGGGAATGGACCATTCGCTCTCTCTGATGAGTCCATAAAAAAAGGGGGGGAGCATTTGAGAACACGAAAGTTTTACCGATTGCGTTCTTTAATCGAGGTTGATTTAAGAAAAGCCTTGTCCAGAGTTTGGAGACAGCTAGGCTGTTCTAGGTAAGGGTCCTCCAAACGGGTTCATTAAGTAATCCTACCCTTACTTGGGGGCTGGTCTATCAACATTGGTTTCATAAGAACGAATCGTGAGAACTCGATGTATTCTGAAACCCTAAAAAAAAAAATTTTTTGGTTCAAATTTGAGAAATCTTGATCTCTTCCTTTTCAGACTCTGTGCTCGCAGAAATGTTGAGCACATGTTTGAACTGGAACATCATTTGCTCTCTTTGATGAATCCGATACTGACTTTCAAAAAAAATCTTCAAAAAAAAAAAGAGCTTCTGTCACGTCTGGGTTCAAAGTCGAGAAATCTTGACCTCTCTCGGATTACTGTGCTCGCAGAAATGTTGAGCACGTGTTTGGGTTGGAACGTCATTTGCTCTCTTTGATGAATCTGATCCTGACTTTTCTAAAAAAAAACTTCCGTCATTGTTGGGTCCAGATTCGAGAAATTCTGGTTATTTCCCTTTCGGACTCTGTGCTTGCAGAAATGTTTGAGCACGTGTTCGGATCGGAGTGCCATTTGCTCTCTTTTATGAACCCAACCTTGACCTTTCAAAAAATCCCATCTCGTGTCCATTTCAAGGATGCGATTTACAACATCTGTGCCAACTTGTGCTAGTATGCCCTCTTGGGTCTACTGTATTCGCGACCAACACATTTGTACTCCCAATCTTATATCATTTTACCTCGAGTGAGCCTCGCTCCTCGGTAATCTGAATTAAGGTTCACAATTGCTTTTAGCAGTCACTGGAACGCTCACTCTGAGCCTTTCATACTTGCGTTTAGAACAATTGTATACTCTATGGTGTTTTGCCTTCTTCATCTCGCTTGGGCCGGGCCTTGTCCCCTCGAGCAAATTGAAAAGACAAAACCATAGTTTATTTCCATTTATGATCACCACATTCTTGTGATTACTAATGGATCTGGTCTTGAATAAGAAAAAGGTTTTCAAAAACTAACATGGCAGCTTCGTTGACGATCACCTTCGACAAGAACAAATACCAGCTAATGCTTTAAGAGAAGCAAAACAAACGCGCTCCTAAGCGCCTCGCCAGCGGCCGAAGTGTCACTTCCTTCGGTAACGCACGAGACACCGGGTCGACCTCCGCTCCCCGGTCCATCGTCTTCGGGTCGCTGGGACCTTTCCCACTTCCCGCAGAAGAAACAACTCCTGCCAAGAAGCAGAGAACCGCCCCTGGGCGCGTCACTACCGTGACACCAAGGGCAACCGCCAAGAAGACTAAAGCCCGCGACAACCCCGCGAAACCTCAGCCTGCAAGAAACCAGGTCTACCTCAAGACTTGGTCTCCAAGACCTTCTCCAAAACAAAGAAGGTCCCAAAGATCTGCAAGGCCAGCATACCTGGCCCCGCTAAAGGAGAACCGGTTCTGCCCTCTCTCGTACACGAAAGAGGAGAAACCAGCCCTCCACCAAAACAAAATCCACCTAGCACGAGCCGGCTTGTTCCTATAAGCCCAGGATCAAGTCGTGCATCATCAGGCCTTAGCGAGAACCAGTCAAGGCCTGTATTCCTGCAACTCGGCCCTTCATCTCAACAGGGGCCGAGCTCGCCAAATTTAAAGCTTCGCTGCGACAGGCTAAGGACCGCGTCCGGATCCTGTCCTTGCCAAATTACAAAGAAGACAAGCTCGGCTGCTGCGCGCGAGGGACCACCTCCTTCGTGGCTAGAGCACAGCCCGAGCTAACTGAAGCTCAAATCGCTCGTCGTATGCGTCGCCGCGCGGCATATCGGCAAAAGAGACTAGAGAAGCAAAGAGCTCAGCACTCCACGCTCCAGGTCTCTCAAAAATGGGTCGAAAAAGAAGCACCCAACCAAGTTGCTAATGTCCATATGGTTGGCAAAACCAGAAGGCGCCAGAAGTCAGCAACAAAAATCCATGTCAAGCGACCGGTGACTCGCAGCATCTCCCGGGCGCGAAGACATAGAGAAGATTCTCCCACTCCTTCAAGTCAAGGACACCGGAGCAATCACTCTTCGAGCTCTTCATCCAAAAGAATGAGCTCCAGCTCAGTCACCAAGATGGTATCCTCATTCGACTCTCGAAGGATGAACGTCTTAGTCACAAATGCTGAGCAGCCTCCCCCGCAAGATGACGTAGCCGCACGCATCCAGCAACTGGAGCAGGGACAGCAGAGGATAGAAGCTCTCATGGAGAACTTACTTCTTACCCTCCAACATCCACCAAATAATGGAGTTCCTCCAAGTCACCACGAGGAGGAGGTAAATGAGTCACGCGCCCTTACCAAAAAGGACGTTGATGATATCCTCGCCAAAGCAAAGGAAGATGATTCACTAAAGGAACACGGAATCAAGCCGCCATATCCCTTATGGATGGACTCGGTACCGTTTCCTACCAAATTCAAACAGCCCACTCTCCAAACATATACGGGGAAGGGCTCGGCCAGACAACATGTCATCCATTTCAAGATCCTGACGGGAGCCATCGCGGATCAAGACGCCCTCAAGATCCATCTCTTCGCAAGTACCCTAAAAGGTACGGCCTTTGATTGGTACTCCACTCTTCAGGAGGACTCTATCCAAAACTGGGCCATGATGGAGACATGCTTCCTAACTCACTTCAAAGGTGAGGATCATCCTGTGACTATGGCTCAACTCTGCAGCCTAAAACAGGGAGAGAATGAGTCGACATACGACTACATTAACAAGTGGAAGGCAATGGCGTACAAATGTTCAGACGTACTGCCACAAGCGTCGCTGGTCGACATCTGCCATAACAACATGAGAGCAAAGATACGCTCCATGATTATCGGCAACAAATCAAAGAATCTGGGAGAACTCCTAGAAGCATCAATGGAGGCTGAGACGGTGATCAAAGACCTCAGCAGTCAGAAATCATCAAAGAAAGAGCCGACCGCCATGCAACTTCGAAGCAAAAGAAAAAGGAGGTTCTCAATGTGCAAACCAAGTCAGCTCCGCAGCCACCAAAGAAAGTTGAAAACAAAGGTGCAGGTAAGAGATCTGAACTCTCTGATGCCTTCAAAGAACGAGTAGAAAAGAAATACCCGTTCGATGAAGATGTCGAAGAAATCTTCGAGGCTCTCTTGGCAAACGGGAAGCTCACCCTGCCTGTACCCAAAAGACCAGGAGATGTTGGCAAAACCAACGATCCCCGGTACTGTCCATACCATCAGATGATCTCGCGTCCTCTCAACCAATGCTTCGTTGTGAGAGAAAAGATCAACGAGATGTGGAAAAACGGAGTCATCACCTTTGACAAAAACTATGGGTCTGCCTCCGTCAACATGGTGTCATATGGACAAACACAAAAGTCACCAAAGAAGAAGGTCACTACTTCCTTCAAGGTGATAAAAATGGCTCAAACATCCCAAGAGCTAGTCCCGTGCCCAAAACCAGATGGACAGCCCATATGGGTACATCCCGATCTCCTGGAAGATGAAAACTGGGAGATCGTCAAAACAAAGCCGACCGCTCGACAGCGAAGGCAAGCCAGGAGACAACTCTGCAAGTTTAAACTGCAGGAGAAAGCTTAACCAAAACAAGAAGTTCCTAAAAAGACAGAAACTTCCCCTACCCCTTCACTGGGGGCAGCAGAAAAGTCTCCTTCCGAGACTTCGAGGCCGGCAAGGAAATTCACCCTTCGTGATTTCATGCCATTACTACTAATGACTGAAGACATGCAGGGGGCATTATACTCTTGCAATTCAGTAATTAGATTCCCCATGGATGGGTACGAGTCCAGTGACACCGCCAGTGACACCGATGAATGGGAGGAATCCCTCGAAACAGGAGAATACCTCTCCGACGAGGAATGGATCCCCGAATCCCACCTCATGCCGATGATCTGGTATAACCCTTTACAACCACGGGGATCTCGGTCTGATGATGAAAGAGACCAAGAGGTTGTTCAGGAAAATACTGTTGACCCAGCACCTGCCAATGCTCCGGTAGAACCCGATCAGGAGGAACCACAAGGAGTAGATGAAGAAGAAGATCTGGCTCCTATGCCTGATCTCGAAGAATATGCAAGGATCTTGCAGCGTCTTGCCATAGAGCAAGGACAAGATCACATCAATCAGCTTCATCGCAATCCAGAACCGGTGGTCCAGGAAAATCTACAGGAGTCCCCTCCAGTAACTTCTGAAAATGAAGAAAACCGCTGGGTGGATGATCCCCTTACATCAGAGGATGAATCTGACTCCCAACAATCCGTTCCGGAGACGTTTCCTATTGCTTGCAATGCGATAGTTCGAGACGACAGCGCCTCTGGAGCTTCATCTGCTGAGGCCACAAACTCCCATATGGCATCTTCTCAACCTTCGTCTCCTGAGACTGTCACATCAGAGTACAAACCTCTTCTGGCTGACTACCTTGAAGACGTCTCTACCGATGAAGTCTACCCAGTCAACTGGTCCCAGATGCCCAACCTCACGGGTGATGTCTGGACCGATGAAATTGTAAACAAAGAAGACAAATTGCTGGACGCTGTTCAGGACTTGTTCCCGGAAAATGCTCCATGCAATGCAATCACTGAGGATGGTGATGTTGACACGGAAGCATCTTCAGCAAATGAAAAGGATCAGCCCCTCAATCCCGAGGGTGGACTTCCGAATGAAGAACCGTCTCCAGAAGCTCTCGAAGTTGGTAAAGGTACCCGCTCTGGCCGGGATTACCACAAAAACTACAATCTAACTTCTTCTTCTTATGTAAATCCTTCGGGACAGAATGTAAGCACCCCAAGTGGCAACATTAATGAAAATGCAGGCCCTAAGGAGGCTTTCAAGTATGACTTGATTGAGCACTTTAGACACATACCTGCACGTCTGCACATCCTAGACTTATTACGAATGTCTCCCCAAACTCGTGATAGTCTCATTTCAGAACTGCAAAGACTAAATGTGGATGTCGATAAGCATGCCCCACAAGTCCTACAAATTGAAATAGACTATAGGGTTAAAAAATCAAATACCTCCTCAAAAGGAGAAAAGAAGAAGACTGAAGGATCTTGCAATGATTGCCTCTCAGTTCAAAAAGCAGCAAGTGCAACTATCGCCTTCACTAAGGAAGACCTCCTACTAGGCGAAACAAAGCACAACCGGCCCTTATACTTTACAGGGTACATCAAAGAGATGCCGATACACAGAGTACAGATCGATCCGGGTTCTGCCCTCAACCTCATCTCTACTTCGGCACTCGAAGAGCTAGGCATCCCGCCTAGCAAGCTGAGTCACACATCCGTGTCTATCTTTGGATACGATGGAAGCACTCAGAGGCCATCGGCAAGATTAGGTTCAAGTTGCAAATCGGTGATCTTATCTCTGAAGTCACTGTATATGCAATAAAGACCCCCTCATGCTACAACATCCTTCTCGGACGCCCCTAGATACACGAGAGTGGTGTTGTTCCTTTAACTCTTCATCAGTGCATCAAGTTTGTTGGCAACGACGGCTTGGTACACCGGGTATTTGCGGACAAAAAGCATTTCAAAGGCAAAGAAGTCCATTTTGCAGACTCGCAGATGTACAAAGATGAAAACGAAGAAAAGGAGAAAGAAACAGCATCCTTTGCCGAAAGTCTCCAGAAAGATAAGGGCAAGGCTCCTCAGCAATCACCGGAAGAAAATCAACCATCCGGCAAAACCGAGGAGATCAACCAATCTCCTTTTGTTGTCTCCCTCAAGTCTTCAAAGCCGCTGGTGATCACTACCAAGGCAAAGAAGATCGAACAAAAGCCTGGGGGCAAATTTGTCATCTCTTTTGTGTCTATTATGCAAGACACAGATTCGGATTCAGAGACAGAAGACGACACGTCGTCAAGCCAAGCTGATACCAGTCTGTCGCGACCCCGGACCGGACCACAGGGCCTAATCCGGGATCGGGACTGTTATAATAATAATATGATGTACAAGTGTATGAATTAAATCCAAACCAAAGTCAAAACGTATACGAGTCCATCAAGAAGGATGCCACTCGTACACGCGATTTCCCACAGGTGTCCGCGGTGAGGATATCACATCAACATGAATATTTCTTTTATGTGCGGAAGCGTGTAGCAAATCTATTTCATACATTCATGTCCAAGATATAAGATAACGCATGTTTCATACTAGTATCAAAATGAGCAATGATCATTAAAGCTATAACCCCAAAATAAAGTTAACGTTTACAACAAAGTAGTTTAATTACATTGTTCCCAAAAATAGAGGCCAACAAAGGCCAATATGAATAAAGTATCAAGTTCCCCAAAAGAATGGTTAGACACAACCCAAAATGTGTTGCGCAAGTCAAGCACCCGAATGTCTAGACGACATCATCGGCGTGCCACTCAACCAGTCGTTGCGGTTCGCCGACCGCAACCTCGAGCTCCTCCTCGGGGAGACCAACAACGGGACCTGAGTACCAAAACAAGAGTCAAACACGACGGTTTGGCAAAGGGGTGAAAAGACATAATAATAAAGAAAATACCTTGTAAAACATTTAAACCTGTCAAAGCAATAGTTTAATAAAACAAGAGAAACATTTGATTAAATACATGTGCAATATAAAACATGTACGGTATCCAAGGAAACGGGAAACAGATAAGATGGCAACCACACATAGCTAAGTCCTCTATCACTGAAGTGACATGAGCATATCGGGATGTTGTCTCAGTCACCGAAGTGAGGAGATGCAACATAAGTAACATATACATAATATAATACAATACGGGACGGGACCACGGTAGCGAACCGGGTATCGGGACAAGACCACGGTAATAACCGGGTAGCGGGATCCAAGACTGCAGCTGGCGGGACGGGAAAGGGTCTCCAAGTCGGTAGATCAAACCGGCAAGGAAAGCCAAGCTTAGTGGTGCCGACACATAGGCCAAATTCATGGAGACTATGTCCACATGCCTCCAGAATGGCTACATCCTACAGCAATTTCATGGCCTTTCGAAGCCTGGGGTATGGACATCGTAGGTCCTGTCTCCCCTCCGTCAAGCAAAGGTCATCGCTTCATCTTCGCCGCTACGGATTATTTCTCCAAGTGGTCAGAAGCTTTTGCGCTCAATGAAATGAAGACCTCATCAGTCCTTCAGTTCTTGCGCACCAACATCATTTGTCGCTTCGGCATACCTAAAAGATTCGTCCACGATAACGGACCACAATTCCGTGATCACAGATTCTACAGGTTCTGCGACAAATACAAAATCCAAAGTTGTCCTTCAACTTCGTACAATTCGGCGGCAAATGGACAGGCAGAGGCCTTCAACAAGACACTCTGCAAAATTCTCAAGAAAATGGTCTCTAGCCACAAAAGGGACTGGGCGACAAACTATCCGAAGCTTTGTGGGCCTACCGAACCACCGTTCGAGGACCGACCCATAGCACGCCATTCTCCTTGGTCTATGGATGCGAAGCTGTTGTCCCTTTAGAGGTACAAATTCCTTCCTTAAGGGTATCTCTACAAAATGACATGACGCAAGAAAGCAATGTCAAACTAAGACTCCAAGAGCTGGACAATCTAGATGAGAGACGACTCGAGGCACTCCAAAGCATTGAGCTCTACCAAGCACGCATGGCTGGATCTTTCGACAAAAAGATCAGGCAACGCGCCCACAAAAAGGGTGACTTGGTTCTTGCGGTAAAAAGGCCGATGGTTTTCGCTCACAAATCCAAAGGCAAATTTGAACCAAAATGGGAGGGACCCTTCGTCATCGACAAAGTCTTCTCCAATGGCGCATACGCACTTCTAAACATGGAAGGTGATAGATGTATGCTGCCCATCAACGGCAAGTTCTTGAAGCGGTACTACCCTTGAAGACTTCCTCCACTGGGTCAGAGCGACGCCTGCAAGGCCAAAGCCTATTTCTAGGTACTTGCTCCTCAAACCCACTCCTTTTGGAATTTTCACCTTTATATTGAACTTTCAAAACAATGCTTACTTTCATCGTTTCATTGTTCAAAAGAAAATCAAAATCCGAAAATCTAAGTTTAGGAGCCTCTTCCCAAACTTAACCAAAATTTTCGATCCTTGAACCCAAAATTCTTGGTTTGAAACAAAAATCAGGACTTAGGAATTTCCACCCTAGTCCGCCTTACCTTTTACCGCCAAAAATGGTTTTAGGTCAAAATTTACGACCCTCGTGTCTAAAAACAAAAATCGGGAAAGCGATGTCAAGTCAATACTAGCAAAAACCCATTGGAAGGATGCGAACCCCATTCGATACTTCCAAAACCTCAAAACCGCAAGGAAGCAACACCTCGTTGATACTTGCAAAATTTCAAAAAATCGTGGAGACGCAACATTCCAGTTGATATCCACAACCCAAATTTCAAAAGAAAAACAAAGGTTTGAAAAAACCTCAAATTTCAAAAATCGTGGGGAGGCGACATTCCATCGATACCCGCAAAACAAAATTTTTGAAGAAAAAGCAGAGAAGCGACGCTTAGTCGATACTTGCACCCAACTTCGCGAGGAAGCGGCATTCCATTGATATTCGCAACCGAATGAGCAAGGAGGCGGCATTCCATCGATACTTGCAATACCATTCAGCAGGGAGGCGACTCTTAGTCGATACTTGCATTTTTTAAAACCAAAAATCTGGCTTTTGCGCCAAAAACTCGGCTTTTATGCCAAAAAACTCGGCTTCCACGCCAAAAATCGGCTTTCACGCCAAAAATCAAAACAAAATCTGGCTCTCATGCCAACAAAACAAAACTTGGTTTTCAAAAAATCCGGCTTTTACACCAAAAACAAAAAATCGGCTCTCATCATCCGGCAAAAAATCGGCTCTCATGCCAAAATCCGGCTTTTACGCCAAAAACAAAAAATCGGCTCTCATGCCAAAAATCGGCTTCCATGCCACATCGGCTTTCACGCCACCAAAATTTGGCTTTCACGCCACCAAAATCGACTTTCATGCCACCTCAAAATTTTCGGCTTTCAAGCCATCAAAAACCAGGCGTTGTGCCACAAAATCTGGCTTTCATGACAAAACAACACTTTTGACAAAAGATTTTCACAAAATGATAACCTTTTGATCAAGATTTTCAAACAAACATTCCCATCCAACTTTTGCTTATTTTCAACAAAAAGAATTTAAGTAGAACAAGGGGATACAAAAAATAGAGTGCCAAAATATTTATACATGGAGGTATCAAAAAAAAAATGAAAGAAGAAAGTTTGTTAGCTCAGTCCATCATAGTCTTCAACCAAAGACTGAGGTCCTCGAGCAGACTCTTGGCCTCAGCCTCCAAAGCTTCCAGTCCACGCTTCTTCAAGATGCTACCGTAAAATGCGGCAGAAAACCGCGATCCATCTTCAGCACGAGGGAATTCCTCCCAAAGAAGTTGCCATCGCTCATGCTCCTGAGTCTTTCTTCGGAGATTCCCGTCAACCTCTTCCCACACCTGTTGAATGGCCGCATTGGAAGATCTAGCAGATCGGCGAGGTGCATCAGTAACAAGGCCCTTACCCTTGTTCGTTCTGGAGGAACCACCTGCAAAAGTCAGAAAGGAAGAAATCAAGCACCAAACGACAGAATTTTGCTAAAAAAAAAAATCCTAACGAAATTTTGGCATGGTTCCGGGGCAATTTCGAAGAAAAGGGAGGCACCCCGAAAAAGAAAGGAAGCTTGAAGATGAGCTCAACATTGCTGCGAGCTCATAATCAATGAAGGATTCTCGAAGAAGACTCGAATTCAAACATTGCTGCGAGATCAAGCCTTTCTTCTCAAATCTTCGCAAGATCAGAAAAGAGCTCAATATTGCTGCGAGCTCAAAATTCCAAAACTTGCAAAGCTCCTCGAAATTCTGCGAGACTGGAGAAGTGGGCCCAACATTGCTGCAAGCTCCAAAAATCCCAAGACTTGCAAGAAAATTCGAGGTATGCATCATCATGCTCCCAATTCCATTTACCAAAAATCATGCATAAAACCATCATGCATTAGATGCAAGGAAAACTTTGACAAAAGTTTGACCAATTCTAACCCAATTTGGTCAAAACCAATCAAACTTTGTCTAAGTCAAAATCCATGTTGACTTAACCTAGAAGTTCTAGCCTTTTATCTTGATGCATTAAAAAAAAAAAAGAAAGAATGCATGATCATCTTGAATTGCATAAACCTCATATTATGGTGAGCAAAAAAAAAAAAAAAACTCTTCAAAAAAAAAAAAAAAAAAAAAACAAGGGGTTGGCCCATGGGACGTGGCGTACGGACCTGTCCGTACAGCACAAAAAAAGAAAAAAAAAGGGAAGAAATAAAAAAAGAAAAAAAAGGAGAACGTGTGCAAAAAAAAAAAAAAGAGGAAAAGAAAACATGTGAAAAAAAAAGAGAGAGAAAGAAAAGAAAAGAAAAGAAGAAAAAAAGTAAAGGAAACTTTTCTACATCTACATGGGGTTTTTCTTGGAAAAAGAAGACCTACTTGAAGCCATGGAGAAGAAGAAGAAGAAACTTGAAGATCCTTGAGAAATTCTTTATCTTGGAGCACTCTTGAAGGTTTTTGCAAAAAGAAAGCAACAAGAAAAAGAAAACCCATCTCCATTGCTTTTATAGAAAAAGCAAACCAAAAGAGGAAATGAGGAGAAAAGCAAGGAGGTAAGTGCTAAAAATTAGCAAACTTCCTAAAAGAAAGGGAGATTTGAGATATTCTCTCCTAAAGAGGAGATTCTTGAGAAATTCTCTCCAAAAAGAAAGGGGATTTGAAACTTTGAGAAAATCCCTCCCAAAATCAAGAAAACTTGAGAGATTCTCTCCAAGTAAGGATATTTTTAGATATTCTCTACACAAAAGGGATATTTTTAGATATTCTTTACAAAATGACACCACATGAGATCTAAGCCATTTTTAAAAGCTTAAGGTCCCATGGGTTAGCCCATATGAGCCAGGTTTGACCACCTAGGCACTAAAAGTGGCTTTTAGTCAAAATTTCTCTTACCAAGAGCATACAAAAATGGTTCCATGCCTCTCTTGAGTTGATTGGACCATACAAAAAATTCCAAGCTTCATGGGCTTCCAAAAGAAATCCAAACCATACAACCCCATGCACCAAATCAAGTCACAATCTTGAAATTGATATTCCACAAAAAACCAAACCACTCCAATGGACCCAAAATTGTCCCAAAGAGTGACCAAAAACCAAACCATGGTCCCCTAACTTGCCACATACAGCTTGTTAGGTCACAAGGCCGAAACCAAAAACCAAAATCCCGACCCCCTAACTCGCCACATACAGCCTGTTAGGTCACAAGGTCAAAAACCAAAAAACCTTCTTAACCGCCTAATGTGCCACATAAAGCCTTTAGGTTCACAAGGTTAAAAGGGAAAACCCAAAACCAAAAACCCATATCCAAATGTCATTTCAAAATCCATGCCTTGAGACGGTACATGACCCCTCTCATTACCGCGAAATCCCTTGGAAGCACAAAAAAGCAACTCCATCGAAAGAAAAACGCTCAAGACTCTTGGTCAAGCAAGAAGATCTCATTCAAATTCTCTTCGAGGCACACCGACTGCTAGAGCTGAGCACCTTGTCGCTGTACCTCGAGGGGGTATTTGTTGACACCAAAAATGTCATTATGTCCCTTCAACACCAAAAGCTACATGGAGCCACATCCTGCCATAAATAGGAAGGCGCCACTTCAAGCACCAGATCTTGTTAGAATCAAATAAAAACTGCAAGATCTTTCAAAGCAGCCAAAAGAGGGGTACACATGAAGTTTTGGGCCGTTTTAACATCATTTGGCCTAACTTCACTCCTCCGACAGCCAGACAGGAGCTCCCGGCAGCGAAAGTGTCGAAGACTTTAAAACTTCGATCAGAGCCTACGGATGGTCTCAAAATACATCCAAAAGGCCCCATGCCAAATTTCAAGTCAAACGGACAACGTTTGACCCTTAATCAACTCTCGGGAAGCAAAATCAGGCCTGCCGGCGGCGGAGCACCCCGGAATCATGGCATCCAAATTGGAGCTAATGGATCATCTCAAAATGACTCTAATAGGTCCCCTGTCAAGTTTTAGGTCAAACGGACATCGTTTGGCCTAGTTTCAAAGCTCGGCATTTTCCTCAAGGTGAAATCAAGGCGAGCATTTGCGGGACCCCAAAAGGCTTCAAAACTCAAACCAAAGCCCATGGCTGGTCTTACTTATTACTCAGGAGGTTCCCTGTCAAATTTCAGGTCAATCGGACATCGGTTGACCGCAGGTCAAAGCTCTGCATTTCTCTCATGGCGAAATTAAGGCAAGCATTTGCGGGACCCCGAACGGCTCCAAAACTCAAACCAAAGCCTATGGTTGGTCCTATCTACTGTTCAAGAAGCTCCAAGTCAAATTTCAGGTCATTCCGACATCGTTTGGTCCAGTTTCAATGCTTGACAAAAAATCGGCAATACCGCGCAACAAAGTCTTCGGCTTTCCAGAAAAATAGGAAACTTTGTGCTTCGATTTGCGTGGCTTCTCGTCGGGTTTTCTTCAAGAGAATCAGGCCAATAAATGAGGGGAAATGTCAGGAAAAATACAGAAGAAAAAAGAATGAAAAAAGATCGAAAAACGGCGAAGAAAAGGCGACCGAACGGCGGCCGAGAAATGGGCCCAAAGCCCAAGGTCGCCGGCCCATGGTCGCCGGCGACCATGGAATTCCGGTGACCCGAAAATCTCCGGAAGGCCCCTTTTTCGGGTCCTTTTCGCGTTTCGAGTTGATTGGCCCCTGTGATTTTTCCAAAATCTTATTTTTCGTGCATGAAATCCGTCGATCTTCGTCAACATCACGGATTCGCCGCCGAAATCATTGGATGATCATTAGATGCCTCGAAATCACCAACCGGCCTACAGAGAAAGCACACTTTCCGCCCGCCCGATCGTGAAATTGACAGGACAGATGTTGCCGGCAAGTTGACATTAATCAATGTCTGAAATTGCATCGCCATCCGACATCAAACAACATGTGGATCCACTGGCGATCATCGCAAGAAGAATTCCAAAAGACGCGGCGCGGCCCGTGACTCTTCAGGCGACTTGGCGACCGATTAATGAGGTTAAATGACCCATTTTTATGACAAGTTAATGCGGTCATTAACTCATTATTTTGGACGGCCCAATCAAAAAGCAAGCAAATGGGAGTTACAAGTCAAAGGATTTATGGCATTAAAGCCATGAAACTCCTCCCATGATGGGGATTAAAGACAATTAAAAGCTCATTATTCTCCATCGGCCAATCAGATTCAAGGAAAAAGGAGTTACAAAACAAATAATTTAAAACTTGTAACTCCTCCCATTATGAGCATTAATGCATTCAATGCTCATAAACCCTCCTAAATGGCCGCCAAAGGCCTATAAATAGGAGGGCATTCCAAAGGGAAAAAGGCAGACGAAGAACGGAAAAAGAATCCAGAGAAATCGCTAGAGAAATTCACCTGAAGTCCGGAGAATTGCCCGGAAAATCCAGAGGTCCTGCAACTCTGCTGCAAAGACCACCAAAAGGTGATTGAAGCACCCTTGGGGGGCCACCCCCCCCCCCCCAAGGACCTCCCTTCTTCTACGAACGTGGCTAAAACGTGGCTTTTCAGCCCGTTTACTTAGCTTTTTATCGGATATAAGACCTTCTCTTGGTCTTTGTCCTTTAAAAATCTGAGGTTAAAAAGCCAAGCCAAGAATCCAAGCATCGTGTTCTCATCTGCATGGACGATGGAGGAGTCCATACATGACTCGCGACCATCGATCTGAACATGTCCCCACAATCGAATGAGAAGTCAGATTCCTTTTCTTGATTTCTATTGTACTTTATTTTTCTTTTAGAGACAAAAATCACAACTCGTCTTTCACAATGGATAAGACTTGTAAATCGCCTTTCATGGCAACAAATGAAATCGCCTTTCACGGCATATAAAAAAACCTTTTGTCTCTTTTCTTAAAATATGTGTACAATGGGAAACTAGAAAAAGTTTCATTTCCCCTTTCTACTTGTGAAGGTGGATCTTCGTATCACCGTTTCTAAATTCCAAGTAGAAAAGTGAAATTGGTATACCCGTACAAAAAGAAAGAAAGATGTTGATACCCTTATCTTTTCTTCTCCTCCCCTCCGCCGTACCCCGAAAGACCCGGGCGGAGGCAGCGGGAGAGAGGGAAGAATCGGGTCCATCAGCGCCGCCCCCCCCCCCCCCCCCAAAAAAAAAAAAAAAAAAAAACCTTCTTAGGGAGAGTGAGAGAGCTAAATGCTTTGAGAGAGTTAGAGAGTGTTAAGAGAGTGAGAGAGTTGGATGATTTTGGTGAGAAATGAGAATGAGAGCCCCCCCAATTTATATACTTTTGAAATTTCAAAAAGATAAAAAAACGCCACTAATATGACCGTTTTATGGCTGTCGGGAGGGGTAAAACAGTTAAAACACCCCTTATAGTTGTTTTATGGCTGTTAGAGGATAAAAAGGTCATTTATCCCCTTGTCGTTTCGCGTGTAACATGCCACAGTCGTGCCAACATGCCCAGAACAGAGGCCCAGCACGGCCCATGTCCATGGTCGTGCCTAACTGGCCGTGTCATGCATGTCTACCCGGCCCATTTGACATCTCTAGTTACAGGAAACTATTTTGTAGGTTCTTAGTCTAAAAAGTCTTTTTTAGTAATGGTAAGGTTAGAAATGGGGGAGTTCTGAAAATCCCCCATCTTCTGAAAATCCCCAATTTTTAATTGGTATATAGAGATTATTATTTTGAATGCATATTTATCTTTTATAAGTATTTGATCTATTTTTTTATATTTTTAAATTTATTTTTAAAAAGGACATGACTATCTAAAGTCACAACGTTAACTATCCGAGTTAAATTTTTCGCATGGACAAGTCAAGTCCGAGTCACGAGTTCTCCAACTTTATTCTTACCTTCAATAGATATGGTGTAACGCCCCAATTCTGAATGCCAACTTTACCACGAAGGCACCTGAAATTGGCATGCTACTTCCCGGAAAATCCAAGAACTTTCAAGATCATAGTCCGTAGTGAGGTCCAATTTAAAACTTTGAAATAATATAATGATCGATGGTTAAGTGCGAAAGCATAATGAAAGATAGCAGAAGCAATATCAAATAATAGTGGAAGCATAAGGTATCATAAGTCACAAAGCAAATGTAGCAAGGCTGAAGTCCAGCCTAAATCTCAAAGTATGGATAAAAGGTACATATCAGTTTATCTCCCTACTCATAGAAAAAAAAAAAAAAAACTAAGAACCCCAAAAATAGGTGCACTCAACCCCCATGTGCAGGCACTCCAGTCTCCAGTTCGACCTCCTGGTCTACCGGTCCCCATCCATACTCGTCCATTAGAGGTGCCTCGATAATCGCGTCGCCCTCGGGGTCGAGGATGATACCTAAGCACCAAATGATGGGTCAAATCTAAGGATCTGGCAAGGCACATTATACAAGTAACATAAGATGGATGCATCAACGAGAATTGAGATGATAACCGCATCATGAGAATAGTAATGGTACAAATGCTAGGCAATTAAGCAAGACGTAACAAATATAATTATTATGAAAAGTAAAGCATCTAGTCTAACTTGACATCAGCGTGGCGTATTCACACGAGCTGGACACCGCAGGTTATTATGCCACAGTCCTCCCATACTGCAAACCAATCACAGTGGGAAAGTAAAATAACTATGCAAGGGATGACGAGCCCCGCTAATAATAATAACAATTTTAACACTCTCACGCTCAATAGACTAGAACCGGAATCACTCCTTCCATTTAGCCATAGATCATCATGATAGCTCTAATCCATGACCAATATAGCTTTCACCAGTGATGATCAGTCCACTTATAACAACTGAGTGAATGTTAGTGCCAAATCAAAGAAACAAGTGAATGTCTGTGTATGCATAGGCTTGCCTTGCACGAGCAATGTCCTATCAAATCCATAAGAGGTCCAAGGTATATATCCAAGCCACAAATACAACCCAAGTCCAAGTCTATCATCTAATATCCATTGCCAAGGCCCACTAATGCCATAATCTTAGTCCAACACAGTCCAAATATAACAACCATGTTTAGTCCAATAATATTCAGTCCATTACCATTCATAAATGGGTCACAAATCCATAATAACAATCCTCCTCATTCTAAGGTATCACAACTATCCATTCTTAGGCCATATGATGGCTAGCCTAGTCACAAACACGGGTCAATAAATTCATAACATCGGGTTACCACTAAGTAATCCTAGGTTTAGATCATCAATTTTCCATTTAATTAACATGTATTAGCAATAGAAAGGGTACAAGAGTGATAGCAATAAATTAAACATAATGAATCTCCAAAACCAAGTCAACTAATGGGAAATAGCAAAGGCCCAACCTAAGTAATGACCCCCTTTCGAGTCCAGGTCCATGTCAGTCCATTCCATTCTTAAAAGATGTTTCATATGTCGATACTATATTTTGGTGCTCCAAAAGTTACGGGCATCTTTGACAACGTTTAAGGATCGAATCGAAATCCATTTAATACACTAAACCCTACTTTAGTGGTCCCAACGAGTCAAGGTTGAGCCAAACCATGGACTCATGATTAGTACATCAATAGAAGTCTATTTGGATGGTTAATGGGCCCCACAACAGATCAAAACATCATGAACTACAAAACTGGAAATCCTCAATTTGCAGTGTATCTAGTCGACATCCTCCAAAGGGCGATTGGCGCACTGGGAAAGTCAGAATTCTGACTCCCAAGTCGACATCCTCTGTAGTGTATCCGGTCGACATCATGGCCAGGATGTCAATTGGGTACATGTGAAATCCTAGACATTCACTTGGTAGGTAGTACCCTATTTTTGAAATTCTGCAGCGTGTTCGGTCAACCTTCTGCCCTGGTCGGTCAACCGGGTACACTGTAATTCTGAGTCAGTGAGTCATTCCAGCCCCCAATTGTGCCTCTGGAATTCCTTTGTATCCAGTCGACATTTGGCAAGGGCCGGTCGACTAGGTACACTGGAATTTTCTAGGACAGAGGGAAATTCAACTCCCAGTTATTCTTCTGGATTTCCTTTGTATCCAGTCGACACCCAGCAAGGCCGGTTGACCAGGTACACTACGAATACAGAAATTCCAGATTTCTGAAACTTCTCCCATTCAACCCAATTTCCATGAAAAAAACACGTCCAATCTCATCCATTCATCATGGAACATGCATAAAGATAAAAAAAAAAAAAAAAAAAACTGCAATCACCATCAAACCATTACCAATTGAGCCATTGATTTTCCAAATGAGAAACCTCATCCATCAATGACTAAAAATCCATGAAAACAAGCTCAAAAGGGCAATTCTATGCAATCAACATCCAACTGAATTGAAATTACAGTATCAAATGACAAGAGACATTCTTTCCATGTTAACTAAGTATATTATACTTACCTCTAATCCAAATGCAATGAAATTGAGTAAAAGTAGAGAAAACCAAACTCCAAAGTAGAAAATAAGCTCTTAAGGTCTCCAATCACTCAAGCAACCCAAAAACTCATATCTAAGTAGATCTATAACACCTAATCCCAGATCCACAAGAGAATTGCAATAAGGGAATCTAGTGAGAGAAAGAGAGAATTCTACGGAAATTGAGTTAGAGAGAGAAGTATCTTGAATTATAGAGAAATGAGAGATTTATAAGATGGGAGAAGTCCTTGAGAGATATAAGATCAGTAGCTTGTAGAGATTCCTCTCTCTTTTTCTTGCTAGGAGCTTAGATCTAGGGTTTCTAGGAAGAAAAATGAAGGGAATTCTTAGAAGGAAATGAGGACTTGGAGAGAAAATGAGAGAGAAAAGGGAAAAGAGAGGCAAATGGAGTATGAAGCTCGTTTGGGATGAGAGGGTCTTGTTTTTATAGTTTATGTTGAAAGAAAAGTTTCTAAAATGCCCTCCTTGGTTAGTGATAAACTAGGGTAAGTACATGGGCTATTAGGTCTTTTTAGAGTGAAATTTGAAATATTCTCATGTCGAAACCACCTCCTAATAGTTCTAACTACAGCACATGGCCTCTAACTAACCTAATAACCTCTTACATTACAATAGACACCCTATAGAACTTATTAAAATACAAAAGAGAGACTAATTCTATAAAATAGGCTTAAGATACTAGTAAAATTCTACACTACCCTTACTAATCCCTACTAATTAGCATAATTAAATATATGATACTATATTAACACAATTCAAAAGAGAAGTGAGGGTCCACAGGAGTGGGCCCTCACATATTGCGTACTTGATTCCTTGATAGAGAGAGTAAGAGAAAAAATATTTTACAAAAGCAACATGAGCTTGATTAGGACTAGGGAGCCTACTTGGTAAATTTCATAAAATTGATCATGCGGTATATTCGCGAAAAACTGTGAGAAATTTCATGTGATTGTAAGTCGATAAAGGAGAAAACCACAATTTAGTCAGAGTAAAACCTTAGAACGTATAGACTAATGGGTCTGTGGTTAAGCTACAAATAGTGGGAGTAAAACCTT
>QPKB01000006.1:4034631-4217034 GCA_003546025.1 Camphora micrantha | reverse complement strand
GGCGAGGTGCATCAGTAACAAGGCCCTTACCCTTGTTCGTTCTGGAGGAACCACCTGTAAAAGTCAGAAAGGAAGAAATCAAGCACCAAATGACGGAATTTTGCTAAAAAAAATCCTAGCGAAATTTTGGCATGGTTCCGGGGCAATTTCGAAGAAAAGGGAGGCACCCCGAAAAAGAAAGGAAGCTTGAAGATGAGCTCAACATTGCTGCGAGCTCATGATCAATGAAGGATTCTCGAAGAAGACTCGAATTCAAACATTGCTGCAAGATCGAGCCTTTCTTCTCAAATCTTCGCAAGATCAGAAAAGAGCTCAACATTGCTGCGAGCTCAAAATTCCAAAACTTGCAAAGCTCCTCGAAATTCTGCGAGACTGGAGAAGTGGGCTCAACATTGCTGCAAGCTCCAAAAATTCCAAGACTTGCAAGAAAATTCGAGGTATACACCATCATGCTCCCAATTCCATTTACCAAAAATCATGCATAAAACCATCATGCATTAGATGTTAGGAAAACTTTGACAAAAGTTTGACCAATTCAACCCAATTTGGTCAAAACCAATCAAACTTTGTCTAAGTCAAAATCCATGTTGATTTGACCTAGAAATTCTAGCCTTTTATCTTAATGCATTTAAAAAAAAAAAGAAAAAGAAAAAATGCATGATCATCTTGAATTGCATAAACCTCATATCATGGTGAGGCATAAAAAAAAAAAAAAAATAAAAAAAAAAAAAAAAAAAAAAAAAAAAAAAAGAAAAGAAAAGAAAAGAAGAAAAAAAAAAAAAGAAAAGGAAACTTTTCTACATCTACATGGAGTTTTTCTTGGAAAAAGAAGACCTACTTGAAGCCATGGAGAAGAAGAAGAAGAAACTTGAAGATCCTTGAGAAATTCTTTATCTTGGAGCACTCTTGAAGGTTTTTGCAAAAAGAAAGCAACAAGAGAAAGAAAACCCATCTCCATTGCTTTTATAGAAAAAGCAAACCAAAAGAGGAAAGGAGAAGAAAAGCAAGGAGGTAAGTGCTGAAAATTAGCAAACTTCCTAAAAGAAAGGGTGATTTGAGATATTCTCTCCTAAAGAGGAGATTCTTGAGAAATTCTCTCCAAAAAGAAAGGGGATTTGAGAAACTTTGAGAAAATCTCTCCCAAAATCAAGGAAACTTGAGAGATTCTCTCCAAATAAGGATATTTTTAGAGATTCTCTACACAAAAGGGATATTTTTAGATATTCTTTATAAAATGACACCACATGAGTTCTAAACCATTTTTAAAAGCTTAAGGTCCCATGGGTTAGCCCATATGAGCCAGGTTTGACCACCTAGGCACTAAAAGTGGCTTTTAGTCAAAATTTCTCTTACCAAGAGCATACAAAAATGGTTCCATGCCTCTCTTGAGTTGATTGGATCATACAAAAAATTCCAAGCTTCATGGGCTTCCAAAAGAAACCCAAACCATCCAACCCCATGCACCAAATCAAGCCACAATCTTGAAATTGACATTCCACAAAAAACCAAACCACTCCAATGGACCCAAAATTGTCCCAAAGAGTGACCAAAAACCAAACCATGGTCCCCTAACTTGCCACATACAGCTAGTTAGGTCACAAGACCAAAACCAAAAACCAAAATCCCGACCCCCTAACTCGCCACATACAGCCTGTTAGGTCACAAGGTCAAAAACCAAAAACCTTCTTAACCGCCTAATGTGCCACATAAAGCCTTTAGGTTCACAAGGTTAAAAGGGAAAACCCAAAACCAAAAACCCATATCCAAATGTCATTTCAAAATCCTTGCCTTGAGACGGTACATGACCCCTCTCATTACCGCGAAATCCCTTGGAAGCTCAAAAAAGCAACTCCATCGAAAGAAAAACGCTCAAGACTCTTGGTCAAGCAAGAAGATCTCCTTCAAATTCTCTTCGAAGCACACGGACTGCTAGAGCTGAGCACCTCGTCGCTGTACCTCGAAGGGGCATTTGTTGACACAAAAAATGTCACTATGTCCCTTCAACACCAAAAGCTACATGGAGCCACATCCTCCCATAAATAGGAAGGCTCCACTTCAAGCACCAGATCTTGTCAGAATCAAACAAAAACTGCAAGATCCTTCAAAGCAACCAAAAGAGGGGTACACATGAAGTTTCGGGCCATTTCGACATCATTTGGCCTAACTTTACTCCTCCAACAGTCGGACAGGAGCTCCTGGCAGTGACAGTGTCGAAGACTTCAAAATTTCGATCAGAGCCTACGGATGGTCTCAAAATACCTCCAAAAGGCCCCCTGCCAAATTTCAAGTCAAACGGACGACGTTTGACCCTTCATCAACTCTCGGGAAGCAAAAACAGGCCTGCCGGCGGCGGAGCACCCCGGAATCATGGCATCCAAATTGGAGCTAATGGATCATCTCAAAATGACTCCAATAGGTCCCCTGTCAAGTTTTAGGTCAAACGGACATCGTTTAGCCTAGTTTCAAAGCTCGGCATTTTCCTCGAGGTGAAATCAAGGCGAGCATTTGCGGAACCCCAAAAGGCTTCAAAACTCAAACCAAAACCCATGGTTGGTCTTACTTACTACTCAGGAGGCTTCCTGTCAAATTTCAGGTCAATCGGACTCCGGTTGACCAAAAGTCAAAGCTCGGCATTTCTCTCATGGCGAAATTAAGGCAAGCATTTGCGGGACCCCGAACGGCTTCAAAACTCAAACCAAAGCCTATGGTTGGTCCTATCTACTGTTCAAGAAGCTCTACGTCAAATTTCAGGTCATTCCGACATCGTTTGGCCTAGTTTCAATGCTTGACAAAAAATCGGCAAAACCGCACAACAAAGTCTTCGGCTTTCCAGAAAAATAGGAAACTTTGTGCTCCGATTTGCATGGCTTCTTGTCGGGTTTTCTTCAAGAGAATCAGGCCAATAAATGAGGGGAAATGTCAGAAAAAATACAGAAGAAAAAAGAATGAAAAAAGATCGAAAAACGGCCAAAAAAAGGCGACCGAACGGCGGCCGAGAAATGGGCCCAAGGCCCATGGTCGCCGGCGACCATGGAATTCCGGCGACCCAAAAGTCGCCGGAAGCCCCTTTTTTTTGGTCCTTTTCACGTTTCGAGTTGATTGGCCCTTGTGATTTTTCCAAAATCTGATTTTTCGTGCATGAAATCCGTCGATCTTCGTCAACATCACGGATTCGCCGCCGAAATCATTGGATGATCATTAGATGCCTCGAAATCGCCAACCGACCGACAAAGAAAGCACACTTTCTGCCCGCCCGATCGTGAAATCGATAGGACAGATGTTGCCGGCACGTTGACATTAATCAATGTCTGAAATTGCATCGCCATCCGACATCAAACAACATGTGGATCCACCGGCGGTCATCGCAAGAAGAATTCCAAAAGACGCGGCGCGGCCCGCGACTCTTCAAGCGACTTGGCGACCAATTAATGAGGTTAAATGACCCACTTTATGACAAGTTAATGCGGTCATTAACTCATTATTTTGGACGGCCCAATCAAAAGCAAGCAAATGGGAGTTGCAAGTCAAAAGATTTATGGCATTAAAGCCATGAAACTCCTCCCATGATGGGGATTAAAGACAATTAAAAGCTCATTATTCTCCACCGGCCAATCAGATTCAAGGAAACAGGAGTTACAAAACAAATAATTTAAAACTTGTAACTCCTCCCATTATGAGCATTAATGCATTCAATGCTCATAAACCCTCCTAAATGGCTACTAAAGGCCTATAAATAGGAGGGCATTCCAAAGGGAAAAGGGCACCCCCCGGAGAAAAGAAAAAAAGAATCCAGAGAAATCGCCAGAGAAATTCACTCGAAGTCCAGAGAATTGCCCGGAAAATCCAGAGCCCCTGCAACTCTGCTGTAAAGACCACCAAAAGGTGATTGAAGCACCCTTGGGGGGCCACCCCCCAAGGACCTCCCTTCTTCTACCAACATGGCTAAAACGTGGCTTTTCAGTCCGTTTACTTAGCTTTTTATCGGATATAAGACCTTCTCTTGGTCTTTGTCCTTTAAAAATCTGAGGTTAAAAAGCCAAGCCAAGAATCCAAGCATCGTGTTCTCATCTGCATGAACGATGGAGGAGCCCATACATGACTCGCGACCGTCGATCTGAACGTGTCCCCACAATCGAATGAGAAGTTAGATCCCTTTTCTTGCTTTTCCTTTTGTACTTTGTATTTTTTTTAAGAGACAAAAAAATCACAATTCTTGTCTTTCATAATGGATAAGATTTGTAAATTGCCTTTTACGGTAAAATCGCCTTTTACGGCAAACAAATGAAATCGCCTTTCACGGCATATAAAAAACAAAACCTTTGTCTCTTTTCTTAAAATATGTGTGCAATGGGAAACTAGAAAAAGTTTTATTTCCCCTTTCTATTTGTGAAGGTGGATCTTCAGATCACCATTCCAAGATTCCAAGTAGAAAAGTGAAATTGGCATACCCGTACAAAATGTTGATACCATTTACTTTTTTTCTCCTCCCCTCCGCCGTACCCCGAAAGACCCGGGGCGGAGGCAGCGGGAGAGAGGGAAGAATCGGGTCCATCATTCTTATGCTATTGGGCCCACCTAACATATTTAACAAAAAGGAATGGTGCTCAGCAAAAGCCATGGGGTATACCCGCCTAGGTGATGGTTCATTGGCATGAGGAGGTTTGCTCCCCTCGTCTTATCTTTGATTCTCACCCCAGACTTAGCTTCTACTGGTGATGACACAGCTACTGGAGATCACGATGCGACGCTTTGATTAGTAGATTATTCTCTTGAAATTTTAACAAACTTTTTTTTCTTTTTAGCTGCAATGCCATAAGAATTTTTAATGCTCGTTATTAGTTTTTTACATACTTCCATTCAAACAACATTTTACGTTCAAACAGATTCAAGAAGAATTTAACATATTGGGTAGGGGTAAGTTAGACTCTGACTCAACTGACCTGATCCAAAACAAATAACAAAGGACTTCAAGGTTTGGGTAGGCCCATCATAACTCGGCCCGGACCGTCACAACACCTAAGCCACACATAGGCATCGTCTTAGAGGAAGGGCAGACCAGATCCTCTCTTATTCTATATTGAAGGATGGTCGAGTACACATCTGGTGCACAATGCCTAGTGGTGCCCATTGGCTCACTCGCTTACAACACATGGGCATCTCATGTTTTCTCCTCTCTTCCATTTAGTGTTGTAAATCTTGTAAATATTCACTTTAGATTAGAGATCCACGAATGCATATAAAGTTCTCTTATAACTGTTAGTTCGAGTACATACAATAATAGTTTAGTATTTAGGAAACAGTTCTTCACAACAGTGAAGCAAACTAAGAAAACAGAATTACAGAAAGTAATAAAAAATTAAATTGAATTCCACTTACTGTTTGAAGGAAGAAAAACAGTACTCTGTTGTTGGATTTACGACTCTCAGAAATTCGCAAAAGAAGGTTGATCAATGCTAGTGTTTAACACTATGTCCTTAAGACAAATTTCGCCTCCTCAACGGTGCTAACGGGCTTCAATGGCGTTTGTCTCCCAGGATACAATGATCAATCCACACAGTAGCAGCACTACAAATTATGTGACAGGCGAACCAATCGTGTAGTAGAACTCTCTCTTGACTCAGACTGATGACCCAAATGCAATGCAGTTGCTGTGAATGGAATGAGCAAAAAGGCATGAACAAACTGATATTTATAGTCTGCTTCATGTCTATTCATAGGGTTGCGCTGTTCACTGAACAGATGCTTCTCTTTGGACACACCCCTTGGGTTGGACACATCCTTTTATATGTGAATGGACACATCACTTTGGACACACCCTTTCATATGTGAATGGACATATCACTTTGGACACACCCTTTCATATGTGAATGGACACATCCTTTCATATGTGAATGGGTAGTGGACCGAGCCAAGCCCAACTCGTGTAAAGTCCAAGCCCAAGCCCGGTTCGGTTCGGTGCAGGGCAAGTAGTGGTGTCTTAGGAGGCAATTTCTCATTCACTCCTTAATGGATTAGAGCAATCCAATACATGTTTTTAATCTACTCATGGGGTAGATTACATTCTCATGTATTCCCACCTAAAATGATAAGTCGGTCCCACTTAGATTTTGGCTCAAAGTTGACAAAAATTAGTGGTGCTCTTAGCCATTTTCCAACAATCCCCCACGTGAATGAAATTGATTGAAAGCAATGAACTGATATGCAGACACACAGAGAGAGTACAATTGAAAATCCTCTATATAGAGAAAGGTAGCTTGTGGCCTTGAACCTTTCCTTGTGAATAACTATCGGATTTACTGGTTGAACAGTGAACATGATATCTTAAACTGGGCAACCTTTTGCGTAAACCGAGGCAATAGAGTTCACACAGAATCTTCCCGGACACAGTTGGTTCTCATGATTGTGTTTGTTTTGGCCCTGAACAATGCCTGGTTTCATGAGTGCTTTAGAGAATCTAGCCTTATTATTCTCATAAAATCGACCCAGTTCACACTCACATAGGTGATTCTTATTAAAAGTATCCTGCTATACCCCATCTAATAAGCCAAGATATAAGAATTATTAAAAGCTTTACTTATCCTAATTACCGCTGCAGGTATCACTATTAATATCATAGGAATGAGTAAGAGAGTTTATCTCCATAGTGATATTGTTAAGTCACACACAATTCAGCTGTCCCTTTGAACCTAGATCTTGGGATCTCAAGTCAACTGGGTAGGGTTTCCATTATGGCGACTTTTTATTCATAGGCTTTAAGACCATTCCCCTAGATGAACGATTTACTTGCTCTCTTGCTAAACCTTTGGTAAAAGGATCAGCAATGTTATCTGTGGACTTTATGTACTCAATCGTCATAATGTCATTAGAGAGCAGTTGTCTCACGGTATTATGCCTTCGATGAATATGTCGAGACTTACCGTTATATATTTTACTTTGTGCCCTTCCAATTGTTGATTGACTATCACAATGCACGCAGATAGGAGGCACAGGTTTCGACCACATTGGAATATCTTCTAGGAAATGACGAAGCCACTCAACTTTTTCACCAGCTTTATCCAATGCAATAAACTCAGATTCCATAGTGGATCTAGCAATGCATGTTTGTTTAGAAGATTTCCATGATACTGCTGCACCACCAAGCGTGAATATATATCCACTTGTGGACTTTGAATCTTTGATATCTGATATCCAGTTAGCATCACAGTACCCTTCAAGTACAGCTGGATATTTAGAGTAATGCAATCCATAGTTTTGGGTGTATTTTAAATATCTTAAAACCCTAACTAAGGCCTTCCAGTGGTTTGCTTCTGGGTTACTTGTATATCTACTCAATTTACTAACCGCATATGCAATGTCAGGACGAGTGCAATTCATTACATACATTAGACTGCCAATTATTTGCGCATATTCTCGTTGTGATATGTCTTTTCCATTATTCTTGGATGAATGGATACTAATATCTATAGGTGTTCTCGCTGGACTGCTACTATCTTGATTATATTTCTTGAGTATTTTCTCAATATAGTGTGATTGAGATAATATCAGTCCATCTGATGTTTTAGAAATCTTTATTCATAGTATGACATCGGCAACACCTAAATCTTTCATATCAAACTTATTGTTTAACATTCTCTTGGTAGCTTGAATGATACAATCATTGCTACCCATAATGAGCAAATCATTAACATATAAGCAAATAATGACACAGCCATTGTTAGTGTTCTTGATATACACAAATTTGTCACATTCATTGATCTTAAATCCATTTGACATCATCAAACTGTCAAATTTCTCATGCCACTGCTTTGGTGCTTGTTTTAATCCATATAGAGATTTGACAAGTCAACAAACTTTCTTAGTTTGACCTGGAACATTAAACCCTTCTGGTTGTTCCATATATATCTCTTCGTCTAATTCACCATTTAGGAAAGCTGTCTTTACATCCATTTGATGTATCTCGAAATTGTGTATAGCAGCAATTGTAATTAACATTCGAATGGATGTTATCCTAGTAACTGGTGAATAAGTATCGAAATAGGCCAACCCTTCCTTTTGTCTGTAACCTTTAACAACAAGCCTGGCCTTATACTTTTCAATTGATCCATCTCCTTTCATCTTTCTCTTGAATATCCACTTGCATCCAAGAGTTTTGCAACTTTGTGGAAGATACACTAGTTTCCATGTATGATTTTGCAAAATGGATTCAATCTCGCTATTTATTGCCTCTTTCCAATATGGTGCCTCCGGATTGGACACCACTTCTTTAAAGCTTTGAGGCTCATCTTCTAACAGAAATGTTAGAAAATCTGAACCAAACGTTTTTTATGTTCTAGCCCTCTTACTTCGTCTAGGTTCATCAATTTCTTGTTGGTTTTGTTTACTGCTACTAGCAGTATCATGAGTTCTTTTAGGAGAACTCGTTTCCTCCGATGGTTTATAAGGAAATACATGTTCAAAGAACGATGCATTCCTTGACTCAATAATAGTCTTAGGATATATATCGGGAATCTCAGACTTGTGAATTAGAAACCGATATGCACTGCTATTATGAGCATACCCAATGATTACACAATCAACTGTTTTTGGTCCTATTTTAACCATTTTAGGTGTAGGAACCGCCACTTTAGCCAAATACCCCCACACTTTCAAGTATTTGTAAGTAGGCATTCTGCCTTTCCACAATTCGTAGGGGGCCTTATTGGTTTTCTTTTGAGGTATTCGGTTGATAATATAATTTGTAGAGAGGATAGCATCCCCCCACAAGTTCTGAGGTAATTCAGAACTTATAAACATAGTATTCATCATTTCTTTTAAAGTTCTGTTTTTCTTTTCAGCAACACCATTTTGCTGAGGTGAATAAGTAGCAATAGTTTGGTGTATAATGCCATTTTGTGAACAGAATTCACCAAAAGGTGATTCGTACTCACCACCTCTATCGCTTCTTATTACCTTGATTTTCTTATCAAGTTGATTCTCAACCTCATTCTTGTAATGTTTGAACATTTCCAAGGCCTCATCTTTACTTCTCAATAAGTAAACATAACAGTATCTTGTGCAATCATCAATGAATGTAAGAAAATATTTCTTACCACCTTTAGTTTGAACAAACTTCAGGTCACAGATATCATAATGAATTAACTGAAGGGATTCAGAAGTTCGTTCAATAGAATGAAAAGAAGTTCTAGTAAGTTTTGCTTCTACACATGTTTCACATTTGATATTAGAATCAAAACTACATTTAGGCAAACATTCCATATTAACTAATCTACGCAAAGCATCATAGTTAACATGACCTAGTCTACCATGCCACACATTAGAGGACTCAAGCATATAAGCAAAAGACTTATTCCTATTAGAGACAATAGTCATTACATTCATCTTAAAGAGCCTATCACTCATGTACCCTTTTCTCACGTACATCCCAGATTTAGTAAGTACAAACTTATCCAACTCAAATACAAGTTTAAAACCCTTCTTATTTAGTAGTGAGCCTAATACCAGATTCTTACGAATATCAGGTACATGCAACACATTATTGAGGGTGAGTTCATTTCCAGAAGTCATCTTTAATACAACTTGTCCTTGGCCTTCAACCTTAGAAGTGGCAGAGTTGCCCATGAAGAGTTGTTTTCCAGTTGATGCATGGTAAGTGGAGAACATCTCTTTAATTGAGCAGACATGTCGAGTGGCCCCAGTGTCCACCCACCATTCTCTGGTGTTGCCAACCAGATTGACTTCTGAGATCACAGCAGAAAGATTGATGTCTGAAACATCAGTGGAGAGAGTGTCCAGTTCTGTCATGTTGGCCTGCGCTAGTTTCTTACTTGTATTGCCTTGGTCCTTACGCTTACGACAGTCCTTAGCACGGTGGCCTGGTTTGTCGCATACAAAGCAGTTCCCTTTGAACTTCTTGTTGTCATTGGGGCCTTGATTTGGACCGTTGGGATTGTTCTTCCTCTTCTTGGGATTCTTCCCATGTTCCACCACATTTGCCTTGGCTTCATTGAAGGTTTTTCCTGCTCTCTTCTCAGATGCATGATTGTCTTCCTCTATCCTCAATTTGACAATCAGATCTTCAAGTTTCATCTCCTTTCGCTTATGCTTAAGGTAGTTCTTAAAATCCTTCCAAAGTGGTGGCAATATTTCAATGATTGCTGCCACTTGGAAAGACTAACTAAGAGACATTCCTTCTGCATGAATTTCGTGGAGAAGTACCTGAAGTTCCTGAACTTGATTGATTACTGCTTTGGAATCGATCATCTTGTAGCCAAGAAATCTGCCAACAATGAATTTCTTCATTCTGGCATCTTCAGTCTTGTACTTTTTGTCAAGTGAATCCCATAATTCCTTAGCAGTCTTCAATGAACAGTACAAATTATATAATGTGTTGTCTAGTCCATTGAGGATATAATTTCGACAGAGGAAGTCAGCATGCTTCCAGGCCTCTACAGCAGCAACAACTTGCCTGTCTGTCTCACCTTCTAATAAAGCAAGAGCTTCATCATGAAGGAACCTAGCCAAGTTCAAGGTAGTGAGATAGAACAACATTTTCTGTTGTCATCTCTTGAACTCAGTACCATTGAACTTCTCAGGTTTCTCCCCATGGTTCATCATAACAGGGGTAGGGGTACTAACTGGAGTATTCTTCTCAATACCCATTACTGTTAACAGAACAGAAATAAAATGAACACAGTGAGTACTACAGACATATAAACTCAGACTATATAATAACCAGATATTGGTTACTGTATACTGAGGCAACCAGAAAGTATTTACGGAACACACTAAAGTTCTGTAACTAGTTATATAAAAAGGAGAAACTCAGTTTTACAAAACTAGTTTCAGAACCAGAAGATTTAGAAACCAGTAGTGAAATTGACATAAACTGAAACCAAAAAATACTGAAGTAAAACTGATAACAGAGTGTACTCAGGGAAAAAAGGAAAATTTGTCTTAAGATTGTTAGTCCGAGTACATACAATAATAGCTCAGTATTTAAGAAACAGTTCTTCACAACAGTGAAGCAAACCAAGAAAATAGAATTACAAAAAGTAATCAAAACTTAAATTGAATTCCACTTACTGTTTGAAGGCAGAAAAACAGTACTCTGTTGTTGGATTTACGACTCTCAGAAATTCGCAAAAGAAGGTTGATCAAGGCTAGTGTTTAAAACTATGTCCTTAAGACAAATTTCGCCTCCGCAACGGTGCTAACGGGCTTCAATGGCGTTTGTCTCCCAAGATACAATGATCAATCCACACAGTAGTAGCACTACAAACTATGTGACAGGCGAACCAATTGTGTAGTAGAACTCTCTCTTGACTCAGACTGATGACCCAAATGCAATGCAGTTGCTGTGAATGGAATGAGCAAAAAGGCATGGACAAGATGATATTTATAGTCTGCTTCATGTCTATTCATAGGGTTGCATCTGTTCACTGAACAGATGCTTCTCTTTGGACACACCCCTTGGGTTGGACACACCCTTTCATATGTGAATTGACACATCACTTTGGACACACCCTTTCATATGTGAATGGACATATCACTTTGGACACACCCTTTCATTTGTGAATGGACACATCCTTTCATATGTAAATAGGTAGTGGACCGAGTCAAGCCCAACTCGTGTGAAGGCCAAGCCCAAGCCCAAGCCCGATTCGGTTCGGTGTAGGGTAAGTAGTAGTGTCTTAGGAGGCAATTTCTCATTCACCCCTTAATAAATTAAAGCAATTCAATATATGTTCTTAATCTACTCATGGGGTAGATTACATTCTCATGTATTCCCACCTAAAATGATAAGTCGGTCCCACTTAAATTTTGGCTCAAAGTTGACAAAAATTAGTGGTGCTCTTAGCCATTTTCCAACAATAACAAGTGTAAGTAACTGAGGTTGGTTATTCTACATCGCCTAACTCAACTTGATCTACTACCTGCTTGGGCCCCAATTGACCCCCATATTGTTATGAAACCACTGTAACCACAGTAGATTTGCAAACTATACCACCCGTTGGCTTTGAGGATTTTCTTGATGGGCACACACTATCGATCTCCGGTCAGCTACTCAAGTGCACTGCTCGAAATTGCATCAGAACGTATTTTCTATATTTATCAGGTATTTACATTTTTAAATTGTCATACTCTCCCAAATTTTTAAGCTGGCAATATATTTTGCTCGATGTGGGTAGATGAAGAACTATGGGGTATAGTGAACCCGCAAATTTTTAAGCTGGCAATACATTTAGACTTTAAATGCATGAGGATTTTGAGGTTCCATCCTCATTGATCAAACATCTCTTGCTTTGTTTCTCTTTCTATCTTGGGTTATTCTGTCATGATTATGTATGTGGAATAATAGCCTGCTTTTTTTTCTTCATGTGTCTGTTTATTTCTCATGTTTATTTTTCAGATGTTTCAGTTGCACCCTTTTCAGGAGATTTAACTAATGCCAAGTACTTCTTGTATGCAGAATGTTCAGGAGGAATCAGACCCACTTTGAATATTTTCCCTTCTCAACCTATGCAAACAGTGCCAACTACAAAGCTATGGCAGTTAGAAGAAGAAGAAGAAGAGGAAAATGAAGAGTTTCATTTGGAGCTATCTAAGAAGGTAAGGACTTGGAAGAAGATGATGGAAGGTGGCCTTTTTTTTTTTTACTGGTGGCTATTTCAAATAGTAGGTAGATGAAATGGCTCTAAAACTGCGCTTTTATTGGCAGGAAACTATTGATTTTGTTTCTACACGTAAGAGACCATCAGAGATATCCATGGAATTAGCCCATCCTAAAAATGATCTTGCAACTGTGCCTCAACCTGGGAAAGAAGCCAAGGTAGTAGCAACGGTAAAAAGAAACTAATGGTGTTACTATGGTATTTTCTTCTCTTGTACATTTATTCTTTTTAACTTGTTTGCTTCTCATGATTCTCTTGAAATGCGTCCATGATCTCTAGCCATGACTATTTCACACACCAATAACTAATATTCAGAAACCATTTCCCCCTTTTATAATGTCAATGATTTTTAGCATGTATAATGTTAGATAGTTGGATGGAGATAGCAAAGGTGATGGTTTTTCTCTGATTTTCTCAGTGCCAAGTAAACCAGAAGGGGTGTAACTTCTAGTTCATAGCATGGAGGAACCAAAACACTAGATCCAAAGGTAATTGAATCGGTATATTCCTTCCATAGGAATGTAGAGATCCCATTTATTTTAAAGTTTCATGACTATGTTGACATATGTCGTAGATATTGAGAAGGCTTGCTCAGAATAGAGAAGCAGCACGCAAAAGCAGGTTAAGGAAAAAGGTCGGTTGAGTCAATGAAGATTATTGCAACCTCCCTCCCTCCCTCTCCCTCTCTCTCTCTCTCTCTCTCTCTCTCTCTCTCTCTCTCTCTCTCTCTTCAAGCATTTCAAAATTCTCATTTGGGTTTTGTTCAAACACGTAGTTTTAAATTTTACTTTACTGGCTTATGTCCTTGTTTTTATATTGAAGGTTAATTTCTTGGTCAATCCTCAAACTTCACTGATTAGATCAGGATTGACATTGAAGTCAAAATTCAAATATTAGTCTTTTGACATCTCATGAATGAAGGTGTTAGATTAAATCCATGTGTTTAAACTGAAAATGATATAGGCAGGGGTCTCTTTTCTTTTTTTCTTTTTTATTCAAACATCAGAAATGTTGTAATAAATAGCAACTACATTAAAAATGAAAAAGATAAAGAAATTGTGAAGTGCATCTGAATAATTCTCACTAATTCTTGCCTTTCCCTTTCTGTACCCAGAAATTTCAAGATGTTTTTTATTTTTTCCGATATATTTTCGATATCACAATACTATTAAGAAAATATCAATTTAGTAAGAAGTGATATTATCTCAATAATATTCAAATTTCAGATTGTATGTAAATATGCTTTATGTATGTGGAAGAGTGGAGAGATAGTGGGTTAGTGGAGTAGTGGGTTAGTGGTAGAATTAATTTAGGATTGTAGTGGTTTTGACAGTTATGAAATATCTATAAATATTTATAGATGCCATATGGTTGAATATATGCATGAAGTACAATTTTAAAGGAACAAGGCTTTGCTCTTGTCTTTGTTGTCTTTAGGAGGTCGTTTTCTACTGATTTTTGGGCCGTTTTCTACTGATTTTACCTATTAGATAATTTGGGCCATTTTCTACTGATTTTTGTTGATGATGTCGTTTAACATAATCTCAGTTAATCTTTGTTATGCAATGGCTCTGAATGGGAAGTTGGTTTTGGCACTTGGTCCCTAGTGATGAAGCTGGCTTCACACATTCTAAGGTTTAGTTCATAATTTGGCAATGAAGGAGATTTTCTACTAATGGAGTTCCCCGCCTTTAATTCAGGGAGGGGGTGGTATGGGTTTGTGCGGGTGCTCCGACTTTGTGGAAGTAGGGATTGAAAATCCATCCAAGGGAAAAAGCGCTTAGTAATCACTATTTTTAGTTTCTAATTCCTCTTTGGAAGTATGCCAGGATCTTTGTCCGGCTCATCAGAAAAATAAAAATAGAAAAGAAAAAAAAAGAAAAAAAAAAAAAAGATTGGATCCTTCATGTGATGTTTGATGTTTTTTGTCCTTGACATTGCCTACTTTTCAACTATATACAGGTTTGGGAAAAACCACAACATGCACGAAGTATGCATATTATCATCAAAAGAAAGGATGGAAACCTGCTTTGGTCTACGCAGATACAGTCAAAGCTGGTGCTTTTGATCAGTTGAAGCAGAATGCCACTAAAGCTAAGATTCCTTTTTATGGAAGGTATAATGCATGCCAACATCCCTTTCTTTAGCACTTTGAATTTTTTTATTTTTTTATTATTTTTTTTGCGCTTGAGAGTCATGAGGTCATATACCAACTGTAATGATATGTTTCTGAGGCTTGTAATCGCAATGAAACTTCCTTTATAGTTGAAGTTTGGTTTGTAAGAGCTTTCATCCTTTTAACCAATGTAATAGTTTTTGTTCATCTGTGAATTCTGATAATACTTTTCTCAAATTAAAACTCTTTGTACCTTCCTAAAGTGGTTATTGCATTCTATCATCCTTTGGCATTTCACATTACTGACCTTTTTTTACATTGCATCCCCAGCTATATGGAATCAGATCCTGTCAAAATTGCAGAGGAAGGTGTAGAAAGGTTTAAAAAAGGAGAATTGTGATCTTATAATTGTTGACACAAGTGGGCGCCACAAACAGGAAGCTGCCCTCTTTGAAGAAATGTGTCAAGTTTCTAAAGCAACGGTTTCTTTTTACCTTCATGCCTGTTTCTCTTTTCAGTTTGTGTTGATGCCAATACGCCCTAATTGTCTTTTCTTTGATGTTTCAGAAACCCGACATTGTTATATTTGTTATGGATAGTAGTATCGGTCAAGCTGCATTTGACCAAGCTCAAGCATTTAAGCAAAGTGTTGCAGTTGGTGCTGTGATTGTTACTAAAATGGATGGTCATGCAAAAGGAGGTGGTGCGCTTAGTGCGTAAGTGTTAATATTATGTGCATGGTTTCTCTTCTTTCACATTGATGTAGAATCTTCTTAAATTGTGTTATGTTGTTTTTATATTTCAAAGATAATCCTTTTCTTGCACTTGAGAATATGATTGAACTATATGGTGTGTCCTTCACTCGAGGGTAAAATCGGAAAAATCAGAAACTGGCACGAGCACTTCGTTCGAGGGTAAAATCGAAAAAATCGAAAACCGGCACGAGCACTTCGCTCAAGGGTAGAGTAACTTGTGGGAACTGATGGTTCGCAAAAATAGAACTCACGGTTTGAGAATTAGAAGCGAAAACATAGGATTCTCAACACTTAGGCTCGAAAACGGCCTGCCGAGGGTCCAGAATGGGAAATGGCCCCCGAAAAATTCGGAAACTGGCACGAGCACTTCGCTCGAGGGTAGAGTAACTTGTGGGAACTGACGGTTTGCAAATAACACTCTCGGTTTGAGAATTAGAAGAGAAAACATAGGATTTCCCAACACTTAGGCTTGAAAACGGCCCGTCGGGGGTTCGGAACGGGAAATAGCCCTCGAAAAATTCGGAAACTGGCACGAGAACTTCGCTCGAGGGTAAAGTAACTTGTGGGAATTGACGGTTCGCAAATAGGACTCCCGGTTTGAGAATTAGAAGAGAAAACATAGGATTTCCCAACACTTAGGCTCGAAAATGGTCCGTCGAGGGTTCGGAACTGGAAACGGCCCCTGGAAAAATCGAAAACCGGCACGAGTACTTCGGTCGAGGGTAAAGTCACTTGTGGGAACTGACGGTTCGGAAATAGGACTCCCAGTTTGAAAATTAGAAGCAAAAACATCGTATTTCCCAACACTAAGGCTCGAAAACGGACCGCCAGGGGTCCGGAATGGGAAATGGCCTCAGAAAGAGCGAAAACCAGCACGAGCACCTCGATCGAGTCGAAATTAACTTGCTGGAACTGACGGCTTGTAAATCAGACTCCTGGTTAACGAATTAGACCTAAAAATGTTGGATTCTTAACACTTAGTCTTGAAAATAGGCCATCAGATGTCGAAAACGGGAAACGGCCATCGAACAGCCCAGAAACCAACACAGGTACCTTGTTCAAAGCCAAAGTAACTTGTAGGAGTTTTAAGGTTAGTGAATCGGACTTTTGGTTAGTGAATTATAAACAAAAAACGCCTGATTCTCAACACTTAGGCTGGAAAAAAACAAGCCGCCAAAAAATTTAGGAAAAGATTTATATATATATACATGTTTATCTTTCATTTATATTTTAGTTCATTGAAAAGATTCTAATGTTGTTTTTGTCATTGCAGATTGATTGACGCTTTGGGGTCGGTTGTAGAGTTTTGGGGGTGTTTTATTCTTTTTTTGTTTATTTGTATATGTATATTGGACATTTATATGGGACTGTATCATTAATGATTGTAATATTTGGTTAATGAGATGAATGATTTGATGAAAAAGGGTGATGGTTGTTTGTTTATTTAGCAAATTTTGTTTGTATGCTTTTTTAAATTAAATACAGGTACATGAACAGGTGTATAAACAGGTGCATAGGAAAATTATATTGAAAAAACAAATATAATTTAAAAAAAAAAAACCATTACCGATGGAAAACAAATAATATTTCATTATCAAAATAAAAATAAAAATAAATAAAAAGTAAAAATTTTTTTACCGACGGAAATAATCATCGATAAAAGATGTTTAATTTTTTATTTTTTGGTTTTACCGACGAAAACAAACGTCGGTAAAAATGGTTATTTATTTATTTATTTTTGGCGACAAAAAGTAACGTCGGTAAAAGTATTTGTATTTTTTATTTATTTTTTTATATTTCTTTTGCAGACGAAAAAAATGTCGGAAAAAGTATTTGTATTATTTATTTATTTTTTATTTTCATTTCACCAAAGAAAAAAAACGTCGGTAAAAGTATTAGTATTTTTTATTTATTTTTTATTTTTCTTTTGCTGACGAAAAAAAACGTCAGGAAGAATATTTTTATTTTATATTTATTTTTATATTTTCTTTTAGCAACGAAAGAAAACGTCGGTAAATGTTATATATAAATTTTTTTATAAAAGTAAAGGAATTTTATTGACGTTTATTTTCCTCGGTAAACGTCTAATAATCGTCGGTAAAAATTATATTTTTGTCGACGGGAAAATATTTCGTCGGGAAAACGTTTTGTCCACAACTTTTTACCGATGTTTGGCCGACGAAAATATTTTCATCGGTAACGGTTTTTACCGACGTTTTCAGCACTTTTAGCGACGAAAAAATTCGTGGCTATAAATGTAAATTGTTGTAGTGTTCGTAAATAAGCCCCTAAGGTTTTAGTATTTGCAAATAGGCCCCTGCAACTTTAAATGGCCCAAAGGACCTTTATTATTGAATACAATGACACGTGAGGGTTGGAGCTTGATATATGTGTATGTATGGCTCAACGCATTTCTTCACTTGCATCCTTGAATAGGTAATAATCTTGTCTAGCTAGGACAACAAAGGAAAGTACATAAATATTCACCTCTTTTTATCCTCTGGTGGCCTTCGACATTATCTTTGGCAGTTGTCCTTGAATTATACGTAGCTTTTTCTTGGATAACAGAGGGTCCCAAGTCCCGACCCTTTGGGCCAGAATAATCCCTACATGCCTAGGGGGAGCCAGGTAAAGCCCTAGTGTGGTAATGTAGTTTCGAACTCTCAACCTCTGAGTGAAAACCGTGGTCCTAGGCCAGCTGAGCTACCCCTCGAGGTTTGAATTGTACATAGCTAAGGTGTAACTTGGGTTGGATAGCTCAAATTCAAATCCACATGATCTGAGGGGACGAAAAGTGAAACTCAAGTTGGAATTGATTCGTCTAGGTGGGATTTGGGCCTAGATTGTGAATTCCATATGGTAATCGAATTCAATTTTAGTTAGAGATTAAGATATATAGACCTCAACGCAGAACATATCGACATATATATATATATATATATGAGGAATTCTCAAAAACTCTCCATTCAAAAAGGGGAGTTTTTGCCCCTTTCGACTTATCCAATGAATTAGCGCCACCCCATATGGTGCATGCCAATTAAACATGGGGCATTTAGGAAATATATATCCTCTTTCTGCTCACATATTCACTTATATTTTCTTCTTTCTACAAAAATAATATATGCCTGAAACTCTATCGTGGGGCTCACATGATGATAATCTGAACCATTCATCTTAAATCCATCCCCACCAGGAATTTATTCTCAAATTTCAATTCAATATGAGTGGTCCCACAACCAATTGAGCATATAACATAAGTGTAAGTCGAATGAGAGAGGAAAACAATATATTTTATACAGTGTTAATCAAATAGTAGGACCAACACATATTTGAATTAAATTTCTTGACAACCCAAAAAAAGGTGGAGGTGACTGGTTTAGATTTTTTGTATATAGGCCCAACCAATGATAGCTGCCAAATCACCCATGTGCAAGTTAAATGATTGATTTACATTATCTCCTCATTTGCTAAAAAATAGGAATAAAAACGACTTTGTCGATCTTAAGATAAGAAGCATGCCTTTTAAGGAGGAGGAAAAATACGGAAGGAGATCTAACACATTTAAATAAGGAGAAAATGTAGTAAACAACATTATCTCCTCATTTGCTAAAAAATAGGAATAAAAACGACTTTGTCGATCTTAAGATAAGAAGCATGCCTTTTAAGAAGGAGGAAAAATACGGAAGGAGATCTAACACATTTAAATAAGGAGAAAATGTAGTAAACAAATATCATTAGGAAAACCGTCTCCACCTCACCAACCTAATACTTTTCAAATTTGTTGGGATAAAGGGACGTTTTGCTTTCAAAAACGCCCAGGGCATTTTGTAACCATCCTCAGTACACAAAATTCATGATACAAGTCACTAAGAAACATATACATTATTATAATTTTGAGTAGCAACACTAGTTGAGTAAAACTAGATCAAAGATCTAAGCCTGTCAAACAGTCTCGAATTTCTTCAATTAATCATCGTTCTTCTGAGCAAGGGATTCACAAGTTGAAGCTCATTGAATGGGACAAACCAAGTCTTTTTTAAATTGTTAAATGAAGCACCAAACCATTTTCTAAAATCAACACCATTATTGGCTCGCGAAATTGTCATCGAGGCCACCTGAATACAATTATCTATTTTGAATACTTAAAGATAGACAGCATAATCATCTAATATAGCATATGAGGGGAGTATAAGCTGAAATGTGTGACCCACAAGTGTGATGCCACGTCTGTAGATTTATTGTTTTTAGCATTATGCAACATCTCTCTGGTTTTTTTTTTTTTTTTTATCTTAAAATTTCTCTAAAATAAATAATGATTTCTAATGCATTGTGCTTTGAAAATTTTTGAGGAAAATGATAGTATTTGTTTCTTTTTTTTTTGCAAAAAATTAAATTTGAATCTCACGTTTTCCACTCAACTGTTTCGCAAAACATGGTACTTGAGGACCTAGAAATACCCTTTAACTAGGGTTGCAAACGGGTTTCCGATTCTCCGATTACCTAGAAGTTTCGACCCACAAAAGATCGGGTGTAGAACCTATTTTACGTTCCAATTCAGAACCGGCTCTGGTTTCGGGTTCGTATAGGTTCTGAGCCATGCACGAGACCCCGCAAAAGAGTCTTTGATATGGCAAATTATGCCTCAAAATCAACCCTTTTTTTTTTACATTCTTATGTAGAATATTGGAATTAGTAGATTTAATGCACTATTATAAGTTGAATGATATGCTTATTTTAAGAAAATATGAAGAATAAAGAGAAATTTGAATCGATTTTAGAACTATATTTCAGTCCTCCAAGTGGACACGGTTCCGAAATCGGATCCGGGTTTTCCTATCGGAACGGGGTCTGGAACCAACAAAACAGGTTCTGAGTCAAAACCGGATTCGAAACCGGAACCGTTATTTAGAAACGGGTCCGGGTCTGGGTCCACTATGGTTCCGATCTCAAACTGTCCCGTTTGCAACCCTACCTTTCACCCCTTATCCTCTTCAAGCCTTCAATGTGGAGACTTCCATATCTTGCTTCAAGAAAAAAGAGAGAGAGTTCTAAACGGTTCTCTAAAGGCAATTTGAAAGTTTGTAAATGGTTTCCTTCGCCATGAGATTTGTTCCAACACAATCAACAACATAAAGTAGAATGACTTTATACCAAAAAAAATACATAAATACATAAAGTAGAAATGACATGTGAGGGTTGGAGCTTGATATATGTGCATGTAAGGCTCAAAGCATTTCTTCACTTGCATCCTTGAATGGTAATAATCTTATCTAGCTAGCCTAGCCTCCTCCTGTCCATTATAGGACAACACAGGAAAGTACAAATTTATTCACCTTTTTTCATCCTCTAGTGGCCTTCGACATTATCTTTCACAGTTGGCCCTGAATTGTACGTAGCTAAGGTGTAACTTGGGTTGGCTAGCTCAAATTCAAATCCACACGATCTGAGGGGACCCGAAGTGGAATTCAGGTTGGACTTGATTCCTCTAGATGGGATTTGGGCCTAGATTGAGAATTCTGCATGGTAATTGAATTGGATTTTAAGTAGAGATTAAGATATACAAACCTTAACGCAGAACATATATATATATATATATATATATGTATCTATATTTATTTGTATATGTGCATACATTATGTAACGTACTAAACAAAATTCATGATACTACTCTCTCAGAAACATATACATTATCAGAATTTCGAGTAGCAATACTAGTTGAGTTATACCAAATCAAAGATCTAAGCCCATCAAATAGTCTCGAATTTCTTCAATTAATCATCACTCTTCAGAGGAAGGGATTCACAAGTTGATGCTCATTGAATGGGACAAACCAAGTCTTTTTAAAAAAATTTAAATGACGCACTAATCCATTTTCTAAAATCAACACCATTATTGGCTCGCGAAATTATTATTGAGGCCACCTTGACACAATTACCTATTTTGAATACTTGAAGATAGACAACGTAATCATCTAATATAGCACATAAATAAATAAATATATATATATATATGTATGAGAAAGGCTCTCCTAAGCTGAAGCTGAGGGGAGTATAAGTTGAAACGTATGACCCACACGTGTGACACCACGTCTATAGATTTATTCTTTTTAGCACTATGCAACATCTCTCTGTTTTTTTTTTCTTTTCTTATCTTAAAATTGCTTTGAAATAAATAATGATTTCCAATTCACAGTGCTTTGAAAAATATTTGGAGGAAAATGATTGTTTTTTCTTGTGAAAAATGAAGCTTGAATCATGGGCGGCTCCAAGTTGATGACAGTGGGGTCAATTGACCCCACTGAGATCTAAAATAATATTTAAAAATAATATTTTTTATGTCTTGAATTAAATTTATGGGAAGTTTTTTTACCCCCACTTAATTTAAGAGTTTCACCTCACATTAGCTTGCTTTACACCTTTTCTTTATTGCTATGCTTGTGTTCAAAAGTCACCATAAAATACCCACCACTTAAGTTAATGGGCCAACTGTCTACCAAAATTTAAAAAAAAAAATGAATGGGCCCACATTGCTGATATGCGCTCTAGCAATGAGTTTTTAGGACTTAAAGGAATTTATGACATTCCTAGAAAGTTAGTGGAGACAAGGATATCATACACCAATTGATTTATCTGCTTCTAAAATTGACGTTAATTTTACCAACTTCGATGGTAGAAAGAGCTTTTTCAGGAATGAAGTATGTAAATAACATATTGCGTAACGGAATGGGAGATCAATGGATGAATGACTGTTTGGTTACGTATATTGAAAATGATGCGGTTGCTAGTCTTGATAATTAAGCTATTATGCAATGATTTCAACACATGAAAACCTGTTGAGAGCAACTACAAAAGTTTATGTATTTGGATTATCTTTTTGGATTAAGAGCTATTAGTAATAATGTATTAAAATTTATGTTTGATCTTTTTTAGAACCCAATATTATCTTTGTCGGATTAACGTAAATGGATTATTAAAATTTTATATTATATTTATCGAATTATCGGAAGTAAATGACAGATGTAGATAAAGGGAAAAATAATTTATTCGATTTGCGGAAGATAAGTCTTTTGTTGACCCCACTGACTCGAGTTTCTAGAGCCGCCACTGGCTTGAATCACACTTTTTCCACTCAATTGTTTCACAAAACATGGTGCTTGAGGACCTATAAATACCCTTTCACTTGAATCACACTTTTTCCACTCAACTGTTTTGCAAAACATGGTGCTTGAGGACCTATAAATACCCTTTCACCCCTTATCCTGTTCAAGCCTTCAATGTGGAGGCTTTTATATCTTTGCTTTGAGAAAAAAGAGAGAGGACTAAATGGTTCTTTAAAGGCAATTTGAAAGTTTCTAAATGGCGTCATTTGCCATGAGATTTGTTCCAGCACAATCAACAACATAAAGTAGATTGACTTTATACCAAAAAAAAAATAATAAATAATAATAATAAAGTAGAATGACATGGAGGGTTGGAGCTTGATACATGTGTATGTAAGGCTCAAAGCACTTCTTCACTTGCATCCTTGAATAGGTAATAATCTTGTATAGCTAGCCTAGCCACCTCTTGTCCATTATAGGACAACAAAGGAATGTACATAATTATTCACCTCTTTTCATCCTCTAGTGGCCTTCAACATTATCTTTGGCAGTTGGCCTTGAATTGTACGTAGCTAAGGTGTCACTTGGGTTGGCTAGCTCAAATTCAAATCCACATGATTTGAGGGGACCAAAAGTGGAATTTAGGTTGGACTTGATTCGTCTAGTTGGGATTTGGGCCTAGATTGTGAATTCTGCATGGTAATCGAATTGGATTTTAAGTAGAGATTAAGATATGCAGACCTCATCGCAGAACATATATATATATATATATGGAGCTAACACTCTTAAGCTCAAGTGTGTCGTGGGGCTCACTAGGGGACTCTCAAGGGGATGGGGTTGGGGGAATTTCAAGGACTTCCTGGGATTCTCCTCTATACAAAAAATTAGCCATGACAGTGATTTCTATCATCTCCATATGGGCCTAAAAGTTTAATGGTCAATAGTCCATTCGGATTGATGCATAGTCAATCCAACGATCTAGTAAATTCGGATATGACCGAAAGTTGGTAGATATGTGTAACTTAGGGGAGTCATGTGGTTAGTCCGTTTGGATGGACCAAAAGTGAGCCCACAAGTATGAACTTACGAAATTTTATCCTAATCTTGAGCTTAGGAGAGCCTTCCTCTCTCTCTCTCTCTATATATATATATATATATATGTATGTATGTATGTGTATATAGTATGTATGTATGTGTATATATATATGTATATATACATATTTTTATATGTTTGTATATCGGTATACATTGTGTAACGCAATACACAATATTCATGTTACAACTCTCTCTGAAACATATACATTATCAGAATTTCGAGTAGCAACACTAGTTGAATAAACCAGATAAAAAATCTAAGCCTGTCAAATAGTCTTGAATTTCTTCAATTAATCATCACTCTTATGAGGAAAGGATTCACAAGTTGATGCTTATTGAATGGGACAAACCAAGTCTATTTTAAAAAAAAATTAAATTTAGCACTAATCCATTTTCTAAAATGACACCATTATTGGCTCATGGAATTGTTATCGAGGCCACCTTGACACAATTATCTATTTTAAATACTTGAAGATAGACAACGTGATCATCAGATATGTATATATAGAGAGAGAAATGATCCTGTACAAGCTTCCCTAACAATAGTGCATGGGAAGCTCGTAGCCGTCGGATTAAGGGCCAAATCCAATGGTCTTTTAAGCAACCAGTATAAAGCCAAAATTAAGGATCCTGATCATGCTCTCTATCTTTCTCTCGGTCTCTGTATCCCCCCCCCCCTTTCTCTCTCTCCCTTGAAGAAGATGAGTGGGGTTGGGTGGGGGCCCTCACATTTATGTTGTTGTCATTAAGATCTTGTTTGCTCTCTATAATTGTATCTTCCTAAGATTTTCTAAAAAATAAATAACTAATTTTTCTCATTAGTTTTGTATTCCATGGAGTTTGATATGCTTCCCAAACTTGGATTTGAAGAAATCATCACAAATTCCTTTGTGCTAGCCAAACGTGGAATGCGATGAATCCTCTCCCTCATAACTCCTAATTGAAGAAAGCCTAGTTTCATGGAACCAAGGAATGATCCAAAAAGAGGATTCCTCCCCCGTTACCAAACGTGCCCTAAAAGTAGGGTCAGACTAAGTTTATTAACCATAAAACAAGTCACAGTCAAATTATCCCACCATCAGTTCACATATTCTTGAGGTTGATTGGATAGTCATGTCCCTTGCAAAGTTTCAGGTGAGGCAATGCTAGATTCTTATAAGTCTAAGCTAATTTTTATACTAATTGTAGCAAAAGTACATGAAAATAAGGACATTATTAGAGTTTATTAAAAAAATAATAAACCAATCCAACATGATAGAGAAGCTTAATAAATGCTCGGGGATGTTGGTGAATGGAATTGAAAACAAGAAGAAAACTTGAGCTCTTGAATAATGCGGGCCACATATATGGACACTAAATCTTAAACTCACGAGCGTTATATATTTAGAACTCGCGAGTCATGTCTTAAGCTCATGAGCATCACATATCGAACTCGTGAGAGATAAAATGAAGGGCAATTTGATCTAGAAAAAGATGAAGTCTACGATATAAGAAGCTTTTGGGCATTACATGTATTTGAGGATGCTTTTAGAGTTATATGGATGTTTGAGTCTTCTTTTTGTAAAAAGAAAACCCATAATTGTAAAGAAAATCATAATGCTCACCTTGGTAGAGTTGTATATGATTTTTCTGAATGAAATTCATAAAAAAGGTGGCACTAATATATTTTGAAGGAGGCAAGAATGATTACAGAAGGGAAGTTGAAAAAAGGGGTTTTAACATTATCGGCCGATATTTTGAAAATATTGGAGATATATCAGGTGAGACCGATATTTTAAAATATTGGTTGGTCAATTCAGATATTCTACCGAGATAAGACCGTGACTGACTTGCAGGCCTATATCGGACCGTTATTGGGGTATGGACTGATGCTAGTATGTGTTGGCCAATAAGAACCGGTATTAGCTGGTAATTTGAACCACGGTCCATATGCTTCGGGATGGATGCTGGATGAGTGAACTAAATGGGTGGATGTAATGGATCTTAAGAATTGATTTCTTCCTCTTTTTCTTTCCTCAATCGTTTCTTAGAACCCATGGCCAAAGCTTTTAATAATCTAAAGGAAGAAGAAGATGGGATTCTAGATCTACGTATCTCTTCTTCCCTACCATCTCTCCTTATATAATCATTAGAAAAAGGACCATTGAAGAGAGGCATAAAGAGGTCTTCAGTAGTCTTTTCTTTCCCTCATTGAAGAAGAGGAAATGAAAGAGATAATGTTACAAGCGAGGGGCATTTTTCCTATTAATGGCTAAGGCCAATGTTGGCCTGACATGGTAGTGGGCCCCAATCCACTAACGCTAACAATACACACAATCTGGATCCAATGTGCGTGGCGCGCATGTACCATTCCATGTGCGCCTTGCTGTGGGGCCAACCTACTGGCCCATTTCAGGATGATGATTAGGGGATTTGAAGATCTAGGGGAGGGGGAGCTCTTATGTAAAAAAGATCTTCTCCATTAGACCATCCTAAACCTATCATCATTGGCCCAAAAGTCTAGTCCATTCTAATGGCCAGGCGCGGACCTACACTAAGTGGAACGGGGGAGGTCACCCCAAGCCTAATCCAAAATCCCACAAAAAAACAAAAAAACAAAGAGTGTGAGGTAAGACTCATTAAAGGTAACTAAAAATGAGCAATATCTTGGTGACCTTATACGATGGAACATGGTAGCCCTACCCATTATATATATACACACACTGTTAGGGGCGGACCTCCATTATGCGGATCTGGGGGAAGATCCAAAAAGTGTTAAAAGTTTCCCATGACCCATTTCAGTAAAGTTATTGTCCCACCCCGGGTCTTGAAAAAACCTAATAGTTTCCTGCGTTTTAGTTACATAACTCATTCTTGTTATTAGGGTGTTTGGTTTGTATTATTGGTCTTTTTCCTTATTTTAATCTTTCCTAATATGATGTTTTTGTTAATGGGGTTTGATTTATGATTGATATATTTTCTATAGTTTGCCTTCTTCGCTCTATGTAATATATGTTTTACTATTTTTTTTTTCTCAACGACAATGACTCAATACTCCAATTTTGTCCCCAAACATCCCGCTTTGGATTTGGTTTGTTTTATTGTTGGTTCTTAAATTTTAGCTACTTTCGTTTTGCTTTCTTGTTAGATTTTCTTGAATTCATTTTTTTTCTTGAATCACAATATGATGTTTATAATTATGTTGTTCTCATTTGGATTCATACGATAAAGGAACTCTTAGGAGCTGAAGGAAATAATCAAAGAGGTTTTATTTTCGTATGATAATAATTTTACTTCTTTAAAGTTCTCTGTATTTTCTTTATTATTATTATTGTTGGCCAAGGATTATGTGCCTCATGAAGCGGAGAGGTCTTGTGTTCGACACCTACCTTCTTTGGCCACTTCCTATAGTTTTACCAGGTGAATGTGGATAGGATGGTTTGAATGCGCCTCGGGAGATTTGTTTTCCGTTATCCAGAATCGAGTGTTTGTCAAGCTCAGTGCCAAAGGCTCCTGAGCTGGGTTGGGCGGAAGATACCCTGAGTTATAAGCAAATAGTTTCTTTATAGTTGTTGTAGTGTGGTTGCTAATTTAATTTTCATCCCATTGATTTGAATAAAAGGCTAATTTCTTGAGGAAATGGTTGTTGTAGTTAAAAATATTATGTGGGAATAAAGTGTCAGTAGTAGGATATGAGTTCTTTATACTTAATTTGCCAAAAAAACAAAAATAAAAAATCATGTCTTTAAACCATGCAATAAGTGGATATTATTGGTAGTTGGCGTTGATTTTGACCGTTTGAATCGACCATCGTCTGCCCCACGCAAATAAAAGTCCTGGGTCCGTCACTGCTAGCTCATGGCTGTAAAGCCGATCCAACGGTCCCGTCCATTCACATAGGTGCAAACCTAGGGCATGTAGGTTTTTGTGAGGCCCACTTGGATGGACCCTGAAGTGGGCCACACTAGGGGTGCGCATTATGTGTACGAAAGCACATACAACTTTATCCTTTAAAAGAAATCTTTTAAAGATACTTTTTATTCTCCAAACGTTTTCTTAGTGGTCCCTTCACAATAGAGGTTGTGCTTGATAATGCTCGGTCCACACTTAATGCTTTGGTAATAGTGTAAAACAACCTAAATAATGGTATATTTTTATTTTAAGGCCTTGAGCCCTCCCCTGAACCGACCCTATCCCTTGAGGGTAGCATAAGGGCCTGGGTAGTGCATGCCCTGTATGTATTGAGAGTAGGATAAGGACAACCCAAGTCTAGGACCAACCCGGCCCTTTGACACCCCTATGGCAGCCTAAGATCAAGGTTATGAAGCAACGAAGAGTTTTATCATTATCTTAAACTTCAAATGCCTATGTTGTAGGCAACTCTGGTCTCTTAGGGCCCGTTTCGCATTGTTCTCATATTGTTCCCAATATTGTGCTCAGATCAGGTTATGCTGAGATCGGGTTGTGCCAATACTAAACTCTATAAAAGTTGTTTGGCAACATTATATTAAAGTACTCCGGCGAGAATATGTTGTAAAGAACTAGTTTGGTAACATTATAAAAGTTTTGTTCCATGGAATGGAAACGAGAGAATCATAGGATTTACAATGCAGGGCACATATTTTACTGTCTGCAACACTCTATTATTGTCTTACATGGGACCCACGTATAGAAATTACAACATGGTACCCACCTTTAAAAATTAGAATATGGGACCCATATTCATGGGATTTGCAATGTGGGGCCACCCTTATAGGAATTATAATGTGGGGCCACCTTTTTGTGTATGTAAACATTGAACCCACCATTAGAAATTACAACATCATACACACCTTTAGAAATTAGAATACGGGGCCCACATTTATAGGATTTACAATGTGGATCCACCTTTTGTGACTGTGACCATGTGACCTACATTCAAAGGATTTATAATGTGGACCCACCTACAATTGAATTATTTATGGGGCTATCTTTTTTATTGATTGTAAATACGGGACCCGCCTTTAAAAATTATAATGTGGTACCTTTAGAAATTAGAACATGAGGCCACATTCATAGGATTTACAATGTGGCTCGGCTCCCCTTTTGCGATTGTGACCATTTGACCAACTTTTAAGAATTATAAAGTAGGGACACCTTTTCTGTGATTGTGGATGTTAGATTTATGTCTTATATTCCGAGTTGACTTGATTGGTTCATTGCGTTGGCTAATGACCAGGTTCAAGGTCAAGGGTATTTTAGTCATTGTACCGGAGCTTTCTTGGAAGCCAAGAAAGCAAAGATTATATATTGATGTAATCAATAATCCTAGACTCTAAGAGGGAGTAAAAGCTCTCTCTCTCTTGGTTCCGAACCACGTGGAGGGCAGATGTGAGAGCAAGATTAAGACCTATGGGGAGAGAGTAGGCAAAGTGTTACAGGGCTTTGAATCCTTGTAACGAGTTGCCCAGTTTCTTACATAGTATAATCGAGTTGAACGCTCATAGCCCCGTGGACGTAGGCAAGTTTATTGAACCACGTAATTCTCTTATGTCATGGATTGCTTGTGGTTGTCATTGATCATGCGCGTTTGCCCTAATTAATCCCCAACAGTTGACATGGGACCCACCTTTAGAAATTACAATTTGGTACCCACCCTTAGAAATTAAAACATGTTGCATTATAATGTGGTCCCACCATTATAGGAATTATAATATGGGCCCACCTTTTGTAATTATGACCTATCTTTAAGATTTACAAAGTGGGGCCACCTTTTTTAAGATTGTAAACATGGGGCCTACTTTAGGATAAGTGAGAGGATTTAAAATCCTTAAATGGTCTTCTTTAAAAGGCAAAAGATACGAAGGAAACAACTGTGTTGATAAATTCTTATTATTTTTTAAATAAAGTATTTTTTTATCAACTTTCTTATTCCAGCGGGTTAAGATTTTGGGATTTCTTTTAGAGAAAACAAAATTCGGAACAGTGATTTACACTTACTAAACATGCTCGTGGGAATATGGGAACATCCAAATGGCTTGATGCCAAACACACCCTTAGTTTCCTCCACCTGTCTCAATGTAGCCCATAAAAAAATTCATCATTACGACAATAACCAACTATACAACATGCGCATAGGAAATGTAAGCTTCATGTTTTCAAGTACCGAAACTAAACATTTATCATCAGCATCATCTTAGCCTAATCTCATCGAGTCAATCCGATGAGTCTTGTCCTATCGAAATAATGATATAGGTAAACATAGATATTATTTTTCTCCCAAGCCAATAATAGTTTTCCTAAGAATTGAGCAACCAAATTAGAAGTTACATGCCTTTGTAGAATTCCATGACCCAAAAATTATAAGCATTAGATGCAACCATAAAGCTAGCGAAGCCAGCTCTCTTTGCCAAGGCTTCAAATTCTTTCTCATGCCTCTATTTACCTCCAGGACATGATATAATCATCAGTACATCAAAGCTGATGGCATTTATAGTAGCGATACTATCTTCTGGGGTCGGCGGGAGAATATACTCTGCGACAATCACCTTTCCAAAATCTGGTAGTGCTTTGTAGCAGTTCTTTAAGAGTTTCAAGCACTGCTCGTCGTTCCAATCATGAAATATCTACTGTAATTTTTTTCAGTTGAATCAGCTTCATGAACCTTTTGGATCAAATTTAACTTTTGGCCAGTTAAAGGCCAGAGTCAGTGGTTGCTTATGTGTGATTAGCCATGATAAGGGAGTTCAGGGGCCATGCTGTCCCGGGTCATAGGTTAATCAAGCTTGGCCCATTTATTAGTGGGCCTCCTTTGAGGCTTGGACCTAGCTTGCTAATGGTACTAAAGCTCACGCCTAGACCTATACCGTTTACAAAATATATAAATGGTCTATATGAAAACTGTTAATCCCGTCTAGATTGTCCGAGCTTGTATACAAGTACACCAGACTCAGACCATAAAATACGGCTCAATGGGCTGGAAGCATGGTCTACTTTGAAGGTCTATGAGACTAATCCTTATGGGGTTCATCATGGATCTTAAATTCAACTATTATCAGGACTTTGCCGAGATCGACCCAGTATGATCACCTGGACTAAGCCTATGACATAACTTCACATGTGGACCCAGACGAAGGTCCATTTGACTCTAGCATAAACTCAATGCAACAATGCTGATCAATAGAGCACATGGTCATTTTGCACATTCCCCCTACATTTGGGCCTATTTGTAAAGGACTCTATGGCTTTTGAGTGATTAAAATAATTTTTTTTAAAAACCCTATCAAACTCACCTTCATGAAAATTCCTTCTCCACTTGGAATGCTATCAAACATATCACCTTCAACATGCTCTATGACTACAACATTTATCATTCATTCACTTCTCAGATCCAACAGAGGAAGAAGAATGAAGAGGCAAAGAAAAGATTTATTCTTGCTCAGTAAACAATCTCTAATACCTGGATAATGTGGCGCATCCACGATGACATGAGGCAAATCGTAATTAATTCCCTTAATGTGAGGATACTTAGAGATAATTATGTTAAGCATAGCTCCAACACCGCCTCCCACATCAACCACCTCCTTTAACCCTTTAAAGCCCTTGTATGTCTCTAGCATCTTCTTCATGATTACAGTGGAATGATACAAAATGGCTCTGTTGAAAACCTTATTAAACCGGGGTTCTGTTTTGGGGTATTCAAACAGGTTCATGACATAGGCCTTTTCAAAAGGAAGCCCTCCTTCAAGAATTGCATCTTTTATGTGGTACCTAGTTCACATGAAATTACTATGTCAAACGAGTCATATATTAAACCAGGTTTGCATTCAACTAGGGCCCACCTGAGTTGAGTGTTGGGAAGTCCCCCACATCCCATATCGCATTTCCACCTATCAACTTAAGCTTTTGGATGGGTACATGGTTTCTTACATGGTATCAGAGCGGGTTTTGATCCCGTTGTTCTTGTGTAGCCCACGTGACAGGCCCGTCCATGACATCTATCGGGCTTGTACATGAGGAGGAGTGTTGGGAAGTCCCCCTACATCCCATATCGCTATTCCACCTATCAGATTAAGCTTTTGAGTCGGTACATGGTTTTTTACAGAGAAAGCATATGTGCTGCTAGCAAAATAGGCCCATGCACAACACAGGCCAAAAGGAAGCTAATTACATTCTAAAATACAATGCAGATGAGTGAGTATTTAATTGCACAGATCTTTGAACACCTTATTGTTGGGAAGTCCTAGATCCTACATCACTAAGTAATAGGCTTGACATATCTTAATATACCTGTATGGGCTTTCCACCTATCAGCTTAAGCTTTTTAGTTGGTATATAGTTAATTACACCTATCCCACCACTTAAAGAGTGATTTGTTTTATCAGCTTAGTGTCTTTCATGAGTTATGAATCCCCAAAACATTTGTTTTTGAAAGAGAATACTATACAATTCTTGTAAGTCAAACCCAGGACCAGCCCAGCCCAGCCCATCCTTTTTTTCAAAATACAAATATCCTTTGGTATTAAATATTCAAGCGGGCTAGGCCTTCAACTTCAAGCATATATAACGGAGGGCCAGTCCTGGACCATTTTAATAATTGGACCAGAACTATAGGCCTCTCGAGCCTAAACAGATCCCAAATAAGAGGCTAGGCATGTTAGGAAATTTGTGTGGCCCGACTGCCATGGGGCCGATGCCAGATCGAGTCCAGCGGTGTGCCGCGGATGAACTCCCAAGAAGCCTTGATATTTTTGAGTCAGATAAGGATCAAACTATTGTTGGTAGAATTTGGATCAGGCTCAGACTTCCGATTCGCAGAATTCCCACGCTGGTTAGGAGATGTGGGATTCCAGGAGGGGTTGAGTCCATGGGAGTCGTGACTCCTAGGGATTTCTTTATATAAGGGATGGGAACCCTTACTTGATTATCCAGTAAATCTGAGAGCTTTGCAGCGAGTTCTCAGGTCTACGAGTTTGGTTTCGACACCCATATGGGACTACCAAGTTCTTTCAATTGGTATTAGAGCCTTGTCTCCATGCATTTGACGGTCAGATATTGCGATAAGCCTGTGATCAATGGATCAGATATTGCGATAAGGCTGTGATCAATGAGCCTTGTTCTTAGTGAGTTTTTCTTTCCCGTCGGCATTATGTTTTCTGTCACATAAACAATGAGGAAGAAGACTCGGGTACATAGATCAAGACCATAATCGCGCCAAGGAGAGAGACACGTGCTGGCTGTTGATTTCTGCCTCGTGATTCGCGCCAGGCAAGAGTAGGGCAGTTATGGCTATTTTTCACGGTATCGGGATTCACGCCAAGAGAGGCAGAGGGCAACGAAGCAATAGGAGTGGCAAGGAGCCTCGAGACTAGCACCAGCACCAAGCAGCAATTGCTGCTGTGTTTTTCCGTTTCGGGACACAGGCGCCGCATGACTCGAGCAAGTGAGGTCGGGAGGACTAGACCCTACTGCAACCCGACCTGATTCAAGCCCAGCAAAGAGCTGACTTGTTGCAGATGCTAGCCAGCCCAATCAATGGTCAGACAAAAACTTTGACCATCCATAAGTTTTTCATCCGGATTTGGATGGACAAGCAGTTTGGTTATGCAGAATCGTGGTGACGAGCACTATTTAGTGGCGTGGACAAATTTGGGATCCAATGGTCGTATATTTTTCGAACCTATTGCAGTCATCTTTAACGTTTGAATTTTGTTATGCGATATCTGAGTCATCTAAGCTCTGATGGACGATCTGTTTGCGCCTGTAGACTCCTGGCAACGAGATTTATAGAGAAACAGTAAATGATTGACAATCCAATGGTTAGAAAATTTTATGGTCAGCAATCACGGTCAGTGGTATCTTGACTTTTCTTTTTATTTATGTGTTGGATATGTCTTATACACATTGCACTGTATTACCTGTGCGATATCTTCAACAAGAATAACCCACTTGTGTGGAGATATCGGATGGGTGCCCTATGTAGGATTTTGTGTGTTTATTTGTTGTGATAAGATCCAACTCATATTTTCTTTTGATAAAACCTTACGACCACTACAGCATCATTTAATGGTAATTTGGGCATTACCTTGTGCAGTGGGGGTATAATAATTGATCCGCTAAATATTTAGTTTACGGATCAAGGGGTAGTGGACTTGATCGAAAGTATGTGAGCACAATCCAACGACACAAAGAGACATGATCTCGGGTTAGTGGTTTAAAATTTGATAAACTACTAGATCTCGGATGAAAAATATTCTGTGATGCAGCATGTACTATTAATTGCCTGATGGATGCATGATTGACAACTAAGTTGATCGGATCACTAATAAAGTGTTGACCACGATGGGAAAACTAATTGATCAATGTGTTCCAATTCTATGTCTATTGTCATGGTCTTCCACTTCAACGAGGGTATATTCCTTAAGTCTCAAGCCTCTCAAATATTTAAATTTCAATGAAATTTGAGGCAAGAAATAACAATAATTTATTTAAGTCAAGGGGACATGAGAATATGATGGGATAGACAACCTAGTAGATTGGATACAAAGGTTATAGTCATATAACAATGGATCTGATGAAGGTGTAAGAACGGATCTGGTGGATCGATTTATGTTCCATGTGATCTTGAGGATGAAAATTGAATTTTTGAATTCATGAAAACAAAATCCGGAGAATGTAAGCATCTATAAATATGGAACGAATACTGTTATGTGTTTCAAAATGATATGAGTACAAATTACATTTGACTATGAAAATCCAATTTGTTTTATTTTGGGGATGCTTTACTAATTACTACTCTCTAATGAGTAAATTCGTGGCTCAACTAGTGATAGAATAGATTAAGGAAATATGTTCTAAGGCAATATAGTTGTGATTTGCATGCATGAGAGATTGTTACATTTTTTTTTTATTTATTTCTAAGATGATATTTACTTGCTTGATATTGCTTGTAATGTATAAATCTTCTAGTTTTAATTATTCTGTATTTGCTGGATGTGTGATTTGGCACACTTATGGCATTGAAAACATGACACATCAACAAAGACAGAATCAATGGACTAGTTGTAATGATACATTTACCTGACCTTGGTATACTGAAACCATGTCTGGCTGGAAAATGACTATATGAACTTTTTCCGGAAAAACTAGAAGTGTAGTTCAATAATATCATATACTCTAAAATATATTGACAGTTTTATTTGTCCAAATTTAAATGGGTGGGAGTGATTTGTTACTCCGATTGGTGACATTAGGAAATACATTTAAATTTATCTGATATGATATAGGTTTGAGGCACTGTAAAATTGCTTTGAGTGGTATACTGCTGAGTCATAGACCAATAGGACTGAAAAGTTAATGGATGAGATCCGTTAAGTGGGATTATACCTATGAACAATTCAAGTATATTGCTCATGGAGAGGATAATATATTTATATTTGATTCTATACACCCCTCAGCTAAAAATGGTGTAGTTGGAAATTTTTAAATCACTTTATGTTTGGATATATTAGATCCATGTTAACCACACGTATCTTCCGTTGTGTGCTGTAAGAGGGATATTATTGAGTGCACAATATATATTGAGTCAGACACCTCCTAGAATTTAGCCAAAAGATCCATTTATGAATTATGGACTCGTGCCAAACCTAAAACTTGACCTATGACATTATGGGGATGTGTTGTACACAAACTATTGCGGGCCACAATTATAATACCAATTGCAAATGGAAACAAAGAAGATCATTCTTTCGTTAGAAAATTGAATCATCCAAAGGGATATCGTGTGATCAATCACGAATATCGGATTAAAACCAAAGGTCGGAATGTGTGCTTCCTTGTGGATCCCATACAAATCCTAGAGATGCACCGCAACATGTCTGAAGATGGAGGGTGTTGTAGAAAGTAGGAGTTTCAACGTACATTGGCAGCGTTGGAAGTGTAAGTCCTGGCCAGGGCCCACTTGACAATGAACAACCCGGGTTATTGAGAGTCCTATAGGATTTATAACATTCGACGTGGTTGGATGATTGATGCAGTTATATTTGGAAAAAATCATGCAAGATCTTAATATGTCATTCGTTGTCAATCTATGCAATATGGTGATTGACCTTACACTATGGATGTGAAAACAAAATAAGAACCAAGCTTGGGCCACACGGTTTCATTTTTCAAGACTAATTTGCCCTTTCAACCGTTTTAGGAATAAATTTGGAATTTAAAATTTCAAATCTTCCCTCCTCCATCCTTCCTAAATCCTCTCAAACGACTCGACAGATCGGATCAAGGATTGATCCGGATTTTTCTGCACTTCGTCTTCGTTGGAGAAAAGAGCAAGAGTCCAGTCGCCTAAGAAGAACTTGTCAATTCCGTCTGGAGTCGCCAAAACGTAGGAGTTTTTTTTGCAGTTGACGGATCTTGGTGGGCCGGCACGTTCGATTGCTGCAGACAAATGGGACTCGGGGTGTAAATCAGTTTCGGTTGCAGGTGGTTGAAGAAGACAGAGCATAGAGTTGGGTTCGTTCAGTTGCAGATGTAGGGGTTCAGTCAGCGTCACTACTGATCGATTTGCAAATCTGGGATCAGGTCCATAGAGAAGATCAATCCCTGTTTCAGGGCAGAGAAGTGGCCCACTCGAGATCAAGACTGTTTCTCCATCGTCTTCTTCTCTATAAGAACTAGTAGCAGAGAAACGCCTCCCTCTTCAATTTCTCCGGTGGGACGGTTGGGCTGACCAAACGAGGACGATGGTGACAGCACACCATCGACAGCTAATGGGTTGCCTTCTTCCTCGATTGTATTCAATCACAGCCCTTCAATCACACTCCTACTACGGTGGCCCACCTTGAGATTAGTGGTTGGGTCCAGTTTCGGTTGTAAGTGGTTGAAGAAGACAGAGTACAGAGTTGTGGTCCTTGAGTTGCAGCCCTGCTACGGAAGCCCAGTCTAGAGCCCATACCTACTATCAAATTTATCTGAGTTTTGTCAAATTTATCTGAGTTTTTGTGAAATTTATCTGTCTTCTGTCATGTTTCTTCGTGGTTTTTGGCAAATGTATCTGAGGTTTGTGAAATTTATCTGACCTTTTGTCAAATTTATCTGAGTTTTTGTGAAATTTATCCGTCTTCAGTCATATTTCTTAATGTTTTTAGCAAATTATTTTGAGTTTGTTTTATAAATTTTTCTAAGTTATCTAGCAAATTTATTTACGCTTTTTGAAATCTATTTGCGTTTTTTAATTTTATTTGCATCTTTTGAAATTTATTTCTATATTTTCAAATTTATTTGCCCTTTTTGAAATAAATTTAACTGAGTTTTGGCAAAAATACTTAAGTTTTTGGAAAATTCCTCAAAAAAATTTGGAAAATGATTTATCTGAGATTGGCAAATGTGTTTGTGTATTTGAATTTTATTTGCGTCTTTTGAAATTTATTTGCCTTATTTTGAAATTTATTTACATTTTTTGAATTTATCTAAGTTTTTTTAGCAAATTTATTTACGTTTTTTGAAATCTATTTGCGTTTTTTAATTTTATTTGCGTATTTTGAAATTTATTTGTGTCTTTTCAAATTTATTTGCGTTTTTTTGAAATAAATTTATCTGAGTTTTGGCAAAAACACTTTTGTTTTTGGCAAATTTTTCAGAAATTTAGAAAATGATTTATTTGATTTTGGCAAATGTGTTTGCATTTTTGAATTTTATTTGCTTCTTCTGAAATTTATTTGCTTTATTTTGAAATTTATTTGCATTTTTTGAATTTTCTTTGGATCTTTTGAGATTTATTTGAGTCTTTTGAAATTTATTTACATTTTCTAAAATTTATTTCGATCTTTTTGAAACTTATTTGCATCTTTTTAAATTTATTTGCGTTCTTTTGAAACTTATTGCTTTTTGCATTTTTTTTTTTAAATTTATTTGCGTTATTTTAAAATTTACTTGTGTGTTTTTAGAATTTATTTGAAAATCTCATTAATGGGATTCCATAAATCGTGGGCAATTAAATGGTAGTTGGCCATTATTAATGGGATATCCCACCAATCATGGATATGATTTAACGAAAGGGCAAATTAGACATTTTAGGTATGGAAATGTGTGTGAGGGACCTTTGGCTGTATGACTTTTATTTGTGGATTGTTTGTATTAAAGTCAAAAGTTGAGGGACCTCCAACCAAAGCCCCTTTGTTTATTTTCTCATGAAATGAATTAAGTTTACATCATCACTAGTTTATTCACATAAGCTTATGAAAAATAAAGTGCATTTTCATTGTCATTTCATGAGAGATGGGCTCACTGTCATGCATTTCTGACTTTCTATCAAGAATATTACTTTACATGAAATGTTGCTTTTTGTTTGCAGATAATTGACGAAATGGGTCCCACAATTAAGGATTGAAGCAAAGGAATAATCTGTCAAGCGATCAAAAAGGAGGAAAATAAAGAAAAGAAGAAAATCCAAAAAGCTTTGCAAGAGAAGACCCCACAAATGCACATGTGTGGGACATCCAAGACCATGGGTGTAACACCTCAGGATTTGGGTGCCTCGAATCCCGGGATATTAGCGGGAATGTACCAAAATAATATTATAAACCCAATAAATGAATAAATAAAGAATTACAGTAGTGTTTCAGTTAAGCTAATACAAGCCTAGGCCTAACGTGGCCAACTAAAAGATAACAGAAGAAAGTATCAAACTCTAATGTGAAGGCCTCTCAATGCATCGACTGTATGTCTCTCCGCAACCCTGCGGCATTGGGACGGCGCTAAGCCCACAACAAGCAAACAACCAGGGTAGGCACCTGAAAGCACCAATCATTGAGCCAAGCAAATAGGCATGTTTAGATTACATTACTTTACAATATATAGGGTTAGAGTCAATTGAGTTGCATGCATTCTCATTTGAGTTATCTTATGCATTTCACCATTGCAGGATGTAGTTTGAGCTTATGATTTGGGGATTTTGCATAATTTAGCCAAAGAGAAGATTAGGGTTGGGAAGCACCAAATTAAGACAAGTGATGAGCAATTCTGAATTATACATGCTGATGATTATTTGATGGTACAATATAATGATATTCTTTGTCAATTTCGGCCTTTTCTTTCAAATTAGATTAAAATTGAATTGATTATTAGAATCGAATGGAATGAATTGATGGATATAAATTATAAATGATTGGATGGATTCTAGGAGAGCATAGTAGGCTCAAATTGCTCATAGAATGATCCTTGAAAAGATTTGGAGAAGAATGGATAGCTTTGGAGAGTTTCGGAAGGGAGAAGTGAAGTTAAAGAATTTGGATTCAGAAATTATGGATTGTACGCTTGAGCGGGGTTTTATGCACTCAAGTGCACATGCTCTAGGGTTGATATCTGCTCAATTGCATAAACCACCGCTCGAGCGGACTTGATGCTTGTCATGGACTCGGGCTATTTAAATAACTATAATTTTTTATCCGTACGTCAGATTTTGGCCTTCCACGTACCATTGGAGAGCTCTCGAAACGTAGAATCCAGTGGTCCACACCTCATAATGATCAGAGGTTGGAAAAGAAAGTGAATATGTGGATCAATGGACCAGGCCCTGTTTCTTTTGGAAAATGGACTTTAAATGTAGTTGGACCCATAGGCTGGAACCTTTGGCCATTAAGGGAATTAATACCACTTTAAAAGGCCTAGACCCTCCATAATCAGTCTCTGAGGATGATTATGATACAAATACTAAAGCAATAAGGTTCTTGGGGCATGAAAAGGACGACTTTGTAGGTCCATATACATGGAACCCACGACCGATTAACGTGGTTCGTTGGAAATCATAAGAATCTTGGGCTGAGATCATCTCATGTGTTTATCCAATTCGTCTAGCACTTCACCATGGGTGTTGGTTTAGGGATTTTGGTGTAACTCGCACACACACCGACACAAACAAAATATAGCACGTACATCGAATTACCTAAAACTACATCTTAATGGATGGTTAGAGATGTTGGATAATTAGATTAGGGTTGGTTAGTAAATATCCTTGATTCCATTAATCGAATTGCATTGCATATTGATATTGACGTTACTATTGCCCTCAAATGTCGAAATAATTACTTATATGTATTATTCGTATTACTTCCCAATTTGTTATTGCGATTGTCATGCAAAGTTATCATACATTAATGTGTTATTCAGACTGAGTAAGTATGTGATTAGATTGGTTAGAATGATTAGAAAGAGTGAAATGAATAGAGTGGAATCTCATAGATTCGATATGAATTGAATAGAAGTGTAAAGTCTTACATAAGTCCTATTGATTGATTAGAATGGTTCGGCTCTACTTAGCTTCGACCGTACGATGCTAGACGGGGTTAAAGTTCAGTTTTGTCAAGGTAGTAGCCAACTAGAAAATGAGTATTGGGTTCATGATTCGAGAAAACATGATTTATTCATAATGCTCAATGTGCCTAGTTGATATTTATTTATTCTCTCTTCCATTTACTCGTCCTTAAATTTGAAATTAGAATAACATGTTTTTAATCTTAATTGCTCATACATTGTTGAATCGTCATATTCATGGTGCTACACTTGGTGTCACGGGTATACAGGATATTGAAGAGGATAACTAATAGTTTGCCGGATTAGAGATTTGATCAGCAAAAATATTGAATAGCCTATATACCAGAGAACGTACAAGAGTGGTAATCGTGGTATGGGATTAGAGATTGCATCTTGCATTAGTTTATGTTTATGCATGTGATTAGTTCTGATTGTATTTGTATTAGGATCGTGTTCCACTCAGTTATAGCTTCTATTAGTTCTTCATTAGAATCCTTTGGGTTCAATGCATTTGAGTGTTTAAAATATTAGTTTTGTTAATGATAATTGTAGTGTATTATTTGAACCTTAATGGAAAGCTCATGGCTTTGATATCGATATTGTACATGCTTCCGCAAGTAAATGTTATTGACAAATGTCGATGAGTAATCTTTACACGTGCAAAGTGGAATTTTCTCCTTCATGAATTCGGATTTGGTCTAGAACAGGTGCAACTTCACTGGAATACGTGTCATATCTCTGGAACTACCCTAAACGGGAGATTCTTGTGCCTGGGATGTGACATCTTTGTTGTAGATAGCTGGATCTCTAGGAATTCTCTTGTTTCTTGAAGATGGAAGACTTAGATCTAGGTAGAAAAAACCCAAACTTGGAGAAGAAGGAAGAGAAAAAGAAGCAAATTGAAATGGAGAAAAGAAATGAAATGAGAGAGGGAGAGATTGAAAGTGCGTGGGAAGGGGTTGGGTTGGGATAAATTAACTAAAATGCCCTTGTTTACAAGCTTTGTTAATGAAGGATACTAAGGGTATTATGAGTGTTTTGCAGGTTTAGTTGCATAATTCTAGAAGAGAAGCCCACATTCTATCTTAGAATTACAACTAAGGGCCTCTATCTAACTACCTAATTCTAATAAATACAACTAACACCCCACCCCCCCCCCCGCCCCCGCCCCCCGCCCCCCCAACTATGTATTCTATAAAATACAAAAGACCCCTCATACACAAACTAGGCATAATCACTATGAAATTACCCAACCACCCTCACTAGTCATCTATTAAATAGGATAATTATCTATAATTGGGTCCCACTAAGGTAAGTAAAGAGGCGGGGCCTCATAATGGGACCCACCTCCTCTACATATTTTGGATAATTTCAAGAGAATCTCAAGTGAATTTGAAGAAAGTACAAGAAGTTTTTTTGAAAAGGCAAGCCAAGGAAGAAAATCTCATGCACATGTGGAATAATTGCAAAAAAGGGAAAGATTTACATGTGTGTGGGACATCCCATATCTTGGAATATCTGGGCTGGATTTTCTCTTCAAAATTATGAAAATTTTATCTAAAAAATCTCTCTCAAGATTCCAAGTCAATAAGATATATTTACAAGAATGGAAGGAGGCATTGCGTGGAAAACAATTTGAAGAAAAACAAGGAATCAGTCTGCACATGTGGGATGTCCACCCTTGCTTATGCAACTGCGTCCCACGACCATGGTGAATTAATGGGTTCCACAAGTGAAGCACATTGAAATTCAAGAAGGGTCACACTAAGCACACATAATTCTAATCAATTGTATGGCCAAGTTGAGTTGATTTGTTAAGAATTTTATATTTGCCAAGTGGGTGTGCATAGAAATTTTCAAGTTAGAAGGCAAGAATTTCTTTTCAAGATCTTAAAGTTTAGCAAATTTTGAGATTAAGAAGGGATGTGTGACCAAAGATAGTGGTTGCAAGGCCACAAAAGATCGAGGATCTATGGAGAAGAATTAGGATCACCCAAACCCTATTTAAGGGAGACTTGGGGTGCACTTCTCCCTATGAAAGGGGAACCGTCTAGCAACTCTCATCCACTCTCTCTATCTCTCTCTTTTCCACATACTCTCTATCTCTCTTCGGAAGGCTTTTTCTCCAACTTGAAGCTCCAACTAGAAGGGTCCTTTGATCCTATATGTGGTTGTTGAATGCTTTTAATTCATTACTTCTTTTATGTAAAAGCATCATATATTAATAAAAGTGTTTATTACTCTTTTCAATTTTTCTTTATCGTCCTTGGGTGATTGGTGATGGTTTTATGTTTCTTTTCTTGTTGGTATTTGGATCGACAACCCAAAGGCTCTACGAGCATGTTTCAAATTATGAACCCCCTTAGAAAAGAATTTTAAAAGAGAAGAATGCAGTTCCACACATTTAAATTTATGTACTTCTACACATTTAAATTTATGTTCTTCCAGTACACATTTAAATTTCTATTAAAACCACACATTTACTCCTTTTTTTAATCTACCACACATTTAAATTCCTGAGCTTTTATTTATTTTCTTTATTTTTATGATCAATTCAATTTTATGTCTATTTTTGCGTAGTTTATGGTTAGAACTAGTTTGCATTGCTTGCTTATTCATATGGGTGGAGTTTAGACATGTTTAAGTTGCTGGTTATTTGAGTATTCAAAACTGAATCCATAAGATAAAAAATAAATAAATAAATAAAAACCTCAGTCATGATGGTTGTGTTTGGGACGACCATATGACACATGTAATGGCGGAAATTCGATTGAAAAATCACCTATCAGTAATGATTTTGCTTGTGATTAACATAAGTAAAATTTGGAATCAAATTTGTAATTTGAAAGGATAACAAAAATTAGTGATTTTCATGAAGAATTCTGACCAAACACTATGTTAAAATTCAGATCCCAAAATAAAAGTGCACAAATCTACATGTTGTGGCACAAATTTCAGGACATATTTTGAGTGAAAAGTTTCGGATTTTAAACATGGTCAAAACACATTATTCTTCGATGAAACTTAGGAAAATCAAAGTTTGATCAGTGTACTTTGAAACCCCAGAGTTTCAAGCAAAAATAATTCCGAGAAGTTGGTGAACCAATGGCTCAAACGTGGCTGGTCGGACTCAGCTGTACAGTTTCTATGTTTAGGTCACATTCATGAATTCATATCTCATTTGTTTTAAATCCTTTTTCACTTCCATTTTTTTTGTTTGATTCATGCATTATTAGTTTACATTCCATCCATTAAACTCAGTTTAAAGTTGGATTAGGATAGATAAATTCATTCATAAAAACAACCCAGAATACTAGTTCTTAAGACTTGGAATTTTTTAGCATCTCATAGCATACATTACATTACTAGCTTTCTAACATTACGGTTGGTTTCTAATTTTGTGTTTTTGATTGTTTAGGTTATTTCTAAAATTAAAAGACCTTTTCAAAGTTGCTTTTTGCGAAGATCTTAGATGTTAGAAAGTTCTTTAAGACTTAGAAAGATGACTTCGTGTAGTTTCTAATTTTCTAATTTACTAAGGGGCCATTTGGCGTGTCTACTATCTGTCTCTTAATGTCTCAGAGGGTTTCGAAAGGTAAAAAGATTGTTTGGTAAGTTGAATATTGGCCACCATTTGGAAATGGATAAAGACAAAAAGCGTCTGTTACGGAAAGCAGGGGAAAGGGTGATAATCAAAACAAAGCCACGGGTCTAAATCGCGAAGATGTGCGCGAGTAGAATACATGATACGGTGATTTTTGCATAATCATTTTTTTTAAAAAAATTCTAGGACCATATCCGATGATCTAAACCATTAGAAATCTTAAGAAGACCAAACACGACCACGTACCCAAATCTGAACAGTTGATCTTTCTCTAATGTTGAGATATTTACAAAAAACCACAAAACAATTGATATACATTTTTTGACTTTTATGGGTCCCACAAGCATGATCAAAACCGTTGATCCTCTTTGGAGTAGTGAAAATGGCTATGGGTCCAAATTTTAGCCACTGACTTGACATACATCTCGAGAAAATTATGAAAAACTAAGAGCCGTTGGATATGCCCATGTCATAAAAATGCATTTCACGTGACTTTTCACTAGTCCGTTTTTTCTTTTTTCTTTGAACATGTGGAACCCTAAATGATGGTCTGAACCATTGATACACTTCACATGATCAAACACGGCCATATGTTTAGGTTTGAGCCGTTGATCATCCTTAGATCTTGAGATATTTGTAAAAAATGATGCACCATAGATTTGTATTTATGAAATTATGCGGGTACCACAATCCTGATCCTAACCATTGATCCTCTTTGAAATATTGAAAACAAATATGGGTCCAAATTTCTGGCCCTGATTCATTGTTGATCTCAAGAAATTAATAAAAAAAAAAACTTGAACCACTGGATTTTTAAACATCTATTTCAAACAATTTTTTATCTTACCAAACGGGCTATTTTGGAAACATCTATTTCAAACCGCTCCATTTCAAACAGATTTGTATGATATAGATCTACTTCATATAGATAAGATTTGCCAAACAAGCCCTACCTTAATTGCTTTCTAAATTGGGTGGGATTTGAAAATCTTTGCTTTTGGAAAGTTCTTAACTTTAGAAAGTTTACTTAGTTAATTCACTAACTTAGGAAAATAATTAACATAGCATAGTTACTAATTTTAACCGAGGTTCTAACTTAGATAGTTTCTAATTTTGGTACTTAGGATTTAATTAAGGAGATATTTCTTTATTAAATTAGTTCTTTTGATGTGTTTTCTAATTTTGTAGGTTTTAGCTAACTTAGTATTGTATAGCTTAGGGTTTACTTAGTTTAGGTTGATTTATTATTTGGGAAGTTGTGATAATTAATTTTTAGTATTTGGACACTTTTGTGTAATTTGCTTAGTTTCCTAATTAGGGTAAATTTAGTCTCAATTTAGGACAGGCTAAAGTTAGAAGGTTTCTTAAACAACATTGTTCCCCATGAATCGACCTAGTCTTACTCGTTTTTACTGTAATCGAAGCTCTGCACTTGGAGTTGTGATCAGGCATATAGGTGTTTGTGTGGCCCACTTAGATGGACCATCAAATGGGCCACACTAGGGGTGCGCACTATGTGCACAAAAGCACATAGAACTTTATCCTATAAAAGAAAGCTTTTAAAAATAGCTTTTATTCTCCAAACATTTTCTTAGTGGTGCCTTCACAATAGAGGCTGGGTAAAATAACTCTGGGTCAACACTTAATTATTTCGTAACAATGTAAAAAAACTAAATAATATATATATATTTTATAATTTAAGGCCCTAAGCCATCCCCTGAGCTGACCCTAGCCCTTGAGGGTAGAGTAAGGGCCTCGGCAATGCATGTCGCAATGCTTCGGCCCGGCCCTACTTGTATTGAGGGTATGGTAAGGACAACCGAAGGGCTTGGCCCTTTGACACCTGTATGGCAGCCTAAGATCAAGGTTATGAAGCAACGAAGAACTTTATCATTATCTTAAACTGCAAATGCCTCCGGTGGAGGCAACTTTGGCCTCTTTTTCCTTCTCCTGTCTCAATATAGGCCTGATGGCATACCCTAAAGCTAGCGAAGCCAGCTCTCTTTGTCAATGCCTCAAATTCTTTCTCATGCCTCTCTTTACCTCCAAGACATACTATAATCATCAGTACATCAAATCTGCTGGCATTTCTAGCAGCGGCATTTTCTTCTGGGGTCTGCGGGAGAATATACTCTGCGACAATCACCTTTCCAAAATCTGGTAGTGCATTGTAGCAAAACTTCAAGAGTTTCAGGCACTGCTCGTCGTTCCAATCATGAAGTATCCACTGCAATTTTTTTCTTTTAAATCAACTTCATGAACCTTTTGATCAAATTTAACTTTTGGCCAGTTAAAGGCCGGCCAGAGTCAGTGGTTGCTTATATGTGATTAGCCATGATAAGGGAGTTCATGGGCCATGTTGTCCCGGGTCATAGGTTAATCAAGCTTGGCCCATTTATTACTGGGCCTCCTTTGAGGCTTGGACCTAGCTTGCTGATGGGACTAAAGCTCACGCCTAGACCTATACTGTTTGCAAAATATATACATGGTCTGTATGAAAACTGTTAATCCCGTCTAGATTGCCCGAGCTTGTATCCAATTACACTAGATTCAGACCATAAAAAATGCCTCAATGGGGCTGGAAGCATGGTCAACTTTGAAGGTCTATGAGACTAATCCTTATGGGGTCCATCATAGCTCTTAAATTCAACTATTATCAGGACTTTGCCGAGCTCGACCCAGCATGATCACCTGGCCTGAGCCTATGACATAGATTCACATTTGGACCCAGACGAAGGTCCATTTGACTCTAGCATATATAAACTCGATGCAACAATGCTGATCAATAGAGAACATTACAGGTTAGAGCCATGGTTATTTTGCGCATCCCCCAACATTTTGGCCTATTTGTAAAGGACTCTGTGGCTTTTGAGTGATTAAAATAATTTTTTTTTTTTAAAAACCCTATCAAACTCACCTTCATGAAAATGGCTTGTCCACTTGGAATGCTATCAAACATATCACCTTCAACATGCTCTATGCCTACAACATTTAGCATTCATTCACTTCTCAGATCCAACAGAGGAAGAAGAATAAAGAGGGAAAGAAAGATTTATTCTTGCTCAGTAAACAATCTCTAATACCTGGATAATGTGGCGCATCGGCAATGACATGAGGCAAATCGTAATTAATTCCATTAATGTGAGGATACTTAGAGATAATCATGTTAAGCATAGCTCCAACACCGCCTCCCACATCAACCACCTCCTTTAACCCCATCAAAGCCCATGTATGTCTCCAGCATCTTCTTCATGATTACAGTGGAATGATTCAACATGGCTATGTTGAAAACCTTATGAAACCGGGGTTCTGTTTTGGGGTACTCAAACAGATTCATGCGATGGCCTTTTCAAAACGAAGCCCTCCTTCAAGAATTACATGTTTCATGTGGTACCTAGTTCACATGAAAATACGATGTCAAACGAGTTATATATTAAACCGGGTTTGCATTCAACTGGGACCCACCTGAGTTGAGAAAACATATGTACTGCTAGCAAAATAGGCCCATGCACAACAAAGGCGAGAAGAAAGTTAATTACATTCTAAAATACAATGCAAATGAGCGAGTATTGAATTGCACTGATCTTTGGACGCCCTATTGTTGGGAAGTCCCACATCCCACATCGTCGCCTAAATAATAGGCTTGACATATCTTAATATACCTGTATGGGCCTTCCACCTATCAGCTTAAGCTTTTAGGTATGTATATGGTTTATTACACCTATCCCACCTCTTAAAGAGTGTGATTTGTTTTATCAGCGGGAACTTGAATATATTGACTATAATTTTGAGAAATTCAGCATATTAGCCTTGGATTGAGAGATCAGTAAAATCTTACACTATGTTTGGGAAGGGGGGAGGGGAGGGGAGGGGAGGGAAAATTAATTTTACCTCCTCTTATTCGGATAGTCAAAAATAGGGAAAAGAAAAGTGAACAAGTAGGGTTTTGTTTGTTTGTGAGGTAGAGAGAAAATTACCAATTTATCCTTATTTTGTGAAAAAGTGAAAAGGACAGTTTGGTAAGATGACAACCCTCCTACTTTCCCCCCATTTTTTAAAGGAAAGTTTTAAGGTGGGCCCCACACGAATTTTACCCCCACTTTCCCTCCCCCCCTTCCCAAACACCCTCAATTTCCACTTTTCCTCCATTTTCCCCTCTTTTTTTTTTCCTTCCCCTCATTTTTCCTCCTTCCCAAACAGAGGGTTAGTGCCTTTCATGAGTTATGAATCCCCAGAACATTTGTTTTTGAAAGAGAAGACTATAAAATTCTTGTAAGTCAAACCCAGGACCAGCCCAGCCCAACCTTTTTTTCAAATACAAACACCCTTTTTGCGGGCCAGGCCTTCAACTTCAAGCTTATATAATCCCAGTCCTTGGCCATTTTAATAATTGGACCAGAACTATAGTCCCCTCGAGCCTAAACAAATCCCAAATCAGAGGCAGCCAGGCAGGGCATGCATGAAGATTTCAGAATTCAGCATCTATCTGCATAACACCAACAGGAGTAAAGAAGCTATACAGAACACACTACCAGGGCTTGATGGTGACAATGTCATGGGTGGAAAGAAGCAAGGGAGCCAGTGAGACTCCATCCTCATTCTCAATGAAGAACTTACACACAGGTCCCAAACCATAGATCCTCTGCACGCAGCCATTGTCACTTTTGACGATGGACCATGTTAGGACCGAGTAGCTAGCCAAGAGTGCCAAGATGCGATCGAGAATGATCGGGGCATCTTGGTTGTGTGTTGGGAGGTGAGAGGCGACATGGGTTGACGAGAGTTGGGCCCCTGGGCCAGCTTTGGCTATGATCTCCAGTACATCAAGTTCTATGGCCACTTTCAGGGCCATAGGGAGGGTGGATGCGCTTGCCAGTTGCATGGCATACAAGCATTCTCCGTCTTCAGTAGAGAGCAAGGCCATGGAGGGTTTGAGGGAGCCCAATGCAAGTGTATGCTAAAAACTTTTATAGAGGCCCAATGTTGAAGTGTCTGGCAAAACATGGTGCTTGAGGACCTATAAATACCCTTTCACCCCTTATCCTCTTCAAGCCTTCAATGTGAGGACTTCCATATCTTGCTTTGAGAAAAAGAGAGAGAAGACTAAATGGTTCTCTATAGGCAATTTGAAAGTTTCTAAATTTGCCATGAGATTTGTTCAAACACAATTAACAACACAAAGTAGAATGACTTTATACCAAAAAAAATAAAATACATAAAGTAGAATGAAATGTAAGGGTTGGGGCTTGATATATGTGTAGGTATGGCTCAATGCATTTCTCCACTTGCATCCTTGAATTGGTAATAATCTTGTCTAGCTAGGACAACAAAGGAAGGTACATAAATATTCACCTCTATTCATCCTCCAGTGGCCTTCCACATTATCTTTGGCAGTTGTCCCTGAAATATACGTAGCTTTTTCTTGGATAACGGAGGGTGTCCCGACCCTTTGGGCCAGAATAATCCCAACGTGCCTAGGGGGAGTCGGGTAAATCCCCTATGGCCCCAGAGTGGTGGTGTAGTTTCGAAACCTCAACCTTCGAGTGAAAACCGTGGTCCTAGGCTAACTGAGCTAACCCTCGGGGTTTGCATTGTACGTAGCTAGGGTTTAACTTGGGTGGGCTAGCTCAAATTCAAGCCCACATGATTTGAGGGGACGAAAAGTGAAATTCAAGTTGCAATTGATTCGTTTAGGTGGGATTTGGGCCTAGATTGTGAACTTGGCATGTAATCGAATTCAATTTTAGTTAGAGATTAAGATATATAGATCTCAACGCGGAACATATCGACAAATATATATATATATATATATAAATGAGGAATTCTCAAAAACTCCCGATTCAAAAGGGGGAGTTTTTGCCCCTTTTGACTTATCCAATGAAATAACGCCACCTCACATGGTGCATGCCAATTAAACATGGGGCATTTAGGAAATATATATCCTCTTTCTATGCACATCTTCACTTATAGTTTCTTCTTTCTACAAAAACAACACATGCCTGAAACATACTCTATCGTGGGTTCACATGATGATAATCTGATCCATTCATTTTAAATCTCATCCCCACTAGGAATCTAAACTCAAATTTCAATTCAGTAAGAGTGGTCCCACCACCAATTGAGCATATAACATAAGTGATGCTCCTAAAAAAAGGTTATTTCTGCCACAAAACAATATTTTTTTTAAAGCGTTAATTAAATAGTGGGACCAACACCTATTTGAGTTAAATTTCTTGACAACCCAAAAAAGGTCGAGGTGACTGGTTTAGATTTTTCGTAAATAGGCCCCACCAATGATGGCTACCAAATCACCCATCTATAAGTTAAATGATTGATTTGCATTTTCTCCTCATTTGCTAAAAATTAGAAATAAAAACGACTTTGTCTATCTTAAGATAAGAAGCATGCCTTTTAAGAAAGAGGAAAGATAGGGAAGGAGATCTAACACATTTAAATAAGGAGAAAATGTAGGAAACAAATATCATTAGGATAACCGTCTCCACCTCATCAACCTAATACTTTTCAAATTCGTTAGAATAAAGGGATTCTTCAATTAATCATCATTCTTCTGAGCAAGGGATTCACAAGTTGATGCTCATTGAATGGGACAGACCAAGTCTTTTTTAAATTGTTAAATGAAGCACTAATCCATTTTCTAAAATCAACACCATTATTGGCTCGCGAAATTGTTATCGAGGCCACCTTGACACAATTATCTATTTTGAATACTTGAAGATAGACAGCGTAATCATCTAATATAGCATATATATAAATATATATATATATGAGGAAGGCTCCCCTAAACTGAAGCTGAGGGGAGTATAAGCTGAAATGTGTCACCCACATGTGTGATGCCACGTCTGCAGATTTATTGTTTTTAGCATTATGGAAAAACTCTTTGTCCTTTTTTTTTTTTACCATAAAATTTCCTTGAAATAAATAATTATTTCTAATGCACTGTGCTTAGAAAAATATTTGGAGGAAAATATTTTTTTTTGTGAAAAATTAAATATGAATCTCACTTTCTCCACTCAACTGTTTCACAAAACATGGGGCTTGAGGACCTACAAATACCCTTTCACCCCTTATCCTTTTCAAGCCTTCAATGTGGAGACTTCCATATCTTGCTTCGAGAAAAAAGAGCGAGAGGAATAAATAATTCTCTAAAGGCAATTTGAAAGTTTCTAAATGGTTTCCTTTGCATTAGATTTGTTCCAACACAATCAACAACATAAAGTAGAATGACTTTATACCAAGAAAAAATACACTAAGTAGAAATGACATGTGAGGGTTGGAGCTTGATATATGTGTAAGGCTCAAAGCATTTCATCACTTGCATCCTTGAATAGGTAATAATATTGTCTAGCGAGCCCAGCCTCCTCCTGTCCATTATATGACAACAAAGGAAAGTACATAATTATTCACCTCTTTTCATCCTCTAGTGGCCTTCGATATTATCTTTGGCAGTTGGCCCTGAATCATACTAGCTAAGGTGTAACTTAGGTTGGCTAGCTCAAATTCAAATCCACATGATCTGAGGGGACCAAAAGTGGAATTCAGGTCGGACTTGATTCTTCTAGGTGGGATTTGGGCCTAGATTGTGAATTCTGCATGGTAATGAATTGGATTTTAAGTAGAGATTAAGATATGCAGAGCTTAACGCAGAACTTATATACTTATATTTATTTACATATGTGTGTGTATATATATATATATTGCTCTATATATATATGTATCAATACATGTATGTATATGTTTGTATATGTGTGTACATTATGTAACGCATTACACAAAATTCATGATACAACTCTCTCTCCAACATATACATTATCAGAATTTCGAGTAGCAACACTAGTTGAGTTAAACCAGATCAAAGATCTAAGCCTATCAAATAGTCTCGAATTTCTTCAATTAGTCATTAATCTTCAAAGGAAGGGATTCACAAGTTGATGCTCATTGAATGGGACAAACCAAGTCTTTTTAATAATTTTAAATGAAGCACTAATCCATTTTCTAAAATCAACACCATTATTAGCTCGTGAAATTGTTAACGAGGCCACCTTGACACAATTATCTATTTTGAATACTTAAAGATAGAGAACGTAATCATCTAATATAGCATATATATATATATAGGGAGATGCTCTTATGCGAACACCTCTCACCTTAAGTTAGGGGCCCTCACTTTTAAGTTGTTGGCATTGGATATGGATGTGAGGGCCCTCACCTTATCTCTCATAACAAGGTGAGAGATGCTCTCATAGGAGCATCCCCCATATATATATATATATATATATATATATGAGGAAGGCTCCCCTTAACTGAAGCTGAAGGGAGTATAAGCTGAAATGTGACACACTCGGGTTGGCTAACAAGCTCAAATTCAAATCCACATGATCTGAGGGGACCAAAAGTGGAATTCAGGTTGGATTTGATTCGTCTAGGTGGGATTTGGGCCTAGATTGTGAATTCTGCATAGTAATTGAATCGGATTTTAAGTAGAGATTAAGATATACAGACCTTAACGCAAAACTTTTATACATATATTTATTTACATATATATATATAAATATTTGTATCAATACAAGTATGTATATGTTTGTATAAGTGTATACATTATGTAACGCATTAGACAAAATTTATGATACAACTCTCTCTGAAACATATACATTATCAGAATTTCAAGTAGCAACACTAGTTGAGTTAAACGAGATAAAAGATCTAAGCCTGTCAGATGGTCTGGAATTTCTTTGATTAATCATCAATCTTTAAAGGAAGGGATTCACAAGTTGATGCTCATTGAAAGGGACAAACCAAGTCTTTCTTAATAATTTTAAATGAAGCACTAATCCATTTTCTAAAATCAACACCATTATTGGCTCGTGAAATTGTTATCGAGGCCACCTTGACACAATTATCTATTTTGGATACATGAAGATAGAGAACGTAATCATCTAATATAGCATATATATATAGGGGTGGGGGCCCTCAGCTTTAAGTTGTTGGCATTGGATATGGATGTGAGGGCCCCCGCCTTATCTCTCATAGTAATGTGAGAGATGCTCCGAGCATCTCCCATATATACGTGTATATACACATACGTATATACATGTATATGAGGAAGGCTCTCCTAAGCTGAAGCTGTGGGGAGTATAAGCTGAAACGTGAGACCCAGACGTGTGACGCCACGTCTGCAGATTTACTGTTTTTAGCATTATGCAACATCTCTCTATTTTTTTTATCTTAAAATTTCTTTGAAATAAATAATGATTTCTAATGCACCGTGCTTTGAAAAATATTTGGAGGAAAATTATTATTTGTTTTTTGTGAAAAGTTAAACTTGAATCTCACTTTCTCCGCTCAAATTTTTCTCAAAACATGGTGCTTGAGAACCTATAAATACCCTTTCACCCCTTATCCTTTTTAAGCCTTCTATGTGGAGACTTCCATATCTTGCTTTGAGAAAAAAGAGAGAGAGGAATAAATGGTTCTCTAAAGGCAATTTGAAAGTTTCAAAATGGTTTCCTTTGCCATGAGATTTGTTCCAACACAATAAACAACATAAAGTAGAATGACTTTATACCAAAAAAAAAAAAATACATAAAGTAGAATGGCATGTGAGGGTTGGAGCTTGATATATGTGTCTGTAAGGCTCAAAGCATTTCTTCACTTGCATCCTTGAATAGGTAATAATCTTGTCTTGCTAGCCTAGCCTCCTCTTGTCCATTATAGGACAACAAAGGAATGTACATAATTATTCACCTCTTTTCATCCTGTAGTGGCCTTCAACATTATCCTCGGCGATTGGCCCTAAATTGTACGTAGCTAAGGTGTACCTTGGGTTAGCTAGCTCAAATTCAAATCCAGATGATCTGAGGGGACCAAAAGTGGAATTTGGATTGGACTAGATTCATCTAGGTGGGATTTGGGCCTAGATTGTGAATTTTGCATGGTAATTGAATTGCAGTTTAAGTAGAGATTAAGATATACAGACCTTAATGCAGAACATATATATCTATATATATTTATAGAGCAAGGCTTTCCTAAGCTAAAGTTTAGGAGAAAATTTCGTAAGCTCATGCTTGTGGGGCCCACCTTTAGTCCATCCAAATGAACCAAACACATGACCCCCCTAAATTGCAGATGCCCACCAACTTTCGGTCAAATCCGAATTTACTAGACTGTTGGATCGACTATGAATCGATCTGAATGGACTATTAACCATTAAACTTTTTGGCCCATATGGAGATAATAGAAATCATGATTGAGGCTAATTTTTTGTAGAGAAGAAAATCCTAGGGAGTCCTTGAAATCCCCCCATCCCCATCCTCATGCGGGTCCCCAAGTGGACCCCACCACACACTTGAGCTTATCTTAGCCTAAGCTTAAGCTTAGGAAAGCTAGCCCCATATATATATATATATAGAGAGAGAGAGAGAAAGAGCAAGGCTCTCCTAATCTCAAGCTTAAGATAAAATCTCGTAAGCTCATGCTTGTAGGGCCCACCTTTGGTCCGTCCAAATGGACCAAACACATGAGCCCTCTAAATTGTACATGTCCACCAACTTTTGGTTAGATCCGAATTTACTGGACCGTTGGATTGACTATGTATCAATCCGGATGAACTATTGACCATTAAACTTTTAGGTCCATATGGAGATGATAGAAATCATGGTTGGGGCTGATTTTTTGCGAAGAGGAAGATCTTAGGGAGTCCTTGAAAACCCCCCACCCCCATCCCCATGTGGGTTCCCATGTGGGCCGCATCACACACTTGAGCTTACCTTATCCTAAGCTTGTGCTTAAGAGAGCTAGCCCCATATATATATATATATATATATATGGGAGATGCTCCTATGAGAGATGCTCTCACCTCACTATGATAGAAAAGGTGGGGGCCCTCACATCCATATCTAATGCCAAAAACTTAAATGTGAGGGCTCCCCACCTATCTCTCATATAAAGTAAGAGATATCTCTCATAGGAGCATCACTCTATATATATATATATGTATGTATCTATACATATATGTATATGCTTGTATATGTGTATAAATTATGTAACGCAATACACAAAATTCATGATACAACTCTCTATGAAACATATACATTATAAGAATTCTGAGTAGGAAACACTAGTTTAGTTAAATCAGATCAAAGATCTAAGCCTGTCAAATAGTCTTGAATTTCTTCGATTAATCATCACTCTTCAGAGGAAGGGATTCATAAGTTAATGCTCATTGAATGGGATAAACCAAGTCTTTTTTAATAATTTTAAGTGAAGCACTAGTCCATTTTCTAGAATCGACACCATTATTGGCTCGCGAAATTGTTATTGAGGCTACCTTGACACAATCATCTATTTTGAATACTTGAAGATAGACAACGTACTCATCTAATATGGCATATATATATATATATATATGAAGAAGGCTCCCCTAAGCTGAAGCTGAGGGGAGTATAAGCTGAAATGTGTGACCCACACGTGTGACACCACGTCTACAGATTTATTGTTTTTAGCAGTATGCAACATCTCTCTATTTTTTTTTATCTTAAAATTGCTTTGAAATAAATAATGATTTCTAATGCACTGTGCTTTGAAAAACATTTGGAGGAAAATGATTTATTTTTTTTTTTTGTGAAAATTTAAATTTGAATTTGACTTTCTCCACTCAACTTTTTCGCAAAACATGGTGCTTGAGGACCTATAAGCACCATTTCAACCCTTACCCTCTTTAAGCCTTCAATGTGGAGACTTCGATATCTTGCTTTGAGGAAAAAGATGGAGAGGACTAAATGGTTCTCTAAAGGCAATTTGAAAGTTTCTAAATGATTTCCTTTGCCATGAGATTTGTTCCAACACAATCAACAACATAAAGTTGAATGACTTTATACCAAAAAAAAAATTCATATGGTAGAAATGACATGTGAGGGTTGGAGCTTGATATATGTGTATGCAAGGCTCAAAGCATTTCTTCACTTGCATCCTTGAATAGGTAATAATCTTGTCTAGCTAGCCTAGCCTCCTCCTATCCATTTTAGAACAACGAAGGAAAGTACATAATTATTTACCTCTTTTCATCCTCTAGTGGCCTTCGTCATTATCTTTGGCAGTTGGCCCTGAATCGTATGTAGCTAAGGTGTAACTTGGGTTGGCTAGCCCAAATTCAAATCCACATGATCTGAGGGGACCAAAAGTGGAATTCGGGTTGGACTTGATTCGTCTAGGTGGGATTTGGGCCTAGATTGTGAATTCTGTATGGTAATTGAATTAGATTTTAAGTAGAATTTAAGATGTATAAACCCTAACGCAAAACTTTTACATATATATATATGTATCTATACAAGTGTTCATATGTTTGTATATGTGAATACATTATGTAAAGGAATACACGAAATTCATGATACAACTCTCTCTGAAACATATACATTATCAGAATTTCGATTAGCAACTCTAGTTGAGTTAAACCAAATCAAAGATCTAAGCTTGTCAAATAGTCTCGAATTTCTTCAATTAATCATCACTCTTCAGAGGAAGGGATTCACAAGTTGATGCTCATTGAATGAGACAAACCAAGTCTTTTTTAAAAATTATAAATGAAGCACTAATCCATTTTCTAAAATCGACACCATTATAGGCTCGCGAAATTGTTATCAACGCCACCTTGACACAATTATCTATTTTGATTACTTGAAGATAGACAACGTTATCTTCTAATATTGCACATATATATATGTATGAGGAAGGCTCCCCTAAACTGAAACTGAGGGGAGTATAAGCTGAAATGTGTCACGCACATGTGAGATGCCACATCTACAACTTTATTGTTTTTAGCATGATGGAACAACTCTCTATCTTTTTTTTTTTTCTTACCATAAAATTTCCTTGAAATAAATAATGATCTCTAATGCACTGTGCTTAGAAAAATATTTGGAGGAAAATGATTTTTTTTTGTGAAAATTTAAATTTGAATCTCACTTTCTCCACTCAACTTTTCGCAAAACATGGTGCTTGAGGACCTATAAGTACCTTTTCACCCACTACCCTCTTCAAGCCTTCAATGTGGAGACTTCCATATCTTGCTTTGATAAAAAAGAGAGATAGGACTAAATGGTTCTCTAAAGGCAATTTGAAAGTTTCTAAATGGTTTCCTTTGCCATGAGATTTGTTTCAACACAATCAATAACAAAAAGTAGAATGACTTTATACCAAAAAAAAAAATTACATATAGTAGAAATGACATGTGAGGGTTGGAGCTTGATATATGTGTATGTAAGGCTCAAACCATTTCTTCACTTGCATCCTTGAATAGGTAATAATCTTATCTAGCTAGCCTAGCCTCCTCCTGTCCATTATATGACAACAAAGGAAAGTACATAATTATTCACCTCTTTTCATCCTCTAGTGGCCTTCGACATTATCTTTGGCAGTTGGCTCTGAATCATACGTAGCTAAGGTGTAACTTGGGTTGGCTAGCTCAAATTCAAATCCACATGATCTAAGGGGACCAAAAGTGGAATTTAGGTTGGACTTGATTCGTCTAGGTCAGATTTGGGCTTACATTGTGAATTATGCATGGTAATTGAATTGGATTTTAAGAAGAGATTAAGATATACAGACCTCAACGCAGAACATATATATATATATATATATATATAATTCTAACCGTCACATGCAGTCCAATGGTCAAGTAAATTTGGATTTGACCGTAAGTTGGTGGACATGTGTAATTTTGGATCTCATGTGTTTAGTAGATTTGGATGGACCAAAGGTGATCCCCACAAGCATGAGCATACAAACTTTTATCCTAAGCTTGAGCTTATGAGAGCCTTTCTCTCTTTCTCTCTCTCTCTCTCTCTATATATATATATATATATATGGGAGAATATTCATGCGCATCCATCCCTCACCATAGGGTGAGGGACACTTCCATAATTGGAAATTTTCATGTGCAAAAAGAGGAAGAGTCATTAGTGGTCATATGCACAAAAAGGGAAAGTTCCCTCACCCTATGGTGAGGGATGGATGCACATGAATGTCCCCCATATATATGTATCGATACATGTATGTATATGTTTGTATATATGTATACTTTATGTAACACAGTACACAAAATTCATGATACAACTCTCTCTGAAACATATACATTATCAGAATTTCGAGTAGCAACACTAGTTGAGTTAAACCAGATCAAAGATCTAAGCATGTCAAATAGTCACGAATTTCTTCAATTAATCATCACTTTTCAGAGGAAGGGATTCACAAGTTGATGCTCATTGAATGGGACAAACCAAATTTTTTTTAATAATTTAAATGAAGCACTTATACATTTTCTAAAATCAACACCATTATTGGCTCGTGAAATTGTTATTGAGGCCACCTTAACACAATTAAATATCTTGAATACTTGAAGATAGAAAACATAGTAATCTAATATAGCATATAAATAAATATATATATATATATATATATATTAGGAAGGCTCCCCTAAGTTGAAGCTAAGGGGAGTATAAGCAGAAATATGTGACCCACACATATGACGCCATGTCTGCAGATTTATTGTTTTTAGCATTATGCAATATCTCTCTGTTTTTTTCATCTTAAAATTGCTTTGAAATAAATAATGATTTCTAATGCACTGTTCTTTGAAAAAATATTTGGAGGACAATTATTATTATTATTATTATTTTTTTTGAAAAGTTAAATTTGAATCTCACTTTCTCCACTCAACTTTTTTGCAAAACATGGTGCTTACGGACCTATAAATACCCTTTCACCCCTTATCGTCTTCAAGCCTTCAATGTGGAGACTTCCATATCTTACTTTGAGAAAAAAGATCGAGAGAGATGACTAAATGGTTCTCTAAAGGCAATTTGAAAAATTCAAAATGGTTTCCTTTGCCATGAGATTTGTTCCAACACAATCAACAACATAAAGTAGAATGACTTTATACCAAAAAAAAAAAAAAAAAGAAACATAAAGTAGAATGACCTGTGAGGGTTGGAGCTTGATATATGTGAATGTAAGGCTCAAAGTATTTCTTCACTTGGATCCTTGAATAGGTAATAATCTTGTCTAGCTAGCCTAGCCTCCTCCTGTCCATTATAGGACAACAAAGGAAAGTACATAATTATTCACCTCATTCATCCTCTAGTGGGCTTTGACATTATCTTTGGCAGTTGGCCCTGAATTGTATGTAGCTAAATTGTGACTTGGCTTGGCTAGCTCAAATTCAAATCCACATGATTTGAGGGGACTAAAAGTAGAATTTAGGTTAGACTTGATTCATCTAGGTGGGATTTGGGCCTAGATTGTGAATTTTTCATGGTAATTGAATTGGATTTTAAGTAGAGACTAAGATATACATACCTCAACGTAGAACATGAAAGTCCAAGAGCGAAACCTAGAGGGGGGGGGGGGGGGGGGGGGTGAATAGGGTGAGCCACTAAAACCTAGGCCAAATAAAACTTTTTAATATTTAGGCCACTTATGCTTTGAGAAGGATTAATTTTAATGAGAAGTGAAGTAATCTCTAAGATAAGCATACCAAAGAAAACTAACAACTAGCAACTTGATGGAGTCAACCATAAAACATCATTTATGAAAGAAAAGATAAAAAATCAACCATCAAGACACAAACAATTATAGTGGTTCGGCCAACAAGCCTACATCCACTCCCGGTAACCCTACCGGATTTCACTATCTTAAGAGAAGGTTTAGGATCACCTCAAACCTCACAAATACATCACCTATGCTTTTCAAGGCTAAGCAATAACCTATACACAATGCTTTTCTTAGGTTAAGCAATAACCTTTACAAGATTTTTCTCTCTTAAATAAAATGCCTATTGATGCATGGATAAGAGAATAATGAAGGACAATTTAAAACCTCTAAAAAGGTTGAATAGAAAGTGGAAACTTAATTTCTAGAAGCATGCATATGAATGACAAAGTCTATGAAAAGTGCATGAGCTAGAAATCACTCATTCTCTATTTGAAGATTAAAACTTTAATTGATGCAAAGTTGATAAACATATGAATGAGAAAGAGTTGTAGATAAACACATGGTTTTCAAAAGGATCAAACTTGAAAGAAAAAGATACAATCTTAAGTTTAGCAAGTTATATTTGAAAACAAAGATTCATAACACATGTGAATGATAACCCATATGTTGATTTCATGAAACTAGAAGATTTCAAAGATTAAAGCATGTTATGAGACACAACATTTCAAGAAGAAAGACAACTATGTGATCATGCTTGAAATAAGACAACTATGTGATCATGCTTGAAAAGAAAACAAGGATTTAAAAAACAAAGCATGTAATTAAATCTTGAGATAAAGAAGGCACACCCATTTGAAGATCAAAGGTTGAATCAATGGATTGGCCTCTTAATCCCTTCTCTAATCCTCTTAAAAGTTGTCCTTCCTTGTCCTTGAAGATTCCTCAAAAGTTCAACCTTTTTCCCAAAACAAAAAGCCACTTTTTATAGAGAAAAAGTTGCCAATGGCTAGTGCCCGGTCGACCTGGTACACTGCCCGGTCGACCGGGTGCTCAACGGTCTTAAAAATGTCCGTTGGAGTGTGTAACGGCTACAAGACCCCGGTCGACCCGCAGTGTGCCCGGTCGACCGGGTCCCTTGGCCCGGTCAACCGGCCACACAGGCAGGTCGACCTGGGAACAGCCCTTTAAACAGAATTTTTCAAGGAAGATGAAAATGAGAGGGCTTCTTCCAAAGGACTTTGAGACACATTGAACAAGCTTGGGAAAATGACTTCAAAAGGATGAAAATAGAATTTTAAAGCCATGAAACTTTCAAACCAAAATATGGATTTTAAAGAGAAAGAAATTTGAAAGCTTGAAATGATTTTTGAACTCAATGAAGAACATTTTGAGATTTTAAAAACTTGAACTAAAAACTTCATGAACTTTGAGAAAATTAAGATTAGAAAACCATGCATATCAATGATCAAAGACAAAGATTATGAAAGAGAAATATGCATGAAGATCCTAAGATGAAGAACATGAATGAATGAGAGGACAAGCTATGAAAATGAATGCATCCTATCAAATTGCAACAAAATAAAAACTCTAACAGAACATATATATATATATATGGGGCTAGCTCTCCTAAACTCAAGCTTAGGATAAGGGAATTTTAAGTGTGTGGTGGTGCCCACCCTAGAACCCTCCTGGGGATGGGGATAGGGATGGGGATAGGGATGGGGGGAATTTCAAGGACTCCCTGGGATCCTCCTCTCTGTAAAAAATTAGCCCCAACCTTAATTTCTATCATCTCCATATGGGCCCAAAATTTTAATGGTCAATAGTCCATTTAGATAATGCATAGTCAATCAAACGGTCCAGTAAATTCGGATCTAAACGAAAGTTGGTGGACATGCAATTTAGGGGGTCATGTGTTTAGTCCATTTGGATGGACCAAAGGTGAGCCCCACAAACATGAGCTTACAAAATTTTATCATAAACTTGATCTTAGGAGAGCCTTGTTGTTTATATATACGTATATATATATATGGGGCCAGCTCTCCTAAGCTGAAGCTTAACTTATCCTAAGCTGAAACAGTGTCGGTCCCACAAATCAAAGTCGATTATCATTGTTTTTTACATGATTATCGTCTCCAAAATCAAGATAAATTCAATCAAAACTAGATTTTCTAGCTCCATCATGCAAAAAATATATATAATAAACTTTGATTTGCGGCACTATTTCAGCTTGGGGTAAGCTATGCTTCAACTTAGGAGTGCTTTGCTCTCTATATATATTGTATGTTGGATTCTGAAGACAGTTTGATGTTTGAAGTTCGGTATTTTGTGTTGGAATTATTGTCAACACATTGTCACACAAGCACCGCACAGAATGCCTCAGCTCGGCACAGCAAAGGATACCTCAGCTCGGCACAGCACATGATGCCTCTGCTCAGCACAGAATGCCTTAGCTCAGTGATCGATAAAAGCAAGGAGATCGGTAAAAGCAAGGAGGTAGGTAAAAGAAAGGAGATCAGTAAAAGCAAAGAGCTTGGTAAAAGAAAGAATCACCATAAAAGAATGGAGATCGGTAAAAGCACAGAGCTCGATAAAAGCATTGAGCTCATCATGACAGCTCAGTTCGTCGAAGCGCAAAGTTTAAGAAGAATCAAAGCAGAGTTCGGCAAAGATTGTGGTCGGTAAAACGCATTGCGTGGTTAAGCACTGAGCTCGGTTAAAGCATCAAGCGTTAAGCTCGGTCAGCTCGGCAAAGCATTGAGGTCGGTAAAGCGCAATGTGTGGTTAAGCACTGAGCAGCTCGGTAAGGTCGTTCAAGCACTGAGCAGCTCGGTAAAGCGCAAAGCTCGTTCAAGCACTAAGGTCGGTTCAAGCGCAGAGCTCAAAACAGAAAGATGTGCGGGAAAACAGGGGATCTCTTTCAATCCTTGTAGGAGTGCTCAAAAGAGAAACTTGCACGAGAAAAAACAGGAGAGCACTTTCTATCCTTGCAGGAGTTTCCAAAACATCTCCTAGTCCTTTTGCAAATCACAAATTAGGGTTGGAAAATCCTATAAAAAGGCATGCTAGGGATCTTTGAACATACACAGAAAGACACACAGAGACAGACAGAAAGAGAGAGATTCGTGAGGGTGTGTGAGCTTGCAAGGAGTTACTGCTGTGATTCTATTATAGCAAGTAAAGAAAAAACTCTGTATCAAGAAGATGGTTCTTCATCAGTAGTTTCTTCAGATAAGTGTCTCTCAATTCATATTTATTAGAAGTCTGATTGTATGGGATTGAGAGTGAGAGATTAATTTCTGTAAAGGGTTTTTCTCTAATCATTGTAAAATATCAAGTGGGTGCTTTGTATTGGGGTTTGGTGATCCTATCTGTTGGTGCAGACGAATTGTAAAGGGAGTTGTTGCTTCCTAGATAGTGGGTGCTATCTGAATCAAGAGTGGGTGCTCCTTGAAGTTGAAGCTTCAGAATAAATTAGTAAGACTAGCCTCGGATTGGTGTTCGGGTAGTCGTTACACCGTGGATGTAGCCTTTGGGTGAACCACGTTAAAACCTTGTGTTCCTGTGGTTGCTTGATTTTTTTTTTTTTTTTACTGCTTTGTTTAGTTGGACTTATTTATATTCAAGTAAAAAAGTATTAAGACATCAGTGATTCAACCCCCCCCCTCTCGGTGATTGTGTGATTCTAACAATTGGTATCAGAGCGAGGTTCATTTAGCAAGCATTAACACGCTGAGGGTGATCTCTAAACGAATCACATGGGGTCCAATACTGGAAACACAAAAGCACCACTGTTTGATGGTACTAACTACTCCTTCTGGAAGCTAAGGATGCAGGCTTACATTAAGTCACTTGGCTATGATGTTTGAAAGGCTGTAAGAGTTTACTACAACACTTCTATCACACCCACTGATGCTGCAACGAAGAAACTAGCAGACAACGACTCCAAGGCGCAGAATGCTCTCTATAGCGGTCTTATGGACAACGAGCTTGTCAAAGTCATGATGTGCAAAACAGCCAAAGAAATATGGGACAAGCTGCAGAGTATACATGAGGGTGATGAGAAGATTAAAGAGGCAAAACTTCAGACTTATCGCTCTCAGTTTGAATCTCTTCACATGATGGAAGACGAGAACATTGACACTTACATGTTGCGAGTCAATGAAGTGAGCAATTCCATCCGTGGGATGGGAGAGGAGATCAAGGAGCCAGTCATCGTTAAAAAGATACTTAGATCTCTTCAGCCTTGGTTCGACTCCAAAGTGTCCGCGATAGAAGAAGCAAAAGATCTGAATGTTTTCTCCATGGATGAGCTTCACGGTTCTTTGACTGCCTATGAGATGCGCATAGGCAAGACATCCTCATCTGACAGAGAGGCGGCCTTCAAGGTACAGAAAAAAATAAAGATGCTGATCTCGGTGATGATTCTGATGATGAGCTTGAGGCTCAATTCGTCAGAAGATTGAAGAAAGGCAGCAACGGAAAGTACAAGGGGAAGTTACCTTTCAAGTGCTTCAACTGTGGCGGTGTTGGCCACTTTGCTGCAAAGTGTCCGTTCGAGGACAATGATGAAGAAGACTCTTATGCTGATAAGAATCAGAGAAAGCAGAAGTTCAGCAAAACAGGAAAAACTAAAAGCTTCATCAGCCATCACACCAACGATGCGTCTGAAAGTTCAGACAATGACGACTCAGCTGAGTCGAACGAAGCACTCTTCATGGTCACTTTGGAAGAGGAGGAAGAGCTGGAGCCGGAAGATGATGAGGCCGAGGTCAACCTCGAAGGAGAACTAATTGCGGCACTTAAGGAGTTAAGCCTGGAGCGAAAAACAAGTAAGAAAAATCTGAAACTCCTCCATGATGCTGAAAGTTCTGTAATTTCTTTAAAGACTCAAGTTGAAGAGTTTAAGAGAACCATTGAAATTCTAGAAAACCAAGTCAGTGCTAAAACTGAGGAGGTTATGAAACTTGAGAATGAAATCCTTGGAGCAAGGGCTGAAAATTTAAAACTTAATCAAAAGCTCAAAGTGCTCCAAGCGATCAATGGAACAATGAAGCTAAACAATCTGCTAAAAGTTCAAAGGCCTCCCCACATCAAATTCGGTCTAGGATATGAGACCGGAGAATCCTCCAAGGTTGCACCTCTTGAAAAGACAACAGCACCACCAAAGTTTGTGAAGCAAACAGCTACACCTTCTAAAGCTGTGAAGCCCACCGTCCAGCCTAAGAAAGAGACTATACATGTGAAGTCTAACCAACCACAAAGAAGATTCAGATTTTATGGTTACTGTTATTACTATAATAAGTTTGGGCATAAAATTACTGAATGTAAATCTCGTGCTAAACCTAGTAGGATTGCAACTAGGAACCCTTTCTCAGTCCTAAGTAGCCACAAAATTGAGTGCCATAAGTGTCACAACTTTGGTCACTTGGCTAGGGACTGCAAGTTGCATATTGCTTGCTAACCAATTTAAGGTTGAGAAGAAACCCAAATTGGTCAAGGTCTAGAGGGTGAAGAAAAGGGTAGAAGAACCCACGGAATCCTTCATTATGCAAACCGCTTTCAATGCTCAAAAGAAGGCTGCACCATGGATCCTTGACAGTGGCTGTTCAAGTCATATGACCGGTGACAAAGACAAGTTCACAAAGCTACAACACTTTGAGGGTGGCTCTATAAAATTCGGCAATAACGACGGCGCCAAAATCTGTGGCAAAGGCGTTGTTCAGCTAAAAGAAGGCAAGATCAGTTCTGAAGAAGTGTTGTATGTGTCTGGACTTAAACACAACCTGCTAAGTGTAAGTCAGATCTGTGACAAAGGTCATGAGGTAATCTTCACAAAGAATGGGTTCGCAATCAAGAAGTGTAGCAATGGCAAAACACTGGCTACAAGGTCAAGAACAACAGGCAATCTCTACCCTCTGTCTGATGGATTGGAAAAATCCTGTTTAATAAGCCAGGCTAAGGAGAGCTGGCTATGGCACAAGCGCCTCGGGCATCTAAACTTTGACAATCTGTCAAAGATTTGCAACACAAAGGCAGTGAGAGGTATGTCTATGATAAAGAAGCCTTCCAACCCTGTTTGCAATTCTTGTCAAAAGGGAAAGCAAACGAGGGTGGTATTCAAGACAAAGGAGCATCACACGAAGAAACCTCTTGAGCTTGTGCACACTGATCTTTGCGGAGCAATGCGAACTCAAAGCACCAACGGAGATAAGTATTTCATGTTATGCATTGATGATTATACTAGAATGACATGGGTTCTATTTTTAAAACATAAACATCAAGCACTTGATCAGTTCAAAGTGTTTAAAGCACAGGTTGAAAATATGCTAGGGAAGAAGATCAAGACGTTAAGGTCTGATCGTGGAGGTGAATTCACATCTGAAGAATTCACCAAGTTCTGCGAGCATCATGGGATTCAAAGACAATATTCAGCCCCTAGAACTCCACAGCAGAATGGAGTCGTTGAACGCAAGAACCGCACCGTGCAAGAAATGGCACGCACTATGCTGGTTGAGAGCAAATTGGCCGATAGATATTGGAAGGAAGCAGTCCATACAGCTGTATACATTCAGAATCGATGCATGATCAGGCGACATGAAGACAAAACACCATATGAATTATGGTTTGGACGGAAGCCTTCAGTCAAGCACTTCAAAATATTTGGCAGCAAGTGCTTCATCAAGCGACTTGAACAGAATCTAGGAAAATTTGAAGAAAGAGCTAATGAAGGTATATTTCTGGGTTACTCCTCCACTAGCAAGGCATATAGGTGTCTTCACAAAAGGACTAGAAAAATTGTAGAAATTGCTGATGTTAGAATTGACGAACCTTATGAACCCATGCATGAAACCTGTGAAGAAAGTCTGGTTTATGAGGACTTGTCTGAGTTGGATGATGAAAGGGATGAACCTAATGATTCTAAGGAATCAAGGGACGGTTCAGAAGTTGCTACTCCTAAAAAGCACAACACTTGGGTAGAACAACATCCTAAGGACCAAATAATTGGAAATCCTAAGGCCGGTGTTCAAACTAGACATAGTGTGGCTAACACTTTTCACTAGTATCAATGATCGAACCCAAGACAGTGGCTGAAGCAAGCCTTGATGGAAATTAGTTAAAGGCTATGCATGAGGAGTTAGAGCAAATAGAGAAGAACTCCACTTGGGATTTAGTCCCTACACCTGTTAATAAGAATGTCATAGGTACTAAATGGGTCTTTAGAAATAAGCTGAATGAAGACGATTAAGTTTGAGAAACAAAGCAAGGTTAGTTTGTAAAGGCTATGCTCAAATTGAAGGCATAGATTTTGAAGAAACCTTTGCACCAGTGGCTTGTCTGGAAGCCATACGAATGTTCCTAGCATTGGTTGCATACAAGAACTTCAAGGTATTTCAAATGGATGTGAAGTCAGCCTTTTTGAAAGGGCTACTTAAGGAAGAGGTATACATTGAGCAACCAGACGGTTTTCTCTTGAGCAACAGTTCAGACCTGGTGTGTAAGTTGAGGAAGGCTCTATATGGCCTGAAACAAGCACCGAGGGCCTGGTATGCACGGCTGGATAGTTATCTTCGCAAGATTGGTTTTGGCAAAGGACTAGTTGATAGCAATCTCTACATCAAAACAGAGCAAAACAACCAGTTGGTTGTCATAGTTTATGTCGATGACATAATCTTTGGCGGTAATGATGAGGAGTTGTGCAGAAATTTTGCTGAAGAGATGAAGAGTGAATTTGAGATGTCAATGCTTGGAGAGCTGAGTTTCTTCCTTGGTCTCCAAGTGCAGCAGCTGAAGCATGGTATCTTCATATCACAGTTGAAATACATCAAGGAGATGCTGAAACGGTTCAACATGGAAGACAGCAAGCCGGTGAGCACGCCTATGTCCACGAACACAAAGCTAAGCAAAGACGACAAGGCTCCATCAGTTGATCACACCACTTACCGATCAATGATAGGGAGCTTGCTCTACTTGACGGCTACAAGACCGGACATTCTACAGGCGGTATGTATGGTGACGAGATTTCAGGCATCACCAACGAAAGAACACCTTACAGCAGTGAAGAGGATATTTCGGTATCTCAAGGGTACTTTGGAGCTCGGCATCTGGTATCTGAAAGGTAAATCATTCACTCTCATTGCATATTCTGATGCTGACTGGGCTGGATGTGTAGATGACCGCAAAAGCACAAGTGGAGGTGCATTCTATCTTGGTGAAAGATTGGTGGCTTGGCACAGCAAGAAGCAAGATTCAGTTTCTCTTTCTACAGCAGAGCAGAGTACATAGCAGCAGTAACTTGGTGTACCCAAGTCTTGTGGATGGGTCAAATGCTCTCAGATCTCGGTGTTCAAACGAGAGATCCTATGCCAATCTTCTGCGACAACACAAGTGCCATTCATATCTCCAAGAACCCTGTCCAGCACTCCCGCACACAGTATGTTGCCATACGTTATCACTTCCTCAAAGAAAAGGTTGCTGACGGTGAGGTAAAATTGGAATATGTTCCAACCACTGAACAAGTGGCTGATATCTTCACAAAGCCTCTACCGAAGGAAGTCTTCGAGTATCTTCGTAAGAAATTGGGAGTTACTCACTCTCCCAAACATTAGGAGACCTTCTTGTTAGGGGGAGCATGCATTATTGCTATTCTTTGTGCTCCTAAGCAAGTCCCTTTGTGATTGTTGTCAAAGGGGGAGAATAAATTGTAAGAACATGTTGTTCAGGGGGAGTCTGTAATTGCCGAGAAGTCTGTCATTACCGAGAAGACTGTAATTGCCGAGAAGTCTGTCATTACCGAGAAGACTGTAACTGCCGAGAAGACATGCCACAGTAGTTCAGAACAGAACAGAAACCTGTTTGCAAGATTGATTGATGGTTAACATGTTCCAAGTGTTGCCAACAATTCCAAAGGGGGAGATTATTGGATTTTGAAGAGAGTTTGATGTTTGAAGTTCGGTATTTTGTGTTGCAATTATTGTCAACACATTGTCACACAAGCACCGCACAGAATGCCTCAGCTCGGCACAGCAAAGGATGCCTCAGCTCGGCACAGCACATGATGCCTCAGCTCGGCACAAAATGCCATAGCTCAGTGATCGGTAAAATCAAGGAGATCGATAAAAGAAAGGAGATCGGTAAAAGCAAAGAGCTCGGTAAAAGAAAGAATCACGGTAAAAGAATGGAGATCGGTAAAAGCACAGAGCTCGGTAAAAGAAAGAATCACGGTAAAAGAATGGAGATCAGTAAAAGCACAGAGCTCGGTAAAAGCATTGAACTCATCATGACAGCTTAGTTCGTCGAAGCGCAAAGCTCAAGAAGAATCAAAGTAGAGTTCGGCAAAGCATTGTGGTCGGTAAAGCGCAGTGCGTGGTTAAGCACTGAACTCGGTTAAAGCATCAAGCGTTAAGCTCGGTCAGCTCGACAAAGCATTGAGGTTGGTAAAGCTCAGTGTGTGGTTAAGCACTGAGCAGCTTGGTAAATTCGTTCAAGTACTGAGCAACTCGGTAAAGCGCAAAGCTCGTTCAAGCACTGAGGTCCGTTCAAGCACAGAGCTCAAAACAGAAAGACGCGCTGGAAAACAGGGGATCTCTTTCAATCCTTGTAGGAGTGCTCAAAACAGAAACTTGCACGAGAAAAAACAGGGGAGCACTTTCTATCTTTGCAGGAGTTTCCAAAACATCTCCTAGTCCTTTTGCAAATCACAAATTAGGGTTGGAAAATCCTATAAAAAGGCATGCTAGGGATCTTTGAACATACACAGAAAGACACACAGAGACAGACAGAAAGAGAGAGATTCGTGAGGGTGTGTGAGCTTGCAAGGAGTTACTGCTGTGATTCTATTACAGCAAGTAAAGAAGAAACTCTGCATTAAGAAGATGGTTCTTCATCAGTAGTTTCTTCAGATAAGTGTCTCTCAATTCATATTTATTAAGAGTCTGATTGTATGGGATTGAGAGTGAGAGATTAATTTATGTAAAGGGTTTTTCTCTAATCATTGTAAAATATCAAGTGGGTGCTTGGTATTGGGGTTTGGTGATCCTGTCTGTTGGTGCAGACGAATTGTAAAGGGAGTTGTTGCTTTCTAGATAGTGGGTGCTATCTGAATCAGGGGTGGGTGCTCCTTGAAGTTGAAACTTCAGAATAAATCAGTAAGACTAGCCTCGGATTGGTGTTCGGGTAGTCGTTACACCGTAGACGTAGCCTTTGGGTGAACCACGTTAAAACCTTATGTTCCTGTGGTTGTTTGATTTTTGTTTTACTGCTTTGTTTAGTTTGACTTATTTATATTCAAGTAAAAAAGTATTGAGACACCACTGATTCAACCCCCCCCCCCCCTCTCAGTAATCGTGTGATTATAACATTGTACATGTATGTATACATACATGTACATACATATATGTATACATGTGTATATATATAGGGCCCGTTTGGGGGCTTTACTAGTAGAGTCAAGTAAGGTAATGCCCCAATTTCTATAAAAAAAATTCTCACCAAAACACTTTAATTCAAATTTTCCACCATATTTTTTCCAAAAAAGTCAAAAAGTAACCTCATTTCTCCATTAAAAGACAAAAAAACTCCACTTTCCAATAAAAAAAAAGTCAAAAAGATTCCATCACAAACAACTAAAAATAAAATATCATCACAACCCACTTATATTTTATTATTTCCTCAAAATAACATTTACTCCACTCAACTCTACTAGTAAAGCCCCCAAACAGGCCCAGGGAAATATTCAAGTGCATCTATCCCTCACCATGTGTGGTGAGGGACACCCCTTTTGGGGAAGTTTCAAGTACAAAAGGGGATCTTTCCAAAAACTACAAAATCCCTTTTGTACTTGAAACTTCCCCAAAAGGGGTGTCCCTCACCACACATGGTGAGGGATAGATGCACTTGAATACGCCCCATATATATGTATCTATATAGATGCATGTTGTATATGTTTGTATATATGTATACATTATGTAATGCAATACCCAAAATTCATGATACAACTCTCTCTGAAACATAGACATTATTAGAATTTCGCGTAGCAACAGTAATTGAGTTAAACCAAATCAAAGATCTAAGCCTGTCAAATAGTCTCGAATTTCTTCAACTAATCATCACTCTTCTGAGGAAGGGATTCACAAGTTGATGCTCATTGAATGGGACAAACCAAGTATTTTTAAAAAAAAATTAAATTTAGCACTAATCTATTTTCTAAAATCAACACCGTTATTGGCTCACGCAATTGTTATTGAGGCCACCTTGACACAATTATCTATTTTGAATACTTGAAGATAGGCATCATAATCATCTAATATATATATATATATAGAAATGATCCTGTACATGCTTCCCTTACAATAGTGTATGGGAAGCTCGCAGCCGTCGGATTAAGGGCCAAATCCAATGGTCTTTTAAGCGACCAATATAAAGCCAGAATTAAGGATCCTGCCCTTTCCTCTCCTGTTCTCCCTCCCTCCCTCCCTCCCTCCCTCTCCCCATATCTCTTTCCCTTCCTTTCTCTCTCCTCCCTCTCTCTAAAACTCGCTCCCTCTCTCTCTATCTCGCTCCTTATCTCCCCCTTCTCTCTCTCCCTTGAAGAAGATGAGTGGGGTTGGCCTCTCTCCCCGTTGAAGAGGATGAGTTGGGTCGGCCTAGTTTGATGGTTATGGTCTTGGAAACTATCCATCTTCTCCACCTGAAAGGATGATTAAAAGGAAAACCCTAATACAGGGCAGGAGAATTAAAACCCAAATTGGGAATTTTTACGATAGTTTTTTGATCTAAATTGATGGTTTTCGTTGCCCTTACAAGAGATCCATTAACCCTTTGTTTTTACATATCCCTTGGCATCTTCATCTCTGTCACTGTGGATGTGAAAACAAAACCCAATTGGTTTATAAGGCGATAGCAAGAAGCAGAGCGATTAGTGTAAAAGAACCCAAACAAGTGTAATTCTTGTAGCAGATATCTCTACGAGTATTTAAATCACTCGTAGAAATCATTGGGTTGGCGAATTTATTTGCGAAGTACTGGGTTCCATCTGCAAGTTATTTATACGATTAGGAAAAAGAATCTGAACTGCAATCTGATAAACTGTTACCAATTACTTGAAACAAAACGAATTAAGAAATACAGAATAAATATTTGGTCTAATCTTCTCCCTCTCCTTCATCGGGTTACTGTTGACGACGACGACGAAGATCTAGAGTCGAGGGCTCTTTCGGCACGGGGACTTTCACTGAAGGCCTTTGTGGTTGACGAGAATGAAAGGGGAGAATGGATAGATGAGAATGTGAGGGGAAGGGAGGGATTCTTAATTTTTTTACTTTATATTGGTTGCACAAATCACCATTGAATTTGGCCCTTAATCCGACGACTGCAAGCTTCCCTTACACTATTGTAAGGGAGGCTTGTATAGGATCATTTCTCATATATATATATATATATATATAGGCATGTTCCAATGAGAGATAGGGTAGAGGCCCTCACATTTATATTGTTGTCATTAAGATCTTGTTTGCTCTCTATAATTGTATCTTCCTAAGATTTTCTCAAAAAATAAGTAACTAATTTTTGTCATTAGTTTTGTTTTCCGTGGAGTTTGATATGCTTACCAAACTTGGATTTGAAGAAATCATCACAAATTCCTTTGTGCCAGCCAAACGTGGAATGCGATGAATGCTCTCCCTCATAACTCCTAATTGAAGAAACCCTAATTTCATGGAACCAAGGAATGATCAAAAAAGAGGATTCCTCCCTTGTTACCAAGCGCGCCCTAAAAGTAGGGTCAGACTAAGTTTATTAACCGTTAAACAAGTCACAATGGAATTTTCCCACCTTCACTTCACATATTCTTGAGCTTGATAGGATAGTCATGTCCCTTACAAAATTTCAGGTGAGGCAATGCTAGATTTCTATAAGTCTAAGCTAACTTTTATACTAATTTTAGCAAAAGTACATGAAAATAAGGACATTATTAGAGTTTATTAAAAAAATATAAACCAATCTAACATGGTAGAGAAGCTTAATAAATGCTCGGGGATGTTGGTGAGTGGAATTGAAAACAAGCAGAAAACTCGAGCTCTTGAATAATGCGAGCCACATATATGGACACTGAATCTTAAACTTGCGAGTGTTATATTTTGAACTCGCGAGTCATGTCTTAAGCTCATGCATATCAAGTATCGAACTCGTAAGAGATAAAATGAAGGGCAATTTGATCTAGAAAAAGATGAAGTCTACGATATAAGAAGCTTTTGGGCATTACATGTATTTGAGGATGCTTTTGGAGTTTTATGGATGTTTGAGTCTTCTTATCGTAAAAAGAAAACCTAGAATTGTAAAGAAAATCATAATACTCACCTTGGTAGAGTTGTATATGATTTTTTCGATTGAAATTCATAAAAAAGGTGGCACTAATGTATTTGGAAGTAGGTAAGAATGAGTACAAGAGGGAAGATGAAAACAGGGGCTTTAACATTATCGGCCAATATTTTGAAAATATTGGAGATATATCAGTTGAGACCGATATTTTAAAATATTGGTTAGTCAATTCAGATAATTTGGAGATTTTTTGCCGAGATGATCGAGACCGCGACTGACTTGCAGGCCGATATTAGACTGGTATTGGGGTATGGGCCGATACTAGTACGTGTCAGCTTATACGAACCAGTATCAACTGATAATTTGAAACATGGTCCATATGCTTAGAGATGGACGTTGGATGAGTGAACTAAACAGGTGGATGTATTGGATATTAAGAATTGATTTCTTCCTCGTTTGCTTTCCTCAATTGTTTCTTAGAACCCTTGGCCAAAGCTTTTAATAATCTAAAGGAAGAACAAGATGGGGATTCTAGATCTATGTATCTCTTCTTCCCTACCATCTCTCCTTATATAATCATTAGTAAAAGGACCATTGAAGAGAGGCATAAAGAGGTCTTTTGTAGTCTTTTCTTTTCGTCATTGAAGAAGTAAAAAACGAAAGAGATGTTAGAAGCGAGGGGTATTTTTCCTATTAATGGCTAAGGCCAATGTTGGGCTGACATGGTAGTGGGCCCCAATCCACTAACGCTAACAATACACACAGTCTGGATCCAATATGCGTTGTGAGCGTGGACCATTCCATGTGCACCTCGCTATGGGGCCAACCAGCTAGCCCATTTCAGGATGGTGATTGTTGGACTTGCTTTTCCACGCGTGGTGCTACCGAGGTCAGCGAACGTGAGAGTCTGTGGGGTCCAACCCTTTTGCGACTGGTGTCGGAATGCAAGCATCAACTTTTTTTGTACGGGTATGCCAGATTTTATACTCTACTTGGAATTGACAAGTGGTGGTCCAGAGATCCACCTTCGCAAGTGAAAAAGGAAATCAACTTTTTTCTAGTTTTCCATTGCACATATTTTTAAGAAAAGAAACATGGTTTGTTTGCCGTTAAAGGCGATGTTTGCTGTGAAAAGCAGTTTTTTGCCGTGAAAGGAGATTTTTGTTGTAAAAGGCGATTTACAATTCTTATCGATAATGAAAGACGAGAGTTGTGATTTTTGTATGTCTCTTCAGAAAAATACAAAATACAATGAAAAGCAAGAAAAGGAGATCTAACTTCTCGAAAGATTATGAGGTCTCGTTCAGATTGACGGTTGCAAGCCATGTGTGGACTTCGCCATCATCCTTCGGATGAGAACAAAGGTTGCTTTTGATTTGCTTGGCCCGGCTTAAACCTCATATTTTTATAGGAAAAAGACCAAGAAGAGTTCCTATGTCCAATAAAAAGCCGAGTAGACGGGCTGAAAAGACACAACTAAGCCATAAAGGAGGAGAAGGAGAGGTCCTTGGGGGGAGTGACTCCCAAGGGACTTTGGTCACCTTGTTGTTGTGGTCGGTGCAGAACTTCTTCAAGGGTGGAGAGGTCGTTGCAACAACTTTGGCAGAGGAATCTCTTTCGTATAGATTTTTGATCGATTTTTCTTAGGGTTTTTGGATCGATTTTCCTTGGAGTGACCCCCCTTTTATATGCCTTTGGTGGCCATTAGGTGGGTTTATGGGCTTTAAATGTATTAAAGCCACATAATGGGAGGAGTTACATGATTTAATTCATTATTTTTGTAACTCTTTTTCCTTGGCTTCTGATTGGTCGATGGAGAATTAAGGGCCTTTAATCGCCTTTAAGCTCCATGATGAGAGGAGTTACACGGTTTAATGTCGTGTTTGTGGCTGACTTGTAACTCCTTTTTGCTTACTTCTGATTGGGTCGTCCGAAATAATGAGTTAATGACATTAATTATTTGTCATAAAACGGGTCATTTAACTGCATTAAGTGGTCTTTGAGGCACTTGAAGAGTTACGGGCCGTGCCGCGTCTTTTGGAATTATTCTTGTGATGGTCGCCGATGGATCTTCATGCTGATCGATGTCGGATGACTATGCAACTTCAGACATTGACTGCCACCAGTGGGTCGGTGCCATCTGTCATGTCGATTTCTCATTTGTTCGGGCAAAAAATGTGCTTTCTTGGTCGGCTGATTTGGCAGTTTTGAAGCGATCAATGATGATATGATGATGCTATTGATGGCAGATCCGTGATGTTGACGAAGATCGACGGATTCCTAGCCTCAAAAATCAGAATTTTGGAAAACCACAGGGGCCGGACATCTCGAAATGCGAAAAGGGACCGAAAAACGGTCATTCTGCGAAAATCTAGCGACCCAGACTTCCATGTTCGCCGACGACCATGCACCCAAGGTCGCCGGCAACCATGGGGGATTTTTTTCCCTTTTGATCGTCGTCTTTCGGCCGTTTCTCATATTTTTTCCGATTCTTTTTTCTGCGGTATTTTTTCTGACATTTTTGTACATATTTTGGCCTGATTTCCCTGCAGAAAACTTGACGAGAAGCCTTGCATATCGGGGTGCAAAGTTTTCAATTTTCCGAAAAGCTGAAAACTTTGTCGCATAGAGTCGCCGATTTGTCGTCAGAAGCCAAAACTGGGTCAAATGTTGTCGGAATGACCTGAAATTTGAGGTGAAGCCTCCTGAGCAATAAATAAGACCAATCATAGGCTTTTGTTTGATTTTTGAAGCTGCGGGGGGTCAACCATGGAGACTTTTGTTTGAGTTTTCCAATATGCTCCCTGGGTCTTGTCACCAGTAGACTTGATTTTGTTGCGAGGGAGATGTCGTGCTTTGATGTGTGGTAAACCGATGTCCGATTGACCTGAAATTTGATACGGAGCCTATTGGAGTCATTTTGGGATGATCCATTAGCTCCTATTTGGAAATCATGATCTCGGGGAGCTCCGCCGCCGGGGGGCCTGATTTGGCTTCCGAGAATCATAGTCCTGTCAGATGTTGTCAAAATGACCTAAAATTTGACATGTAACCCTTTGGAAGTTTTTTGAAGTCACCCATGTGCTCTGTTTGATGAGTGATGGCCTTGGTGGTTCTCGCCGCCGAGAGGCTTGATTTTTCTGTTCAAGGGTTGATGTGGGGTTAAACGTTATCGGTTCGACCTGAAACTTGACATAGAGCCATTTGGAGCTATTTTGAGACCGTCCATAGGCTCAAATCAAAGATCCGATGTCTTCGATGCTATCGCCACCGGGGGCTCCTGTTCAGCTGCTGGAGGAGTGAAATTAAACTAAATAATGCTGAAATGGCCTGAAACTTCATATGTACTCTTCTGTTGGCTGTTTTGAAGAATCTTGCAGTTTTAGTTTGATTCTGACAAGATTTGACGCTTAAAGTAGCATTGCCTATTTTTGGTAGGATGTGGCTTCATGTAGCTTCTAGATATTGTAGAGGCAAAGTGACATTTTTTTGTGTCAACAAATGCCCCCTCGAGGTACAGCGACGAGTTGCATAACTTTTGAAGTTGATGTGCCTCGAAGAGAAGTTTGAAGGAGAACTTCTAACTTGACCAAGAGTCTTTGAGCAGTTTTCTTCTTTGGTAGAGTAGCCTTTTGAGTTTTCAAGGGGATTTTATGGTAGTGAAAGGGATCACGTACCATCTCAAGGCAAAGTTTTGAAAATGACATATGGAATTTGGATTTGAGTTTTTGATTTTGGGTTTTCCTTTTGACCTTGTGAACCTAAGGGCTTTATGTGGGGCATCAGGCGGTCAAGAAGGTTTTTTTTTGTTTTGACCTTGTGACCTAACAAGCTGTATGTGGTAGGATAAGGGGTCGGGGTTTAATTTTTTATTTTGGCCTTGTGACCTAACAAGCTATATGTGGCAAGTTGGGGGGTCAAATTTGGTTTTTGATTTTGACATTGTAACCCAACAAGCTGTATGTGGCAAGTTAGGGGGTTAGGTTTGGTTTTTTGTCACTCTTTGGGACTATTTTGGCTATAGTGGAGTGGTTTGGATGTCAATTTCTAGATTTTGGCTCAATTTGGTATATGAGGTTGGATGGTTTTGAATTTTGGAAGCTCATGAGGCTTGGATTTTTTTGTGGTCTAATCAACACAAAAGATGCATGGAACGTTTTATATGCTCTTGGTAAGAGGGATTTTTTATTGGAAGTCCCTTTTAGTGCCTAGGTGGTCAAACATGGCTCATGTGTGGCTAACCCATGGGACCTTAAGCTTTAAAGATGGCTTAGATCTCACATTGTGTCATGTTGTAAAAAATATCTAAAAATATCTACTTTGGATAGAGAATATCTAAAAATATCCTTACTGGGAGAGAATCTCTCAAGTTTACTTTCTTTTTGGAGAGAATATCTCAAAGTATCTTTGTTTGGGGAAGAATCTCTCAAATCCCCTCTTTTGGGAGAAAATTTCTCTAATTCCCTTCTTATGGGAGAGAATCTCTCAAAGTATCTTTCTTTCGGGAAAGAATCCTTCAAAGTATCTTTCTTTTGGGAAGGTTGATAATTTGTAGTACTTATCTCCTTGCTTTTCTACTTCTTTCCTTTCTTTGTGAGGTTCTTCTTTCCTTCTTTTCTACTTCTTTTCTTTCTTTGTTCTTCACGTTTTTTTTTTTCTTTCTTTTTTTTCATGTGTTTTTTTTTTTTGACATGTTGATCGTTAGCCCCAAGTGTAAAGCCGCGATTGTAGTAATAACTCGGTGAAGCCTGAGGTCCATCCACATGGAGTAATTAATCGCAAAACCTGTCCTATTGAAAAACTAATCTAGCCTATCAAAAATCTATATAAATAAATCTCTGTGAGATTGAAATTAAAATTTATTTACAAATCGAAATTAAAAATTAAAATCTCAAATAAAAAAATTCCTAATCTAAGAATCCTAATCTAAAGACTGCAAAACATAAAAGACATCAAACCACCAATTACATAAAAGTAAATAAATCATGCATTAAAATAAAAATCCATTAATAATATCGTTCGGAAATAAGAATGAAAAAAATTTTAAATATTCTTATTATGGGAAATCACAACGTTATATTGGCAAAATTAATAAAAGACTACAAAAACACCGCACCAAGTGCGTACTGTCACTACCAACAAACACGCAATGCCAATGCAAGGCGGGACACCTTGACCTCACTAATTGTGTCTTTTAAATTAAAATAAACCAATAAACTAGTAATTTCCCAATAGTAATCAAAACTAAAAAAAAAATATTTCCTTACCCTAATCGAACGCATGAATAAAATAGGATTTGCGCATAATCTCATCTTCAAGTCTTCAATCCTTCACCAATGGAGAAGTAGATGGCTAGTTGATGATGGAGCGACGGCAGCGGCGGCACGACAGCGTAGAAATTCAAGTGGTGGTGTGCCTTAGGGAAGGCCTTGGATGAAATTGTGATGGAAGGATGAGAGATGGAGAAAAATTAATGGAAAAGGGGAAATATGGGTTGCTGGTCGTCCAAGAGGGGGGAGAGTAATTGACGTGCAACCCTTATTTTTACTCCTTTAATATTCTTTTGATATCTTGGGTTGCAAGGTTTTTGGTTTAAAAAGGATAAGTTATGTGGGGTCCAAGTTGGATTAGGATTATGAGGGTTTTGGGGAGAGTTTCAAGGGATTTTCCAGCTCCTGGGATTTTTTGGTGCACTATCCTACTAAAGGTAGGATTTTTTATATCGCATGCTACTTCCTTTCTTGGGCCCACTTTAGATTTAATTTAAATTTTGAAACAATATGGGCAACTCCTTTGTTTTTTTTGGACGTATGATAGCTTTTTGGAAGTGTAGAGAATCTTGTGTTGCAACTTTCAAATCTTTGAGGCCTATCTTTTAGGAGATATCTTTAACAATTTAGTGCTAGAATCTTGGACTCTTGGATTTGGGTTCCAACTTGGATTGCTTGGAAAGATCTTCCCATTTTTATTTTTTTTTAACTCTTCATGGTTGGAAAAATATCCTTAGATGGGCCCACTTTCTCTCCTTGGAATTTATGCCAAACGTGGATGGGTCCCACGGTGCATTTGATTCATCAATTCTCTTCTGCGGGCCCCAGTTTCTGAAATTCCCTACAAAAATAAAAATAAATGTCAAGGAATAATCTATTCATATAGGGAAGGAATTCTGCAAGATGCGGGCCCAATAAAATATCACCATTTTATCAAATCTTCAATTAAATCAATGGTGCCAAGAAAGTACATCATTTTATTTGTAAATAAAAAGTAATGAGAAATTTGTGACTTTCAATGTTAAAAATAGAGAAATTCATTATTTTATGTGAAAATACAATTTTTGGATGAATTTTGACTCGAATTCAAACTTTGATGCCCATAAACATAAAATCATGATTTTTTTTACTAAAATGATCCATAATTTGATGATTAAGTCCTTAATTAATTCTAAAATGTTGATGAAATTATGTATTTTTAAGGACTTATCACACCACCCAACCATCATTTTGCTAGTCCCAAGCAAAATATGCGAACTAGGGTAGGTTTTCTAGCCTCATCTAATCCAAACTAAATGCAGAGACAAAAAGGAAAACACTACTTTCGCTGGTACTCTCGGCTGCATTTAGTCTATGCAGCAAGCCCTTAAACCTCTAGGTTACCCTAGTGAACGAGTTGTGCCTCGCAAAGGTTTGCAGTGAATATGCCCACAAAATTCATTTACCTAAAAATAAAATAAAAAAATCAACGGAACGTTTTTCAAAATACGATTGAGTCAAATCGAATGCCTTGTATCGTCGAATAATCAAGATTTCAGACTTTTCAAAATCTGGCTCACATTTTTCTTTCCAAATCTTTTAAAAAATTATACCAAAACTTTGGGTGCCTTGTGCAAGTGTATACATCAAATCAAAAACTTTAAATGGTAATGCCATGAAAACATAATTCTTTCTCAGAAGTTCCAACTTTCCTACATTCGAGTTAAATACAAGTCTCCTCTCTAGGCCACTATGACGGCTTTCGCACTACTGTTTTTTCCAAAGGCTGCAAGATGCATCTTTCTTTCTTTTTTATTTTTTTTTCTCTTTTTTTTTAAGGATAACATGTGACTATGCAATGCCCAAGTCCCTTAAGCTTTCTAATTAACTCATGTAATGAGCGTTAGGCCAATGACTCCCAAAACAGAAATCTTTATGGCACTACGTATATAAATACCCATACGGGCTTACTAGCTCGGATTAAAAAGGCTACGAACCCAAACTAGTCACACAACTTTTTATTCTTTTCAACATTTTTTTTTATAAACGCCTATTTGTGCATTCCTTGTCACCTTCTTTTTTTTTTTTTAAACGGTCCCCCAACAATAGGCAGCCTTTTTCAATTAGCCAGAATTAATTCACTGGTTTTGGTTAGCCTAACCTTACCAATGAACCAGGAGAACTCATATGGCCAAATTTCAAAAAGTCGTCTCTTTTTTTTTTTTATCTTGAAAGAACTCTGAAAATGACATTTAAATCTTTTTATCCAAGACTTTTGAAATGATGTACACGTGTTACTATGAAAAACAAAATTTGGTATTCTTTTTTTTTTTTTTCTAAAAAAAATTGTGAACCTTCATTTTACTTCCTTCCAAAATTCTAAAATTCAAGATTTCTAGACATCTTCAAATCATCAAGTTCTTTTGAAAAAGAAAAACCTTTTTTTTTTTTTTTTGAGAAACTACGCAAAAAATGAAAAAAAAAACTTGTCTAAAATTGGACAAGTGTACTTGTTCCCACCCCCCAACCTAAACTAGACAGCGTCCTCGATGTCATAAATGAAATGCAAAATGGAATGTAACATGAGCTGAAAATGTAAAAGGAGGAAAGGAGTAGAAAGCACCTGGAATAATGAAGCTTTCGCGTATAAACCTATCCAATGTGAGACAAAGAACACAAAAAGAAAAGGCAGGAAATATATATATATACACATAATGTACAAAGGTGTGGGTCACTGTCAGATCCAATGTTCATCAATCCTGATAGAGAGGATCGATCAGAGGAATTTCATTTTCCTCTGGAGGAACAGTCTCTAAGAATGGTTTTAAACGTTGTCCATTAACTTTAAAAGAGGTACCATCCGATGGATCAATAAGGGTCACTGCCTCATATAGAAATCCTTCTTGAACAATGTAGGGGCCTGTCCAATGAGATCTTAATTTACTAGGGAAAAGATGAAGTCGAGAATTGTACAAGAGGACTTTTTGAGACAAATGGAATGACTGACTTAATATCCGTTTATCATGAAAGGCCTTAGTCCTATCTTTGTAAATTCTTGAGTTCATATAAGCCTCATTTCGCAATTCTTCTAATTCATTTAGATCAAGGGCTCTTTTCTCCCCAACCTTATCTAAGTCAAAGTTCAGTTGTTTTATGGCCCAATAAGCTTTATGTTCCAGCTTTACCGAAAGGTGGCAAGCTTTCCCATATGTAAGCTGGTATGGAGACATTCCAATTGGGGTCTTATACGCAATTCTATAAGCCCCACAAAGCATCATTTAGTCGCATTGACCAATCCTTACGATTTGGTTTTACTGTGGTCTCCAAAATTCTTTTGATTTCCCTATTTGAGACCTCTACCTGCCCATTTGTTTGAGGGTGATAGGGGGTAGCCACTTTATGTGTAACACCATAATTTTTAAACAAACTCTCAATGATGCCGTTACAAAAGTGAGTGCCCCCATCAGTAATGATGGCACGTGGAGTTCCAAAACAAGAAAAGATATTGTCCAAGATAAACTTTTTTACCGTTTTAGCATCATTATTCTTACATGGGACTGCTTCAATCCATTTGGACACATAATCTATTGCAACGAGAATATAATGAAAACCAAAGCTCGGGGGAAAAGGTCCCATAAAGTCTATACCCCAAACATAGAATAACTCGACGACCAAAATTGGGTTTAAAGGCATTATATTCCTTTTGGAAATTGAACCCAATTTTTGGCATTGCTCACATGCCTTACAGAAATCATGTGCATCTTCAAATAAAGTAGGCCAGTAAAATCTAGATTGCAAAATTTTGTGAGCGGTCTTCTTGGTAGAAAAATGGCAACCACAAGCATGAGAGTGACAAAATGATATTACACTATTTATTTCATGGTCAGGAATGCATCTCCTAATGATTTGATCTGGACAGTATTTAAAAAGGTATGGTTCATCCCAGAAAAACGGTTTCACCTCAGTGAAGAACTTGTTTTTATCTTGTTGCGTCCATTCTTTTGGAATTTCACCCAAAGCTAGATAATTAGCAATGTCAGCATACCATGGAGAATGGGGAAATGTGGCAAATAATTGCTTATCGGGGAAAGTGTCCTGGATTGGCAAGGGTTCTAAAGCGTTGGAAAGCACAAGCCTAGAAAGATGATCAGCCACCACATTTTCTACTCCTTTCTTATCCTTGATTTCGATATCGAATTCTTGGAGTAGAAGGATCCATCTGATCAGTCTGGGCTTGGCATCTTTCTTAGAAAGAAGGTACTTCAACGCAGAATGGTCAGTAAAGATCACAATTTTGGATCCAATTAAGTAGTAACGGAATTTATCCAGTGCATAGATCACAGCCAATAGTTTTTTCTCTGTTGTAGAATAATTAATCTGTGCATTGTTTAAAGTCCTGCTAGCATAGTAAATCACATATGGCTTCTTGTCCCTACGTTGCCCAAGAACTGCCCCAACTGCATAATTGCTAGCATCGCACACGATTTCAAAAGGCAGGCTCCAATCTGGAGGTTGCATAATTGGAGCAGTCGTTAACATGTCCTTAAACTTGATAAAAGTTGCTAGACATGCCTCTGTCCACTCAAATTCTGCTTCCTTTAGTAGAAGGTTGCATAATGGTCTAGAAATGACACTGAAATCTTTTATGAACCTTCTGTAGAATCCGGCATTCCCTAAGAAAGATTTTACATCTCTTACAGTTTTTGGGGCAGGCAAATTGGAAATTAAATCTATTTTGGCTTTGTCCACTTCCAATCCTCTAGATGACACAATGTGGCCGAGGACAATCCCTTGTCGTACCATAAAATGACATTTTTCCCAATTCAGTACTAAGTTCTTTTCTTCCCACCTAGAGAGGACCTTAGTTAAGTTGCTCAAATAATCTTGGAATGAATATCCAAAAACTGAAAACTCGTCCATAAAGACTTCGAGAAAACGTTCCACCATATCACTAAAAATACTCAGCATGCACCTTTGAAAGGTTGTATGAGCATTGCACAACCCAAAGGGCATCCGTCGATAAGCAAAGGTACCAAAGGGGCATGTGAAAGTTGTTTTCACTTGGTCTTCTGGGGCAATCTCTAACTGATTTTATCCAGAATATCCATCTAAGAAACAATAATACTCGTGGCCAACTACCCGTTCTAAAATTTGGTCCAAGAAGGGTAGGGGGAAATGATCCTTTCGTGTGACAGCATTTAATTTTCTGTAGTCGATACAAACTCGCCAACCTGTGGGTACACGGGTTAGGACAAGGTCATCATTAGCATTACGAACTACAGTGACGCCGGCTTTTTTAGGTACAACTTGGGTAGGGCTGACCCATGGGCTATCCTAGATTGGATAGATGATACCCACATCTAGAAGTTTCAAAACTTCAGCCCTAACCACTTCCTGCATGGTGGGGTTTAACCGGCGTTGCATTTGACGGGAGGGTTTTGTATTCTCCTCCAAATAGATATGATGTGTACACACATGGGGATTAATTCCCTTAATGTCAGCCACGGTCCAAGCAATTGCACCTTTGTGTAATTTGAGCACTTCTAAGAGTTGGACTTCTTGGTCCTTGTCAACGTGTGCAGAAGTGACTATAGGAAATATTTCATTTTCTCCAAGGTATGCATATTTCAGGTGAGAGGGCAAGGGTTTCATCTCAGGTTTGGAAGGCCTAACTTGAGATGGAAGAGACGGAGTACCAGTTGGTACCAACTCTTCAAAAAAGGGTTTGCCTACGGTGTTGACCATTTCAACAGTGCTATTAAGTGTTTCTTCACAGAGGGTCGGGTCCTCAATTGACTTAATGGAATCTGAGATCGATTTTTCAAAAGTTTCTGCTGTAAGAACACTGATCAAATCTACTTCTTCAAGGTCAATGTTATCATCCCGTGGTTGTTTGCAAAGGTCAAAAACATTTAGCTCTAATGTCATGTTACCAAAAGATAGCGTCATTTTTCCATTTCGGCAATTGATCAGTGCATTGGATGTGGCTAAAAATGGTCTTCCCAAAATTACCGGAATCTGAGCATGAGGATCTACCACAGGATGAGTGTCTAGTACAATAAAGTCTACTGGAAAGTAGAACTTGTCAACTTACACAAGCACATCCTCTACTATTTCTCATGGTCTTTTGACAAATCGATTTGCGAGCTGCAGAGTAACTTGGGTGGGTTTGAGTTCGCCTAGTCCCAATTTTACATAGACCGAGTACAGTAGTAAGTTGACACTTGCCCTAAGATCAAGCAGCGCTTGTTCAATTTGATAATTTCCAATAATGCACGAAATTGTGGGGCATCCTAGGTCTTTGAATTTAGGGGGTGTGTCGTGCTTTAGAATTGCATAGCTTGCTCAGTGAGAAACGCTTTCTTTTGTACATGTATCTTATGCTTCAACTTGCACAATTCCTTAAGAAACTTTGCGTAAGATGGGACTTGTTTGATTACGTCTAACAACGGGATGTTAATTTTAACCTCTTTAAGCACATCTAAGATTTCCTGGTTCTGTATTAATGACTTGGGAGGAGCTAATCGGTTAGGAAAAGGCGGTAAGGGCTTGAATCCCGGAGGAAATGGGCTTTTCTCCTTGATAGGAGAGACTTCATTTTCTTTCCCTTCCTGATCTGAGGATGCAGGTTGTTTTTTTTTTTTTTTTTTTTCCAGATTAGGCTTTTCAATCTCTTTACCACTACGTAGAGTAGTAATAGCTTGAACCTGCTCCTTTGAATTTGGCAGATCACCTTAATGAACCTCGTATTACCCTTTTGGATTGGGCTGTGTTTGGGCTGGAAAAGTCCCCTTATTTTGTGCTCCAATCAATTTGCAGAAGTTCTGCATGGTGTTCTGAAAACTCTCAAAGTTTTTATCATGTTTCTTGTTGATGGATTCTTGATTCACCATAAACTTGGCCACAAGTTCATCCCAAGGTGTCGTTTGAGTTGTAGGGGGTACCATTTGCTATGTGTTTCGAGCATCTGTACCAGAAGTACCCCCAAATTGATTTGTATTAGGCTGAAATTGGACGGAGTAGCATTTGGGCCATTCCTCCAACTAAAGTTGGGGTGATTCCTCCAATTAGGGTTGTACGTGTTACCCAAAGAATTGTAAAACTGCCGGTTGTATGTGTTGGTGGCATTTGCTTGCTCGTGAAACACTTCTTGAAAAGCAGGGAGTGTTGGACACTCTGAAGAAATGTGTTTATCAATAGCGCAGATGCCACAAACTATAGCAAGTTCCTTATTCTTCACAAATTTCAAGGACTCAACTTCTCTTGTAAGATATACAATTTTTGCTTGAAGTTCATCATTTTCTTTTAATACATATAACCCCCCTCCCTTGGCTTGATTCGATTGCTTTATGGGGTCTATACCTTCAGATGTGTCCCAATTTTGTGCACTATCTGCCAAAAACTGAAGTTAGGTTCATGCTTGATTTGGATTCTTCGCCATGAACTCCCCATTGCATATCATCTCCACGAATTGATGTGTTTCTGGACTATGTCCATCATAGAAGTGACCAATTGTATTGTGCAATTCAAATCCGTGGTGGGGACATGCAAGGAGTAGTTCATTAAAGCGTTCCCAACACCTATAGTAAGACTCCTTGTCTTTTTGTTTAAAATTCATAATATTCCTCCGTAAGGTGTTGGTCTTATACAATGGAAAAAACTTCTTCACAAATTCCCGGACCATGTCGGACCATAGAGCAATCAAATTGGGCTGTAGGGAGTGAAGCCATACCTTAACCTTATCTTTGTGGGAAAATGGAAATAAACGAAATTTTATAAGGTCTTCCCTCACATTATTGAAGTGTAGTGTTGCACACACTTCTTCAAACTCTTTTATGTGCAAATATGTACCATCCGATTCAAGTCCATGAAATTTGGGGAGAAGTTGGATTACACCCGATTTGATATCAAATTGACCCGCACCTACGAGTATAACCATGCACGATGGTGTAGCTTGTCATGTAGGGTGAAGGTAATCACATAGACTCCTAAGTGGTTGATTCACCTCCCCATTATTATTGGGTCCATTCCCATTACCGTTCTCATTCCTAATTTCATCATTATCACTATGCTCATCAGCCATATTGGAAATCCTAAGAAAGCCAGGAGGTCTAGATTCGTAGAATTTAATCAGGCTCTTGACAGGTGATTCCTTCCTTTCTAACCGATTTGAGGTGTCCCTCTGTCAAGAAGGTGAGGGTCTTTCTTTCTTTTTTGGAATTTTGAAAAGTTTTTTTTTTTTTTTAAGAAGACTAAAAAGAAAAACTACCTAAGGTCCGTTTTTAGATTTAAAAGAATATTCTCAAATTCTTGCAAGTCTTAATTTAGAGAGTTTGATATCTCTAAGGAAAGTTCTCAAACTCAATTCTATGAAATTGGCCCGACCAGGTAAGTCCCAAGGTCAATGGTGGGGTCGCGATGCTTTGCAAAGGTCCCGCTTAAAAACCACCTTCTAGAACAAGAGACTTGTCTCCCTAATTTAATTGGACAAGACTTGCCTAGACATCGAACCAATCAAGAAAGGCAGTTTGTTCGGCTTTCCAAAGAAATAACTAACCTTCTTAAAAAAAATTCCAGCAAGTTTTTAAGAGTCCTTTTAAATTTAAAAACAACTAAAATAACTGAGTTTCCAATTAAGGTTCTAAAATTTTCAGATTTTGGCAAGTTTGGTGACCAAAAAGCCGAATTTGCGCGATCTAAAACTTGACTTTGTAAGGGAAAGTTCCAGAATTTTTTTGGAAACTTTAAAAACCTAAAAATATGTTAAATAACTGATTTTAACACACCTTAATTAATCCTAACCAGCAACTAAAAAATATCAACCTAAACTAGTCCGAATTAGAACAAGTAAACTAGGCAATTTTCCGAAATTGATGTGATTTTTGAAAAATTAAAAAAAAAATTCAGATTTGAAATAGTCCCAATTTTATCAAAAATCAGAGATTAAATATCCACTTGTTAATGCAATAGGGCTGGTCCAAACATTCCATGCATGCCACCCTTAGATCTACAATGATTGTGGAATATTTAAGGCACACCCACAAAGCAATTAAAAAGATATGTTGGAAAAATTACCTTAAGCGAATAAAAACTCTCCAGCAACGGTGCCAAAAACTTGATCGTCAGCCCCAAGTGCAAGGTCGTGATTGTAGTAATAACTCGGTGAAGTCCGAGGTCGATCCACAGGAAGTAATTAATCGCAAAACCTATCCTATTGAAAAACTAATCTAACCTATCAACAAACTATATAAATAAATCTCTACGAAATTGATATTAAAATTTAATTACAAATCCAAATTAAAAATTAAAATCTCAAATAAAAAAATCCTAATCTAAGAATTCTAATCTAAAGACTGCAAAAACATAAAAGACATCAAACCACAAATTACATAAAAGTAAATAAATCATGCATTAAAATAAAAAACCATTAATAATATCATTCGGAAATAAGAATAAAAAAATTCTAAATATTCTTATTATGGGAAATCACAACGTTATATTGGAAAAATTAATAAAAGACTACAAAAACACCGCACCAAGTGCGTACTGTCACTACCCACAAACACGCGATGCCGATCCAAGGCGGGACACCTTGACCTCACTAATTGTGTCTTTTAAATTAAAATAAACCAATAAACTAGTAATTTTCCTACAGTAATCAAAACTAAAAAAAAATATTTCCTTACCTTAGATCGAACACATGAAGAAAATAGGACTTGCGCATAATCACATCTTCAAGTCTTCAATCATTCACCAATGGAGAAGTAGATGGCTGGTTGATGATGGAGCGACAGCAGCAATGGCGACGGCATGACGGCGTAGAAATCCAAGTGGTGGTGTGCCTTAGGGAAGGCCTTGGATGAAATTGTGATGGAAGGATGAGAGATGGAGAAAAATTAATGGAAAAGGGGAAATATGGGTTGCTGGTTGTCCAAGAGAGGGGGGAGAGTAATTGACATGCAACCCCTATTTTTACTCCTTCTATATTCTTTTGATATCTTGGGTTGCAAGGTTTTTGGTTTGGGAAGGATAAGTTATGTGGGGTCCAAGTTGGATTAAGATTAAGAGGGTTTTTGGGAGAGTTTCAAGGGATTTTCCAGCTCCTTGGATTTCTTGGCACACCATCCTACTAAGGGTAGGATTCTTTATATCTCATGATACTTCCTTTCTTGGGCCCACTTTAGATTTAATTCAAATTTTGAAACAATATGGGCAACTCCTTTTTTTTTTTTTTTTTTTTGGACGTGTGATAGCTTTTTGAAAGTATTGGACGTGTGACTCCATCTTTGGGAGAATCTTTTGTTGCAACTTTCAAATCTTTGAGGCCTATCTTTTAGGAGATATCTTTAGCAACTTAGTGCTAGAATCTTGGACTCTTGGATTTGGTTTCCTACTTGGATTGCTTAGAAAGATCTTCTCATTTTTTTTTTTTAAACTCTTCATGGCTGGAAAAATATCCTTAGATGGGCCCACTTTCTCTCCTTGGAATTTATGCCAAACGTAGATGGGTACCATGGTGCATTTGACTCATCAATTCTCTTCTGCAGGCATCAATTTCTAAAATTCCCTACAAAAATAAAAATAAATGTCAAAGAATAATCTATTCATATAGGGAAGGAATTATGCAAGATGCGGGCCCAATAAAATGTCACCATTTTATCAAATCTTCAATTAAATCAATGGTGCCAAGAAAGTACATCATTTTATTTGTAAATAAAAAGTAATGAGAAATTTGTGACTTTCAATGTCAAAAATAGAGAAATTCATGATTTTATGTGAAAATACAATTTTTGGATGCCCATAAACATAAAATCATGATATTTTTACTAAAATGATCCATAATTTGATGATTAAGTCTTTAATTAATTCTAAAATGTTGATGAAATTATGTATTTTTAAGGACTTATCACATGTTTCTTTTATTTTTTTTCTTTTTTTTGTGGCCATATGGCTAGGTCCGTACACGTGGCGGTAGGCCACCGCCTATGGGCCAGTCCATTTTTTTTCTTTTTTCTTTTTTCCCCTTTTTTTTTTTTTTTTTTTTTTTTTTTTTTTTTTTTTTTGATGCATCAAATAAAAGGCTAGAGTTTCTAGGTCAAGCCAACATGAGTTTTTGGCTTAGACAAAGTTTGATTGGTTTTGACCAAGTTGGGTTAGAATTAGTCAAACTTTTGTCAAGGGTTTTCTAGCATCTAATGCATGACAATTTATTTTCTATGCATTATTTTTTGTAAATTGAATATGGAGCATGATATGATGATATGATAATGCATACCTGGAAACTTTTTCAAGTTTTAGAGTTTGGCGCTCGCAGCAATGTTAAGTCATTTCCTAATCTTGTGGAGATTTGAGAAGCTTTGCAAGTTTGGAGCTCGCAGCAATGTTGAGCCCATCTTCGAGCTTTCTATTTCTTTTGGGGTGTTTCCATCTTCTTCAGAATTGCCCCAGAATCATGCCAAATTTTCGCCAGATCTTTTAGCGAAATTCTGTCATTTTGATGATTGATCATTTTTCTTCAACCTTTGCAGGTGGTTCCTCCAGAACTGACAAGGGTAAGGGACCTATTACCGACACACCCCGCCGATCTGCTAGATCTTCCAATGTGGCCGTTCAACAGGCCTGGGAGAAGGTCCAGTATGTAGAGAGAAACTTGGAAGAGTGTGACTCCCTCAACCAGAATGAGATGAGGCAGCGATTTATCGCCCTCAAGGATGAGGAGTTTTACAAGATTATGGTAAGCAATCGTCCTTGGGTCATGAACGATCAGAGCGTTGTGCCCACGCGTACCTTTCTTTTCGGTGATGCAGTCCCTGACGACATGAAGTACCAAAGGAGATGTTTTCAGGTTTCTTACACAGCTGATGGTGAGAAGAAAACTGTTGCTACCTGGTCGACTTTTGATTGTACCATCTCGATCATGAACCTTTCTCCCACGTGCCCTAAGAAAAAAAATCCTCCAAGCTGGGTGAAGAGGACCAATGTGATCAAGACAGGGATTTCTGTAGTCGCCTGCTTGTATGGACATGTTGATGCTGGCCAGTGACTACCAGCGTTATGATCATTCGTCAGTCGATTTGAGACCGGTGGGCCTTGGTATTTTCAGTGGTGACGGCAGCAATTGGGTGAAGCCTTTTCGACTTCGTGGTCATTTCATTGCTGACCCAGATTGGGAGTCATGGACTGATCGCATCCTACTTACTAGTGGCGTCATCTTGAAGGAAGCCGGGATTTTTGATGCGGTCCGCGCTTTTAGGGAGATCAAGATCTTTTCCGACGAGGCCTTCATGGCTATATTGGAGTCGTTCCTTCCACAAACCAACACCTTCGTTGTCACGAATGGTGAGATTGGTTTTTCTCTGAAAGAGCTAAGCGCCATCACTGGGTTGCCTATCCTTGGCAAACTCTATGAGGAGTTCATGCCTATTGACAGCGACCTTGAGGAATAGTCTGAGGAGTTTCGGCTTTTGTACTTTCAGGTTGTTGCCTTCTATGATTTTTTTAAGGAGAAGGGTGATGAGTCTAGAAAAGCGCACATTTTCATACACATTTTGGACTATTTTAAAGGCTTATTGATATTAAAGAGCTTTATTTACTGTCAAATCATGTTTTTATGCATTTATGGTCCATTGTAGTGCATTCATGCATAATTTGCTCAAAAATCACACTTTTTGCATAAATTATTGAAACCTGCCATTTTTGGAGATTTATTTTTAGAAAGTTAGTTATTTTGGGTGCATCAAGTAGGGTCCCATGCATCGTCCATTTAAATTCCTTACACAGAATTATTCTTGAATCCATTTGTTTTAATTTGTGTAGGAGAAGTCAAGAATGGGACCCACATTGGTGAAATGTGAGAGAAATCAAGGGTATGACATCGTTCATGGTGGACCCACATATCTTAGTATTTTTGGAGAGTTTGAAAAGTCAACAATGGAAAGCTAAATTTGTGATTTCAAGATCAAGAAAGAAAACTTCAGACTTGGTAAGATCTAATTTTTACTAAGTTTGAAAACTCAAAAATCAAAAAAGAAATTCAAGAAAGGAAAGTATGCTAAAAGAGTTGACTAGTTAATCAAAGAAGTTTGGAAGCATACCAAAAATAGAAGGAGAGTCAAGAAACAAGGAAAGAAAGACCTCAAGATCTCTTTGGATGTCCACATGGGTCCCACACATCCCGTTGCACAATTAACATTTCATACGTGCACAATTATTTTCGAATTTTTCAGAGGCAGCAATATTAAAATGGTCATAACTCTTAATCCAGCCATCGGTTTGGTTTAATCCATACACCGTTGGAAAGCTCTTTTCGAGTAGATATCTTTAGAATCCAAGATTGTGTCAATCGGAGTTAAAACGAGGAAGATATGGCCTCTGGAATTTGGTACTATAATTTCTACTCGGGATTGCAATTTTTGTACATGGAAAGCACCAAAAATCTCTCACTCACCTTGTTATTTCTTTGAAGAATTGTTGGCCAAGGAAGGGACTTCCCAGCAAAGAAGATTGCATGCTACAAACTTGGAACGAAAAAAGAAAAGAAAGAGAGCAAAAATCTATAAATTGAAGGCAATAGCATCCATCTCCTCTCATGGGAAGATAGACCAACTCTCTCTAGAATTACTACTACACTCCATCTTCTTCCTCTTTCTTTCTCTCCATTGAAGTCCTCAAAGGGATTTGGCCAGTAATCACACTACCCCTTTGGGTTTTTCATCTAGAAGAGGCTTCTCATCCTAGTATGTAATCGTCATTGTTTATTTTTTTTTATCTTATGTAAGACTTTGCATATTAGTAAAATTGTTTCTTACTCTTTCAATTTTTTCTTTCTTGCCCTTGGGGGATTGGTGCTTGTTTTAAGTTTCTTTTCTTGTTGGTGTTTGGATTGACGACCCAAAGGCCCTAAGAGCATGATTCAAATTATGACCCCGCTTAGAAAAGAATTTTGAAAGAGGAGAATACACTTCCACACATTTAAATTTATGTTCTTCCACACTTTTAATTTTTTGTTAAACCACATATTTACTTTTCTTGTTTTCACTACACATTTAAATTCTTGAATTTTTATTTATTGTCTTTATTTTATTATCAATTCAATTTTATGTTTATTTTGTGCATAGTTTATGGTTGGAACTAGTTAGCATTGCATGCATATTCATATTGGTGGAGTTTAGACATGTATAAGTTGCTGGAATCGGAGTTGGAAATTGAATAAGCAAGAAAAATCAGAGATTTGAGTCAATAATTTTGGCAAAATAATTTTCGGAAATTCGGATCCCAATATAAAGTGCACAATTCAGCACATTGTTGTAGAAATTTCAGGACAGATTTTGTGTAAAAAGTTTGCAATTAGAAACCTGATCAAAACACATTATTTTTCAATGAAACTTAGGGAAATTAAAGTTTGATCAGTGTATTTGAAACCCCAAAATTTCAAGAAAAAATAGTTTTGGAAAGATGGTGAACCAATGGCTCAAACATGGTTGGTCGGACCCACCTGTGTGCAGAATTTCTGCATAGTTTTGTTTTAGTCATGTTCATACACTCATATCTCCTTCGTTTTAAATCATTTTTCACTTCCGTCTTTTTTTATTTGATTCATGCATCATGATAGTTCAAAACCCAACCAATTCATGCATCATGATAGTTCAAAACCCAACCATTAAACTCAGTTTTAGGTTGCATTAGATTAGGAAAAATCATGTATAAAAACAGCCCTGCATACTAGTTTTCTAGACTCAGAAATTTCAACATCTCATTGCATGCATTGCATTACTAATTTTCAAGCTTAGGTTTCTTTTGGTTCTATTTTAGTTTCTTAGTTTTATTTTTGGTACTTTTTATTTTTTAATTTTTTTGATGTTCTAACTTGTGTGTTCTTTTGTAGCAATTTTAGTTTTCTTTAGTTTAAGATTTTTAGATTTAGGAAGTTCTCTTTTCATTGAATTGTAATTAATTTAATTTTTGGAAAGTAGGAATGATGGTTGTAATTTTCTAGTTCGTTAGGCTAGATTTAGAATTTTAATTTAGGGCAGGTACAATTTGAGAAGGAACCTTAATTTACAAAGCTCCCTGTGGATCGACCTGGTCTCACCAGTTTTATTACTACAATCGCACCCTGCACTTGGGGTCCGATCATGTTTTTGGCGCCGTTGCCAGGGAGCGCCATATAAGGTAACTTCTCTAACTTTCCTTGTTTACATTGCTTTATGGGTGTGTTATTTTTGGCATGTTTCTAGAAATAGGAGGTGCATGCATAGAATGTTAGACCGCCCTAAATTGGATTAGGAAAGTGCATGGATTGCTAATTAGAAAGGACACATCATTGAATTTTTTTAGAAAACTTTTTAAAATTGGCAAAGTTACTTTGTTTTTTCTCAACTTGTTTTTAATCTTTTTAGAAGAAAGCGAACTAAAGTGACCTAATTGCTGTCCTTGATCATCTCGGTGCCGAAGCAAAGCCTTGTCCAGAGTGTGGAGATTGCCAGACTATTCGAGGCAAGGGTCCTTCAAACGGATCCGTTCATGATCCTACCCTTACCTGGGGGCTGAACTGGCAGAGTTGGTTTCATAGGGCCGGGTTAGTGAACTTAGGAAAACTTTCCAACTTTAGGAACTAACTTAATTGCTACTTGTGTGGGCTAGTTTCCTTACCTTTTTCATTTAAAAATAAAAATAAAAAAAAAACAAGAAGAAGTGATTCCGAAAATGGCCAATTAAAATCCACAATCATGAGGAGACCAAATTCTAGACAAATCAATGAGGGTAAAATCAATAGTGATAGCCCAAAGAAGTCTTGGCGTGAGTACCTACACCCCATAGATACGTACCTGTCAACTGACATTAACTCATATATGAATAAGTGGGGATTTTATCAAAGCAACTCTGATGCTGCTTCAAATAATCACAAATCCCTAAGGGAGTTGCGCGAACAGGAATGGAATGCAAATATACATCAAATAACTTGTTCGTTGGAAAGAGGTTCCACATATGGACGGAAGTGGGCCAATCACTATAGTCATGATTGCAATGAGGAGTGCATGGAGGGTAACAATGGAATGATAATGGAAGATGATCAACCAACATGGGCCCCACATGATTTCTCATACCCCACGCACTCATTCGCTCATTCAAATATGGATATGGGAATTCAATGGCAGGCAGAATCAAATGCAAATCAATGGCCTTGCCACAATGAAATGAGTCACTTGAGTAGCCTAGGCAATCAGGCGCTTGACTATTGGCAAGATGGGTTTAATATGGAAAATTTTTATCTCCAAGAATTTACTCAGGGTGGGTCGTATGATTACCCCTCACAGGATATTTCATATGCACCCCATTCTTCCCCTTGTTCATATGCACCTAATGACTCCCCACCGCCTGAATGGTCATATGAACCACCACCACCACCACCCCCGGAGGGATCCTTGGAAGACACTTTAGCCAGATTCATCACGTTCACGCAAAACACCATACAATCCATACAGAGCAATGCACAATTCATAGAAAGACTAATGACTTCAATTAGTCAAACTGCACTTCAAATGAAAAGAGTAAATGACACCCTTGGCTGTGAGAATGAATTTCAACATGGTGATCCATCACTCATTGAAAATCTGACGGATATGGATTGCGCAAATACACAGAGGATATCCAAGGGTGCACCTGTGGATATGGATGATGGTGCGCTGCATGAATCAGATTATGAACCCTATGAGTCAAATTCCTCCGACCCTCACTTGTCTGATCCGAAGGAGAATGTGGACCCTTTCGAAGAAGATACTATGCCCTTCTATGTTGATCCTTACTTTGGGTCCAATGCTTCTGATGATTTTGGCGTTGCAGATTCCCTAGAAATTGATTTTCCCATGATTGATGGACCCGCAAATGCGCCCAATGAGCCCCAAATACAAGATTACTATTGGGAGGATGACCCCTTTTCAAATTTCTGATTCAGACAATGTGGATTCCTTGGAATCATGTACTGAATTCTTCATGAAATCTGTTGATCCGACCATAAGAGAAATTGCCATCGCATTTCTTGGCCCTCAATGTAATTCAGAGAAACTTTTGGAATCAGGGTGTGGTCCTGTTCAAACCTTCGAGTCTAACACTTTGGAATCATTTAAGTCCTTGCCTATGGACATTGTGGAAATTAATTCAAAAGAATTTGTGGCATGGGAGGACATGGGTCCATCTAGTTGTTCATTGTATCCTCCTCTCCTTCCATTCAAAGACCCATTTTTAAGGGAGGATGAATCATTTTTCATTGTGGTCTTTTTTCCACACATTTACAACAAACATCATGCAGTCCTTATGTTCAATGTACTTCATGTTCCCATAGTAACATCTCTTTATGTGCTTCTTGTGATTTGTGTGGAAGAAAATTTCATCTGGGATCCAGGTGGATTCATGGTTTCGGCTCAAGTAGTGTAGGATTTTTCCTTTCTTTTTATTGTAGTTTATTCTTTTATGTTAGTAGAGTAGCTTCTTTTTCTTTTGTTTTTCTTTGTTTTGTCTCACCATGGACAGTGATCGAAAAAGCTACATCTTCAGGTGATTTCTTCCCCGTTACCCTCCTGTCATTTACTTTCCTCATGTTATATTTACTTTTTGCACCACATGCATGACATCGAGGACAATGTTTATCTTAGGTTGGGGGGTGGGAACAAGCACACTTGTCCATCTTTAGACAAAAGTTGTACACAATTTGCTTTTAATTTTTTTTTTAAAAAAAAATTCAATTATTTTATTGGTTCTTGAAAAAAAAGGAAATTTTGAGAGGATTTTTATGAAACAAAGATACCTTGAACTTTGGAATTTTTGGCGCTTTGGGCAAAAAGGAGAACAATGGTTTACTGTTTTGTTTATGGAAAGGATTTTTGGAAAAGTGTTGAATTTTGATCCCTCACTTTTACACAGTCTATATACGTTTTCAAGGTTTTTGAATGTAAAGCTATGATTTCCGTTTTCTTCGATGATTGGATTGAAAATATGATGGAAAATCGACCCTTAGTTTTACAATTTCCTGGTTCATCTGGTTTTGTTGGCCACGGAGCTGTTGAATTAATTCATGCACATGGAAAGGGTTGCCTATTATTGGGGACCATTTAAAAAAAAAAGAAAAAGATAGAAAAAATATGAAAAAAAAAGTGTTGAAAAGAATAAAAAGTTGTGTGACTAGTTTGGGTTCGTAGCCATTTCAACCCGAGCCAGTAAGCTCGTAGGGGTATTAACATACCTAATGCCCTAAAGACATCTGTTTTGGGAGTCATTGGCCTAATGCTCGTTACATAGGTTACTTAGAAAGCTTAAAGGATCTAAGCATTGCACAGTCACATGTGTGTGTTAAAAGAAAAAAAAAAAATTGTGGCCTTCAAAAAAATAGTAGTGCGAAAGCCGTCATGGTCGCTTTGAGAGGAATATTGTTTTTCATTGCTAAGGTTAGGTGGTCCAGAATTTTGGATTAAAAAATGTTTTCACGGATATCTTGGCAGATCATTTGAAGCTTATTTGTTTTTACGTATACACACTATTTGACCGTGCACGATCAAATTAGCATGAATTCAAGAATTTCAGACCAAAAGATGGGATTTGTGAACCGAGTTTCAAATTTGCCTTTGCTTTGAAAATTCCGAAAATCGAGAATATCTGGTGTTTGTAAATCTTCTTTTGAAAAATTTCCTTTGATTTAAAAAAAAAAAAAACTGAATTTTGTGGGTAAATTCACTGCAAACCCTCACGAGGCACAACGCGTCCACTATGGGGAACCTAGGGGTTTAAGAGCTTATTGCATACGCTAAATGCAGTCGAGAGTGTCAGCGAAAGTGGCGTTGCATTCATTTTCATTTCATTTCATTAGTTTTAGGAATAGGTTATGTCATTGTGGATTCCTCATTTTATTCGCAATTTTTCCTAGACACTAGCAAAATGCTAGATGGGGGGTGTGATGAGTCCAGAAAAGCGCACATTTTCATACACATTTTGGACTATTTTAAGGGTTTATTGATATTAAAGAGCTTTATTTAGTGTCAAATCATGTTTTTATGCATTTATGGTCCATTGTAGTGCATTCATGCATAATTTGCTCAAAAATCACACTTTTTGCATAAATTCTTGAAAACTGCCATTTTTGGAGATTTATTTTTAGAAAATTAGTTATTTTGGGTGCATCAAGTAGGGACCCATGCATCGTCCATTTAAATTCCTTACAAAGAATTATTCTTGAATCCATTTGTTTTAATTTGTGTAGGAGAAGTCAAGAATGGGACCCACCTTGGTGAAATGTGAGAGAAATCAAGGGTATGACATCTTTCATGGTGGACCCACATATCTTAGTATTTTTGGAGAGTTTGAAAAGTCAATAATGGAAAGCTAAATTTGTGATTTCAAGATCAAGAAAAGAAACTTTAGACTTGGTAAGATCTAATTCTTACTAAGTTTGAAAACTCAAAAATCAAGAAAGGAAAGTATGCTAAAAGAGTTGACTGGTTAATCAAAGAAGTTTGGAAGCATACCAAAGATAGAAGGGGAGTCAAGAAACAAGGAAAGAAAGACCTCAAGATCTCTTTGGATGTCCACATGGGTCCCACACATCCCATTGCACAATTAACATTTCATACGTGCACAATTATTTTCGAATTTTTCAGAGGCAGCAATATTAAAATGGTCATAACTCTTAATCTAGCCATCGGTTTGGTTTAATCCATACACCGTTGGAAAGCTCTTTTCGAGTAGATATCTTTAGAATCCAAGATTGTGTCAATCGGAGTTAAAACGAGGAAGATATGGCCTCTGGAATTTGGTACTATAATTTCTACTCGGGATTGCAATTTTTGTACATGGAAAGCACCAAAAATCTCTCACTCACCTTGTTATTTCTTTGAAGAATTGTTGGCCAAGGAAGGGACTTCCCAGCAAAGAAGATTGCATGCTACAAACTTGGAACGAAAAAAGGAAAGAAAGAGAGCAAAAATCTATAAATTGAAGGCAATAGCATCCATCTCCTCTCATGGGAAGATAGACCAACTCTCTCTAGAATTACTACTACACTCCATCTTCTTCCTCTTTCTTTCTCTCCATTGAAGTCCTCAAGGAGATTTGGCCAGAAATCACACTACCCCCCTTGGGTTTTTCATCTAGAAGAGGCTTCTCATCCTAGTATGTAATCGTCATTGTTTATTTTTTTTTATCTTATGTAAGACTTTGCATGTAAGTAAAATTGTTTCTTACTCCTTCAATTTTTTCTTTCTTGCCCTTGGGTGATTGGTGCTTATTTTAAGTTTCTTTTCTTGTTGGTGTTTGGATTGACGACCCAAAGGCCCTAAGAGCATGATTCAAATTATGACCCCGCTTAGAAAAGAATTTTGAAAGAGGAGAATACACTTCCACACATTTAAATTTATGTTCTTCCACACATTTAAATTTTTGTTAAACCACACATTTACTTTTCTTGTTCTCACCACACATTTAAATTCTCGAATTTTTGTTTATTTTCTTTATTTTTATGATCAATTCAATTTTATGTTTATTTTGTGCATAGTTTATGGTTGGAACTAGTTAGCATTGCATGCATATTCATATTGGTAGAGTTTAGACATGTATAAGTTGCTAGAATCGAAGTTGGAAATTGAATAAGCAAGAAAAAATAAGAGATTTGAGTCAATAATTTTGGCAAAATAATTTTCGGAAATTCGGGTCCCAATATAAAGTGCACAATTCAGCACATTGTTGCAAGAATTTCAGGACAAATTTTGTGTAAAAAGTTTGTAATTAGAAACCTGATCAAAACACGTGTCGATGAAACTTGGGGAAATTAAAGTTTGATCAGTGTATTTTCAAACCCCAAAATTTCAAGAAAAAATAGTTTTGGAAAGATGGTGAACCAATGGCTTCAACATGGCTAGTCAGGACCACCTGTGTGTAGAATTTCTGCACAGTTTTGTTTTAGTCATGTTCATACACTCATATCTCCTTCGTTTTAAATCATTTTTCACTTCCATTTTTTTTTATTTGATTCATGCATCATGATAGTTCAAAATCCAACCATTAAACTCAGTTTTATGTTGCATTAGATTAGGAAAAATCATGTATAAAAACAGCCATGCATACTAGTTTTCCAGACTCAGAAATTTCAGCATCTCATGGCATGCATTGCATTGCTAATTTTCAAACTTAGGTTTCTTTTGTTTCTATTTTAGTTTCTTAGTTTTATTTTTGGTACCTTTTATTTTTTATTTTTTTGATGTTCTAACTTGTGTGTTTTTTTGTAGCAATTTTAGTTTTCTTTAGTTTAAGATTTTTAGATTTAGGAAGTTCTCTTTTCATTGAATTGTAATTAATTTAATTTCTGGAAAGTAGGAATGATGGTTGTAATTTTCTAGTTCGTTAGACTAGATTTAGAATTTTGATTTAGGGCAGGTACAAGTTGAGAAGGAACCTTAATTTATAAAGCTCCTTGTGGATCGACCTGGTCTCACCAGTTTTATTACTACAATCGTACCCTGCACTTGGGGTCCGATCAAAAGGCTCGAAAGTCAAGTCCAGCAATTGGAGGAGCTTTAGCTCTTTGTTCCCCAACTTCTTTGACAGTAGAGAGTCTTCTGACAGTGCGACCCAGGAAGCCAGAGCTAAGAATCTAGGTTCGACGAAGACTTCGGTGATGCAAGAAGAATTGAAGGACTTCTACGCGAGCACATGTGCCATTTGGTCTGAAATTGCGCTGCGGAGGGACCTCGTTGTTTACCTCATTTCTGGCTGGGTGAAGCTGTCTTTGCTGGTGGAGACGGAACGTACGTCAGGCCGCATTGTATTTATCCGGCTTGTCAGATGGCGTTCAGAGAGCGGCTAGCTTTGGTGCCAGCTCTTTACTCCTATTTGTGCACTGAACTGCAGGTTGCTGCTTTTTTTGTTCGACTTGGGCTCCCTATGAATAAGGTCTTTTCATCCCATATCTTTTATTCGTGGTATGTATACCACTATCCTGGCTTCCATCAGCTGGGTGCTGCTTAGGATGATGACCCTTTGATGATTCGGTTGGTACATGGATGTTGAGATAGGGCAATCTTCAGTAAAGCTTTATCCGGAGTTGTGGAAGAAGGCTTTTGATTTTGGTATCTCCCACGACTCCACTAGGGCAGGGTTGGGAAGACATTACTCCTTGACCAACGCAGAGAAATGGTGTCTTTTTAACATACGAGTTGGCATAATGGTGTACCACATACATCTATTCGTCGGCATCCAACCGTATGTCCCGTCCCACTTTGCGCTGTAGTTGGGCTTCTAGTGATTGAGGGGTCAGTGTAGATTCTACATAGTATTTCCGGAAAATTTGGGGAGCTATTGCCACACCCTGCTGGTGCTAGTTCGATCCCTGGACGACCAACACAGTTACAAAACAGGCTAGAAAAGGCAAACCTGACACTTGGTTACTCGGTCAAATTCGGGTCATATTGATGGTTAAATTACAATAAGGCAACTTGGATTATAAGATACAGTAGCCAATTTGACCAAAACCCAAAGCCAACAATTTCTCGGTTGGGTTGGAAATGACAACCCCTAACATGCACAATGAGCCGGGTTCTAGCCCCAAATGAGTAAGTTTTATTTTTTAAATAGCTTGATTTACACATAACTTCCAAACTTAATTTACTCATCACATACAAAAACGAACGCAACCAAATATGATTGTGGGTAAATACTACGTACGTGAGTTATTTACATATATTATAAATAACCAACCTACCCCTTCAAGTAGCTCCTCAATTAGGAATGTGACTTCTCTCGCCACAAAACAGTGAGTTGGATTTATCCAAACTCCAATGAATTAAGAACCGACTACATGTGGGCACTACGAATAGTATAATACGGATACCCGATTTATGGCCAGGGTCAGGATTGTCATTTGCCACCCTGTGTGAGGGGCTCTTCACCCATGTTTGGTGGGATACATGAGATCCTGTTCAGTGACACCCACAAGGAAGACGTGCATGCATGTAGCTTGTAACCACCTGGGAAATGAAAAATGCATCTTCCAAATCATTGATGTTATAAAAAGCATTTCTGACTCTGAATGAATCATTTAAGAGTACATCTACTTTAGCTTACAGATTAGTGTCTGCATTATAATTTAGGTGGAGATGTGGAGGAATACAATGGAAGCATATGCAGGGATTGTCCCTTATATTTATGGTGCAGTGCTTCGGCTTCGTCGTCATCGGCAAGGATTCCACAGGCTCGATCCAGACCATTTAGGATTGGAGAATCGGCTCTTCCGAATCGCCGGTCTCGCTATTATTTTCTCTATGAAACGGAGAGTAAGATGTTCATCGTAGGATGATATTGTCAACTGGAAATAGTAAGCTTTCATGCATTGGTGTGAACATGTTGAATGCAAATAAGTGCTGATTAGGGGCATCTGTATGGCAAATGTGATTTTATGGTGTTCTATTTGATTGGTAATAAAAATGATTTCCTACTGTAAATTTCAGTCATAGTCAATATGGAAGATACTTTTACTATGGTATATTTTAAAGATTGTTATTTAATGGAACATGTCTCACTCAATTTAGAGTCACGTAGCTATTTAATTGGAGATATTACAATAAATTTACAGCCAGGGTTGTGCAACAATCAAGATTTTGCCATGGAAAAGGCTCCGATTTTGGGCATCACTTTTTTGCAATTAGAATGATACTTTTTCAGAAAGAAAAAAAAAAAAAGATTTAAACTAATTTTCTTGAAGTCGATAAAAAGACTATTTAATTTATATCGCGTGGTGGAGGGGATTGGGACATTATTTCTTCAGAACACGTAATTCCAACAGTACGCAAATATGTCTATGAGCCTATCGGGCAATTAAAGCTGACGTTTTGTATGCCAGGATTCTTCTCAAATTTATCCGCTCTCTGTTTTTTTTTTTTTGGTATCCCAGTCTAGAGGGGGCTGCGCCCCTAGCCCTTTAAAGAGGGGGGCCCCTTGGGTGAGGGGAGTAAATCTCAAGTAAGGTAGAGGCCCCTCTGGTGAGGGAAGTAGACCTCTGGTGAGGTATCACAACGTCGGGTGAGGAAAAGTGCATGCCCAGGTTCAAACCTAGGACATGCAGGTAAGACCTAGCGCCTATTACCACTAGGGTATGAAACCGTTCTTAAATTTACCCAATTTATTCAAGCCACTTTCGTCCCTTTTTATTTGTACACTGGGTCCATCTTTTTTACAAATCCAAGTTATATACACTCACCTATGTCTTTCCCAAACCACACTCCCCCAGCCAATAGACAGGAGCATTAACCACCATTTGATTTATTATTATTATTATTATTTTTTGATAACCCAGCCAAGGAGGCAAGGACCCAAGAGAGCCAACACAAGTGGGAATAAGGCCCATACAAGCAGGAAGAAAGCCCACACAAGTGGGAAAATGTGACGTACCCAAGGTTTGAACCTTGGGCAACCAAATGAAAACTAGCTATTGCCACTTACCAGTTAGGTAAGTTGCCGATCTCAACCACTGTTTAATTTAATCACAAAATTAACGTACTTACAAAAAAACATTAAACTTTGTGGCTTGAACATTCAATGTTGAGATCATCTTCTGAGTGATAGTTCAACCTGTCTTCTGCACGAAGAACCCATCTCCAAGAATTTGATGAGTGCAGCATGTGTAAGAGGGCAACACTTAAAGAAAGTGCACCTTGCACGTTAGTGGCCGACCTAGGACTTTCGTTTGAGTGGAGCGGACAATGTTCAATCGAAACGATCAATCATTAATTTGTTTGAGATCCTAATTCCAAAATAAGGGTTCATAGTTAACCCAAGTCCTACAACGGAATCCTAATTTTGAAACATGGGCCCACTTGCTTGGTATTGAATTCATGGGGATTCTAGGCAACACCTTCTAACTGAAGGGGAAAAAAATGAAAGAAGCAAAGTTGAAGATCCATAAATATCGATCAAGCGGTCTCCGCTTTAGCAGAATCTCATATAAATTACAAATTCGAGAGAAAAAGCCCAAAACTAGCATTGAACAAGACCTTTCATCATCTCTCTATGTCATTGAACTAAATATTGTCATGATTCTCAATAAACAAATCTTTAGAAAAAAAAAAAAAACCCAACAGAGATATTTGAGAAATCACATGCACACGTCATAGTGGGGCCCACCCCGATGACCCATCCAAATTGATTGCACAAATAGGACCCCCTTGAATTACATTGGTCCAATTTCTTACACCCATCCATATGGTCTCTATAGTTGCATTGACGAGTCAATTTTTGAAGGGGTGAAACTTGTTAGCCATTGATAAAGGGGTTAGGATGGTGAGATGGAATCCATATTTTCTACATACGTAAGCCCCAACCAGATTAAGAGATCCCCTGGTCCCATCCCTAAATGGACCCCACAACAGCTTCCGTGTACATCATGTCTACTAGATAAGATCTCTCTCTCTCTCTCTCTCTCTCTCAGAAGTGCAAAACAAATAGATGTATAGGTTAAAAAAGTTTTGAGTATTTTTCACAAATCACTCAAAATACATATAGAGATTTAAGAAATATACTTGAAAGCCTTTAACTTTGTAAGTTCAACCAACAAATTGAATGTTTTGGAATACAAATATAGGGCCCACAAAAATTGGTTGATGGGATTACATCCAGTGACCAATTGCATAACCAAATGAAGCCCTCTTTCCGGCGTTTCACTTGTTTGTATTTTAAAATTTTAATATAAAATTAACCTTATTTACTTCATGTTTTAAATTTTTTTTGCCTATGATGTGGTAGTGGTCTGGAGTGTTACTTCCACTTGAGAACCCATTGATGGATACCTAGGCATGTGGATCATCAGGGGCGGACCTAGGGTCCCCCCCTAAAATCCATTAAATCCCTTAAATGTTATGTATGTTGGAAATAGGTGGGCCTCGTGGATGCGATTTCAAAACTTTTGACCCACTTGACTCAGGGATCAAACACCCATAAGGCCATTAACCATATCCAGGATGCAATCCCTCATACTCATCTATCAAGTACAGCAATAATACAAGTAACACCATGCAAAAATAATCTATAATAGATAGAGAAGCAGATTATACCTTTGTTGCCCGGTTGTGCTCTAATAGAGAAGAAAACTACTTTAGATCTCCAAGACCTCTTTGTCTTCCACGCTATGACCCGTACCAGATCTCTTTTCTAAAGGAGATGGGTGGGATCTCCTAAAGAAAACAACTAGAAGCTCTAAAGGAAACTAGAAGAGAACTAAAGGAAGAAGAGAGATATGTGCAACTCTTGCACAAATGGGGCTGGACGTGAATTCCAAGGTTGTGTTCGTCTCAGCCCCTTTGTTACTCCTTTTATAGTATTAAGCAACCTCATTCTCTTGTACTAATTGAAATAGAAGTCTTACTTCTACACAAAGTAGTTGTTGGAAATAGGTGGGTCTCGTGGATGTGATTTCAAAACTTTTGATCCACTTGAATCAGGGATCAAACGCCCATAAGGCCATTAACCATATCCAGGATGCACTCCCTCATACTCATATACCATGTACAGCAATAATACAAGCAACACCATGCAAATATAATCTACAAAAGATAGAGAAGCAGATTATACCTTTGTTGTCCGGTTGTGCTTTGATGGAGAAGAAAACAACTTTGGATCTCCAAGCCCTCTTAGCCTTCCACGTTATGACCCGTACCAGATCTCTTTTCTATAGGAGATGGGTGGGATCTCCTACAGAAAACAACTAGAAGCTCTAAAGGAAACTAGAAGAGAACTAGAAGGAGAAGAGAAGTATGTGCAACTATTGCACAAAAGGGGGCTGGACGTTTTTCCAAGAAGGTGTCTATCCCAGCCCTTTATTACTCCTTTTATAGCATTAAGCAACCTCCTTCTCTTGTACTAATTGAAATAGAAGTCTTACTTCTACACAAAATAGTAACCTTACTATTACCACTATTAGAAGTCCCACTTCAAATAGAAATAGTAACTTCCTAATTCCTTCATCTTAGAGTTCTAGTAGGATTAGTATCTTTCCAATAACTTGGGCTAGCGTGGGGACCACTAGGTATTCCATAGAAAGCTGGCTCCAACTGGGACACGTGACCCCACATCTCATGTGCAATCCGGGCCCACAGTTAATTGCAAATAACACCACTATATAAATACAATTGCACTCCAGTTTTAGGAATAAATTACAATGAAGACCCTAAACTTCCCGATTACCACAATTAAGCCCCTCTATCAATATCCATGGATTAATTGGACTAAAAACTGTCCCACCAATTTAGATCCACATCTTATTATCCTTGAGCCCCAATTAATCACAGTGATCATCAGTACCATCCAATTAACTCTTAATTGAGATGGGTGCGCACTTATTAATGATAAATCCATTAATTGGCACAAGGGGATAATATAGATAGATTCCATCTTGACCATTGGATGTTCCCACAGTCCTACTACCACATACCCAAGACACCGAGGTGTTGACCTACAGTTGGCCTCACTCATTGGTGACTCAAAGCAAATGAATAGATAGAAACTTGAGTTCATCAATGTCTCAGGATTGAGAGCCTATTGCTAGGGAATTATGAGAGCAAACCTTAAACTCGAGACAGTATTCCATAAGGTGCTTCTCATGGTCCTTCAATACATCCAATGTACCAGCACCGTGATCCAGAATCTTACATTCTGATGATCGAGACAAATCACACTATCTTATAGTGATCAAAGCGCTGCAACCTTATCAGATGAGATGCCCAGTCTCATCACCGGTTGTGAAGATGTTTAAGTATAAGATTTGTGACAAATGTCTCCTGTGTGTGGATCTCATCCATACACATATATCACATCTAATATACTAATGGGACCCGGTTCATCTCATGAACCATTTATGTCATTTGTATTGGTCATGTGCATTAAGTAGTAAAACACCATTCATCTCATGAAAGGAAAGCATGATATTATTGATAAATAAAGAAATTAATCAGTTTATTACATCATATGATGGATTGAGTCCATACAATCTAACAGTAGTAACATTACTATTACCACTATTAGAAGTTTCACTTCAAATAGAAATAGTAACTTCCTAATTCCTTCATCTTAGAGTTCTAGTAGGATTAGTATCTTTCCAATAACTTGGGCTAGCGTGGGGACCACTAGGGATTCCATAGAAAGCTGGCTCCAACTGGGACACCGCGACCCCACATCTCATGTGCAATCCGGGCCCACAGTTAATTGCAAATAACACCACTATATAAATGCAATTGCACTCCAGTCTTAGGAATAAATTACAATGATGACCCTAAACTTCTCGATTACCACAAGTAAGCCCCTCTATCAATATCCATGGATTAATTGGACTAAAACTGTCCCACCAATTTAAATCCACATCTTATTATCCTTGAGCCCCAATTAATCATAATGATCATCAGTACCAACCAATTAACATTTAATCGAGATGGGTGCGCACTTACTAATGATAAATCCATTAATTGGCACAAGGGGATAATATAGATAGATTCCATCTTGACCATTAGATGTTCCCACAGTCTTACTACCACATACCCAAGACACCGAGGTGTTGACCTACAGTTGGCCTCACTCATTGGTGACTCAAAGCAAATGAATAGATAGAAACTTGAGTTCATCAATGTCTCAGGATTGAGAGCCTATTGCTAGGGAATTATGAGAGCAAACCTTAAACTCGAGACAGTATTCCATAAGGTGCTTCTCATGGTCCTTCAATACATCCAATGTACCAGCACCGTGATCCAGAATCTTACATTCTGATGATCGAGACAAATCACACTATCTTATAGTGATCAAAGCGCTGCAACCTTATCAGATGAGATGCCCAGTCTCATCACCGGCTGTGAAGATGTTTAAGTATAAGATTTGTGACAAATGTCTCCCGTGTGTGGATCTCATTCATACACATATATCACATCTAATATACTAATGGGACCCGGTTCATCTCATGAACCATTTATGTCATATGTATTGGTTATATATATTAAGTAGTAAAACATCATTCATCTCATGAAAGGAAAGCATGATATTATTGAAAAATAAACAAATTAATCAATTTATTACATCATCTGATGGATTGAGTCCATACAATCTAACAATGTAACCACGGCCCCTCCATCGTTTGTCCATCCATTAATTTCCAACTTTGGAACCTCATTCAAAGTCACGAGTAGGAGATGAAGAGTGAAATTGATTAAGGAAATTGTTGTTATCGGGTTAGCTAACTTTGAGGGAAAAAAAGGGGGAGAGAAGAAAGGAAAGTAAAGGAAGGTAAGAGAAAAGATGGACGAATGAATGAATGAAATAAGAAGAAAGAAAGGAAGAGATGATGGATTTGCTTGCTGCCATCGGACTGCATGGATTAGAGATTAACGAATTTGAGTTCTGCCATCTTCTCCCCCATTCGACTATTTTTTCAGCTATGAATCTATAATGACAAAACCCATTTTAACATTTATTAAATATATTTACAAGTCATCAATATTATAATGAACTCTCTATCATTAAGCCCATTCCATCAATGTGGGCCATGTTTGAAATCTAAACCATTTAAAATTATTTTCCATTTGTATTTTATCATCAAATGTAATTTCACTTCACCTAGTGTTAGTTATCCAACTGTTGATAAATAAATAAATAAAAAAAATAGCAGTGGCCTCTCTACGTCAATTATGTTTTTGACATGATTATCTCACGGGAGGAATAAGCCCTATTACACAAATTTTTAAGGTGATGGATAATAGTAGAAAAGTATTTTTTTTAATGACTAACATTTTATGTTTGCCTTCCACTTATTTATATGTATCAGTTGATTTATTAAGTTAGGTATTCTAATTTTTTTAAAAAAATCTCACATTAAACTTTTCTCCTATCCAGATCTATTAGAGTTGGTCTCGCTAGAAACTCGCGAGACTTCTCAGTGGGGCCCACTTATAGAAATCTAAATGGCTCAAAGCAAATGGTTCCATTTTCTTATGGATCCTTGTCAAATATCACTCAAGCCAACGTTTAGATTGACTATAAAATACATGATTTTTTCATAATCTTTACATCTTTTACATGTGTTTAATCCGATAGAGGGCTGAAATATCGATACTAGTGAGCACCCACAAAGAAACCTATTGAATTTGTAATGATCGATACTAGTGAGCACCCACAAAGAAACCTATTGAATTTATCACGAATCAAAGCCTTCACACTCTTTTGGATTAAGTACATTTGAACTAAATGATAAGTAATTCTTAATGTCCATTGTATAAATCCTCTACGTGTGCCCGAACTTTTAAATTTATATTACTCCCAAACAAGGTCACAAACCTTATATGATTAAATAAAAGGGAGAGATTTTCTTCATTACATGTCAAACATTTCCAAAATAATGTCACACCCTAGATGCCGAGGCCAATCAACAATGAGTGTGTTTATAATGCATCACCAATGAGTGTTTTTAATGCATCACATACAGGAAAGAGTGTACAAACTGAAAACAAATCATTTTATGATGGGACACAACCTATACCCCCTTGGGTGATTTTATATGCACCCTCTCTTTTATGCTGAACACACTCACCATCCTTTATGAACAGGTAATCATGAACTCACCCTTTATTAAGGGGATAGATGTGCTCAGTGCATTATGAGGGTGCATATAGAATCACCCCACACCCTTTGCATTTGAAGTTAGCCGACTAATAAGAATCACACTCTGAACTTTCCCCTTCTTCTTTCCCACTTTACCCTTCCGGCGTGCACCTGACGCGTTCTCCATCCTAATAAGAAACGTTAAAAAAAAAGAAAGAAAGCAATAGATCAAGATCGAAAAGGCCTGCGATGGCAGCTTCTACTGGTCGCACCCCGGAAATCAGGAAAGATGTCGTCTTCAACAAATGGGTGATTTTCTCCCCCGCAAGGGCTCGACGACCCTCCGATTTCAAATCACATTCTCCCGTCAACCCCAATTCTCAGACCTCCTACTCTTCTTCTTGTCCTTTCTGTGCGGGAAACGAACACGACTGCGCTCCCGAGATCTTCCGAATCCCTGACTCTTCCTCTTCCTCCTCCGATTGGAAGGTCCGAGTCATACAAAATCTCTACCCCGCCCTCCAAAGGCCCGAATACCATATACCTAACCCTAGCCCTAATTCTAATCCTCTTGTTTTGAACGGGATCGGATTTCATGAAGTGCTGATTGAAACTCCCAATCACTCCCTCCGCCTCTCTGATCTTTCTCCGCCGGAGATCGGTGCAGTTTTACTCGCCTACAAAAAGAGGATCCAGCAGCTCGACGATGGATCCGTGAATTACGTTCAGGTAGGGTGATTTGAATTTCTCTCCTCCTCTGGACGGGATTTCTGCTATTATTTTTCATCTGAATTGGGTGAGATTGATTCGATTCTTGTTTTCTTAAATTGTTTGTTTGTCAGAGAATACTAGCAATCAAACAAGGAATTCTAGTAATCAAACAAAAAGGAATTCCAAATGCTTTGTGGATTGTTGTCAGAAATTTCCGACACATGGAATTGTTCTCATGAATTCCTCTGGTGTGTGGTTTATTTGGAGTTGTGGGGAAAGTTTTGGTTTTCCCTTCTCCCTCATTGATTATAATCTCTATTGTGTTCTACTTCCTTTTATGGAAATATGTATATAAGTTTTCTAGCAAGCCTAAATGATAGTACCATGTGGGTGCTTTGTGCTTTCCTCCGGCTCTGTGTGCACACAAGGCCAAGCGGGCCAAGTAATGCGGCTGTAGCACGCTTTACGTTCCACTGTGCCACGATCTATTGTTATTGTTATAGTTTTAGTCTTACCTCCTCTTTGAGCAACTCAGTGCAGGCTATGATGCCCATCACAAACATGCCGTGTGGAGCATACATCTCTGCATTTTTGGAAATCTAGGATATGAATACAAATGAACTAATTTTTCTTTGGAACATTTTAAAAAAATTATCATTGTTTGGATTCCTTTCTAATTATTTGTATGAAGAAAAGTGAGATAACCTAAAAAGACTTTTATGAAATAATGCACTTGGTTGTTATATATTTTGCATTACCCTTAAAATAATAATAATAATAATAATAATAATAATAATAATGGACTTGGTAACCCTCATGGGTGTTGGTTCCTTGGCAAAAGGAGTGAGTTTGCTCCTCATGTCGTTTGTTCGTCAACCCACATATTTACCTCGTGCGCCTGTTGCGTGGTCGTGCATGTGCCCAAGGGATTAATTTTGTCGTATCAAATACCATGGGAAACTCTCACCAGCAAGGGGGAAAAAAAGACTTGGTACGCTCGATTTGAACTTATACCCTAAGGTAGCGTTTGGTTCGCTGGAATGGCTTTAGGCAGGAATGGAATAGAGAGTGGAATGAGTCTGGAATGAAATGAGGCGGGAATGGTCATTTCCATCCCAACGTTGGGAATGAGGTAGAGGAATTGTCATTCAATTCCTTTGTAATTATTCCTAGAGACGAAAATGCCCATTTATCACATCAACCCCTCCACCCTCCTCCACCTTCCTTTTCCTTTTTTCTTCTTCTTCCTCTCTCCCTCCCACCCTCCCTCTCCCTCCCACAACAACATCTAGGCTATGATCGACCCCTCTCCGCAGCATCGGCTTCCCTGCCCCTGACCGGCTTCTAGCCCTCAACGTGGTTGCCAAGGTGGGCGATCTAAAGGCTGCGGAGTTGAAGGGGAAGAAGGTGTTCGTGAGGGCTGATTTGAATGTGCTGTTGGATGACAAGGTGGGCGATCTAAAGGCGACAGATTTGAAAGGGGGGTGAGGGAGGTCGGCCTGGGCCTTCCGGCCAGTCTCCTTCCGCTCCGGCGACTGGGAGGAGGAGGAGGGTGGAGGGTGGAAGGGTTGATGTGATAAAGAGGCATTTTAGTCTCAAGGAATAATTATAAAGGAATGGAATGACCATTCCTCTACCTCCTCAGTGCAATGGTAATTCATTTACATAAAGGAATGATGCAGGCCCTAGGGTTAGGGCTTGCGTGGGAAGTGCTAAAAGCACAATGGGTGCTGAAGCACGTGTCCGAAGACACAATAAATCTCCGCAGAGATAATAAACTAAGACGCACTTTAATGGGAAAACCTAATTTTATTAATCAACAACTGAATAATTCTTTACTACAATGCCATATAAATAAGAAAGATAACTTAAGCCCTAAGAAACCTACTTAAACTAGAAAACTAGAATCTTATCCTAATTACAATAAAATTAGAAACTATTGGCATAAAAATAAATCCCTAAATCTATGTGGGCCCTACACTTGTGGCCAAGAGGTCTACGCTGCATCATTCTCCCTCACTTGAAAAGAACTCGATCTCGAGTTCGGAAAATGTCCACTCGGATCAAAGATCAATCTGATGAACTTCCGATTTGTTGAGCGATCTACAACTTTTCCGCACGGCTTCATGTATAATGTACGGTGATTGCTGTAATTGGAACAGATGCGCAATCGAATCGTTGGATGCTTCAGTTAATGAATTTGCACCAACAAATTACAATCGATGATAATCTACCGTTTATCTCCGAAGCTGAAGTCATTGTGGGAAATCTCAATAGTGGGTGTCTTTTCCTTTGCTGCTTGTGTATTTTGACCACCATTACCCATAAGAGAAAATTCAAATCCAACTTCAGTTTGGGAATATTCTCTGTGTTGTTCTAGCTTTTCAATCTGGAAGGCCTCTACCGCTAATTCTTCAACATGAGTTGTTGTTAATTACGGTGATTGAGACTTGTTGTCGCGAGTCTCAACTGTTCCCAAAGGAGACCATTTAAGCATGTATTATTGCTTCCCAATATGCCTCATGAACGGTTGTATAATTATTCATACTCTCCACTATATCCGGTCTCAAGCCTCTTACTAAACTGATTAAATCATGTTCCTCATCATCTTCTAATCCATACTTGTCTTGGGGCCATGCAAACATGTCACCATAGTCAAGAACTGATAATTCTCCTTGTTTCAAATCAAGAAAGGACCGAAAATAGACTTCATTGTCAAAGTACCATATGCCATATTGTTGAGCATATTTGAGTCTTTGAAGTGCATTGTGGAATTTACTAATATGGAATTTCATATTGGATGTGTGAATGGACTCACTTTTTCTATAGATTTGCTCTTCACGAACCCAAGGAAGAAAATGGATTTAAAATCTGGCAGGGAACGAGCCTGATATCTCAAAAATAAATTATAGTCGTTGATCTAGTCAAACCTTCATTGACTGCTCCTGTGATGAGTTGGTATGTATCTTCTGCTTGTGGGCTTCTTCAATGGGTCGGAGCCACCTGATCCAGAAAGTGGGTATTGTTATAATGGGTTCAAGTTTGACCTGGCCCGAATTCCACAGTATAAGAGAGACACGTGCAAAGAGACTTCTCCTCTTTGCTTTTGGCATGCTTTGGACTCTGTGCAAGCAAAGAAACAAAAGGCCTTATGCACTTTCATTGCTTTTATGCTCCAACAAAGAGAAGGGGTAGACCAGAGAGGGCGATGGCGAGCAGATGAGAGTGGCGAGGGCAGCGTGACGGCGAGGACAACTTCGGTGCACGGTACCCTTCTATTCCATCGTCTTCTTCTTCTTCTCACTTCTCATTTTTTTTTTTTTTTTAAACCTTTTTTTTTTTTTTTCTCTCTACTGGGTATGGGGTTTCTTTTTCTTTTTTTCTTTGGTTTGGGGCTTTGGGTGTTTTGGGGAATAGGAGATGGGTTCTGAAGGGTGCAATCTGGTGGTTTTGGGTTCTGGGAGACGATTTGGGCCTGTTTATGGTTTGAGGCAGGGAGATTTCGGGGTTTGGCAGTGGGTTTGGGGCTGGGCTAGGGTTTTGTGGAGTAGATTTTTTTTTTCGAGTATGGGATGGAAGGCGAGTGTGTGGAGGGTACATGCAAAAGGTTGGGTTGGGTTCTTAGAGTGGGTTGAGGAGTTTTGAATTGGGGAACGATGGTATGGGTCTAGGGCCCGGGATTTACAGTGGTGGGGACAGCTGGAAATTGGTTTATAATGGTTGTGGGCAGCGGATAGGATTCAGTAGGGAGCATATTGAATGGCAGGGAGGTTATGGGATGATGAATGGAAGGAGGGAGAGGGGTAATCACGCCAAAGATCGGGGATCGTTTGGCTTTGATACCAATTGATGCAGGCCCTAGGGTTAGGGCTTGCGTGGGTGCTGAAGCACGTGTCCAAAGACACAATAAATCTCCACAAAGATAATAAATGAAGACGCACCTTAATGAGAAAACTCAATTTTATTAATCAACAACTGAATACTTTTTTACTACAATGCCATATAAATAAGAAAGATAACTTAAGCCCTAAGAAACATACTTAAACTAGGAAACTAGAATCTTATCCTAATTATAATAAAATTAGAAACTATTGACATAAAAATAAATCCCTAAATCTATGTGGGCCCTACACATGTGGCCATGAGGTTTACGTTGCATCAAGGAATGGTGATTCCGCTACCTTTTTGCGAACCAAACGTGGTAATGATCATTCCAGCGGAATGACCATTCCATTCCGACCTTCATTACAACGAACCAAACGCTACTTAAAAGTTCTGTTCTAATATCGAGTATATAGTTCAAAGCAAGGAAGAAAATAGCGATGACGGTGGTCCGAAACCGCCACGAAGCAGGCGCTATGTAGCGGTGTGATTTAAGAAATACTTGTCAAAAAAATCTGAAAAAAATTTCAGAAAATTCAGAAAATTGTAAAATGAAAGAAAATGTGGTTCTCTTGCAAAAGTAAGTAAGAAAATGGGGTGTATCGGTGCCCTTAATATATGAGGTATTGTGTCGCTATATAAATAGAAAATAATATTAATGATTAGTTTTTTCACCTGTATTTATGTTTCTTAGTCATGCTAACTTAGAAAGTAATGAAAAACCCATAAAAAAAAACTAGAACATGAAATAAAGGCATAAGACTCAAGAGTTAGGTCATTTGTGAACATTGAACACTCAAATGATCAATACTTTAAGCCTCAAAGTTCAAGGTTCAAACTTCAAATTCAATCAAGTGAATGAAGTGATCAACAATTCAACACTCGACAGTTCAACACCAATTTAGAAATGAAAAATAGTGGAGAGTCGGTGAAGGAAATAGGAATACCTTGGTCACTACCAAAAGGAATGTCTGCCAAGATTCAAGGCATAGTTTGTTGGAAATTTATACTAAAAACATACTTTATGTATTTGTCTTTAACTGATTCATTTTTTAGTATATTTTGTCTTCTCATCTAACTAAGATTTTGTATGGGCAAATGGTTGCATTATTATGTGTGTGTGTCTTTTATTCTATAAAGTAAACAAGTTGGTGTGTAGAGTTTTACTTATACATGGAAGACTTATTCGTCGGTTCTTATAGAATATAAGTTCTTGTTCACAATCTAGATGGATTTGGACACACCATCGGTACGACTGTAACATGATGTTTCAGCAGGCTTGTCTTGGTTACGGGAAACCGCATAGTTTCGACTTATTATGCTAGGACACTGTGTGTATTGAACAGGACCGTGTTTTTGGGTTTATTGTCTTTAAACTGACTATATAAGATGATGAACACCCAAATGGTTATTATGAGTACCTGTACTCTTAATCCTGACATAAATAATAGACACATACATTTAGTATTTGGCATTTTGATTTACAAAGGAGTGGGATCTTTTATGGGTCAATAATCTCAGTGAATTGGATGACTACACTCCGTGTATGGTGAATATTAGTTTATTGACGGAATTCACGTCTCGTAATAGGGATTGATGATATCCCCTTGATGAAGCTTTTAAGTTTTGATTATGTCAAACCATGAGGGGGAATGTGTCCTACATATCAAATAAGTTAAGTGTAAGGTCTCAAGGAATTATAAAGATATTGATTAAATGTAGATGTCAGTAATTATTTAATCGATGGATATTTGAAATCTTAATGTGGGAAGATTGATGAGCATTTAATAACAAGAAGCTCGAAATATTATTTTGAGAATAAGGACATGAGTGCAATTATAATTCTTTAGTGGACTGAATAATAATTTATGGAACTAGGATTCTAATTTGAGTCGAATTAGGGTTTCCTGTTTCCATAAGGAGGTTATCCTTATTTCCTTCTTAAGGTCCTTATTGTAGCCTATAAATATACGCTACTGCTCTCTAGGTCAATAATAAGAATAGTAAGAGAAATCTCGGTTTTGGAGAGCAGAGGAGAATTTGCAGAAGAGGCCCACTCCTCGGTGCGAGTTCGAGCATATAGGAATACAGTAGAAGATCTTGAGGTTTTCGGATTGTTGTAAGACCGATATCAAATAAGAGAGATCTCGCAGGTATGATTTAATCATATTAGTTCAAAGCTATTTCCGCAGTGATCTGTACGCAATATCTAGAGATCTTGTTTTCTATATATTTCTATCATAGTTATCCTCATCATCCCCATCAGTGTTATTATTTCTATTTGCATCATATTGCATTTGATATTGATGAGCATTGGGATCCACAATTCCAAAGAAGGTAGCCACATCATCGTAACTTGGGGGAAGAGGAGGTGGATATCTATTATACTGCGTTCCTCCATAGTCACCATATGAGTAGGACCCTGAAACAGAAGACTGTTCTTCTCCTTGTTGCATTTGACCATATGGAAAATAGTCAAAATACTGTTGCGAGGGTCCTTGTCCACTGTAATTAGGGTTCCACGAATTAGCCCATGATGCCGCTTGTTGTCACCAACACCTCCACCCATATTTCCTTGTTCATTACCACATCCAGGAGCAGGTGGAGCAGGTGGTATGACTCTTCGACGCCGTTGGTAACCACGGTTTCCTTCTATTCTTTTCGGAAAGTCCTGTACCTCCTTTACAGGAATGGCATCTTCCTGGTCATGTTGGTAGTTTTCACTAGTAGCACCTGTCCCACTAGTGTCTCTTGCTCCATCTCCCCCATCTCCTCCACCATGGCTACTTGAAGAGACGGTAGTACTCGTCCTCTTAGAAGATGATACAACATGACCAGGTTCTTTCCCTTTAGGTTGTGGGTGCGGTTGTACGCTTGAGCCTTCTCCTCCAAGTGGGGCACCCTCTGCCTCCATATCTTCATCAAGCAAATCTCTAATCTCCTCTTGAAAGCCCGGATCTGAATCTAGCAATGGATCCTCTATCTCGGCTATCCATGGGAGCAAGGGATCGTCCTCTCTGAATATGTGATCCAAACTAATACGACAATAGCTTGGATCATCCTTTACCTTCCTTTCTCTTGTTCTGTTTCTCAACTTCAAATTGTAATGACAATATACAAGCTTGTTGAGTTTTTGCATGGTAAACCGATTCCTGGACTTTGTGTGGATCAAGGAGAAAGTGTTCTAATTCCTTTCACAGTTTGATGAAATTGTAACTTGACTGAGGATGCGAATAGCCGCTCTCCTTAGATTTGGAGTATCCTCTCCAAAATTCATCCACTAATCAGCTGAAATTCAATGTAAACAAATAAAATTAGATATTCCTTAAGTCCTTCCAAGTTCCAATCAATTGAGAGATAAATAACAAAAGCCTAATAGGTTAGGTGATCAGGTATTTTGTTCATTCTAGGTGGCATCTTTCCAATTGCCCTTATTGCAAGAGGGTCAACAAAGCCTCCTCTCCTTTTGTGTGTATGTAGATATCTATCGTGTGAAAATTAAGAATAAATCAATAAATCATACATGTTTAACAGACCTATCTCAAGCATATACATGTCATCTCAAATCTCAATCACTAACTCACCTTTTGGATGGCTAGGATTTGATCATCAACTCCCAACAATTTCTTCAACACTTGCCTTAATCCTACCCTCAACTCCGTTTATATTGTATTGTTGTGGTGTTGGGCATTGGGGTAGTAGAATTCGAGATTAAAGAAATAACCTACATTGAAAACAAGTTGAAATGCAAAATAATTAAACATCAATCAAAGAGAGCTAGCTTGCTTTAAAGGCATCAGATAGTGATATTGTTATTGAGTACTTGCAACATGCAATGGGTGGTGCAGCTGGTCGTTCCACCGGACATCAATAATCTTTATATATTCATCATGATATCTAACATTTTCCATGATAGCTTGTTTAGCCCGATCCATTGCTTCATATATATATATATCCCATTGTTGGCTTGTCATCACCGTCTACAAGCTGCAACACTCTAACTAAAGGATCATAAACCTTAAATAAATTAGACACTTTCTTTCAAAATTTATTGTCCCTCATCAAGTTAGGGATCTCAAATTCCGGACCACTTGTTGCATTGCCCTATTTCGAACGAAGTCATTTTTCTGATGCAAACATTTGAATAAGCTCTGTTCTAAACCTTACAACGCTCTCCATCGCAATGAAATGGGCAGCAAACCTAGTTGATTCCGACGTATCAAGGCATAGTTATTTGTAAATCTTTTCATCAAACTCAAAAGCCATGAATGATCACAAATAAATCTGGTAATGCCTCTACATGCCTTGTTAACTTCAACAATTTTCTTCTTCTTTCCAATCTCTTCCATAATGAGATCTATACAGTGTGCCACACATGGAGTCCAAAACAGATGGGGCCTCTTATTCTCCAACATCTTACCGGCTGCCTTGAAATTGGCGCCATTATCTGTAACAATCTGTACGATATGCTCCTCTCCTACACTCTCTACAACCTTATTCATAAGAGTGTATATATATATATTTAGCTGTCCGTCTATGTTCAGATGCATCCACAGACTTCACAAAGACACACCTAGCAACTGATTGTACCAAAAAGTTTATTAATTGTGTTTGTGTGCCGCTGGTTCACCCATCATAGATAATGGTGACCCCATTCTGTTGCCACATGGGACTAAAGGTCTCCACCCATGCCTTTATTTCTTTATATTCTTCTTTGAGATATTTAGTGCTCACATCATAAACAAAGGGCGACTGTATTCCCCGCTCAGCTTCGGCGTCAACATCAAGAATTGTTTGGAAATAGGAGGAATCTATTGCTGTAGGTGGTATGTTCTTATGAATTAGCCATTTTGCTGTAGCTTTGGCTAATCTATTTGCACCCTTCATCACCCTTTTCATAACAAATGATATATTTGGTTGTTTAGCCCCTTCTTTTCTATGTGCTAAAGCATCAACAGGGGGATGAACTGCTCTTCTAGTAGAAATAACTTCTACATCAACATCCCGTTCCCGGGTGCTAAATGCCCCACGCATGGCCCCTGCAAGGCGCTTGCCCCTGCTTGGCACAACAGATTAGCCCCCTACATCATAATATTTGTTGCTTCCAGCAAATGCACGACGTTCATATTCTTCTTGGTGACTCATGATGAACTCTCGGCGTGCAGCCTCCATCTGTGCATCTTCATCATCAAAACCTTCATCCCTAAATACATCATAACGGGCAGCATCAACATCTTGCTGCCTCTTTTCTTTTATCTTTACGTTTCAGCTTTGTTTTGGCCAACCAAAGCTTTCATTTGTTCCCTGACTTCACGAAGTACTTTGGTACAGCCAGCAAGATTGCCAGAAATGTGACCCAAGTGGTGCTTGAATCTTGTAATGCCCCCATTGGTCACTTTCCTACAAAACTTGCATCTGATTTTCAACCTGTTATTCTCAATTGCCTCACCAAAGCTCCATGTGGGATCAATATCACGGGGAATTTTAAGTTATCAATTGGTAAACACAAATGCACAATAGAAGACTGAATACCTATAAATATGAACAAGTAGTATGTTAAAAATTAAAAAAACAAAAAAAAAAAAAAAAAAAAAAAAAAAACATGTTAGAGGAAACATATATCTAACACTTAGGAATCATTCTCTTGACATTTAATTGGTATTTCATTACTTAAAGTACAATTTTTTTTAAAAAATTTAAAAAATCCAAAAATAAAAACATAAAATAAAATTAGGAAAATACAAATATATGTTGGATTGATCTATGCCAAACATAGATATAACATTTAGGGGCCTTATTCAAAACAATATAATGGGTAATGAATTAGTTAAGGCATTTTTTCCTTCAAAAAATAAATAAATCCGAAAATAAAAAGAAAACAAAAAAGGAAAAGACAAAGAAATGTTGGATTGATCTATGCCAAACATATTCAAAACATTTAGGAGTATTTTTCATTACATTTGATTGGCATTCCATTACTAAAAATAATTTTTTTTGCAAAAATAAAAAAATCCGAAAATAAAAAAGGAAAAAAATTGAAAAACAAGCAATATATGTTGGAATTATCTATGGGAAACATAGATATAAAATCTAGAAGCCCTTTTCAAGACATTTGATTGGCATTCAATTACTAATTTTTTTTTTACGAAAATAAAATAATCAGAAATTAAAAAAAGGAAAAAAAAATAAAAAACAAGCAAGATATGTTGGAATGATCTATGGGAAACATAGATCTAACAATATGAAGCTATTTTCAAGTTGTTTCATGAGTTTTCCATATGTGATAATGTTTTTTTTTTTTTTTTTTAAATAACATAAATCCGAAAATAAAAATAACAATATATATATAAAAAAAGATATGCATGCAAGATCAAAGGAAAGCATGGATCTACAACAAAACAAGGCAATGATGCTATTATGTTGTGATTCATAGTAGTTAGAGTGATAATCTCAAAAGTTGAAAAAAAATCACATACATAGATGAATAATCTTGCTTAGAATCTTTAGATTCCTTTGAATAGTTGAATGTTCGTGATTTGGTGGCAAGAAATCTTGAAGAAATGGACTTGGGAGTCACTTGGGACCACAATGAGAAGAAACAGCAGAAAGAGAGGGGAAGGGAGGGTTAAAAAACCCTAAAGTCGTCAAAAGGGTTTTTTAATAACCCCCCGATATGTATCGGCGTGGTGGCCAATATTTACATCCTTGGTTCAAAGTCTCAGTCATGGTCGCTTTCGAGTTCGACACCAAAAGGGATACATCACAGTTCATGGCTGTCGCAGGGTGAATTTCCTTTTGGCCCTAAATATTTGAAAAATTATCGAAAAAATTAAGAATATTGTAAAATGCTAAAAATAGTGTCTTTTTTTCCCCTTTATTTTTTTTTTTTTCTAACGGAGGGTGTCTCCCTTTGGGCCAGAATAATCCCCACGGGCCTCGGGGAGCCGGGTAAATCCCTTGTGGCCCTAGTGTGGTAGCGCAGTTTCGAACTCTCAACCTCTAGGTGCAAACCTTTATTGGTACACACTATAATCTAATATCGATCTCCGTAAGTTGTAACGTTTGCGTGGCTGTTCTGTTAGAAATTGTTTAGTGTTTGTTCACATTTAATGACAAAGTATGACAAAGTGACATATATGTTTGAAGTTGTAGAAATATTACTACAAAATCATATATGATGCAAATTAGCTTACCATCTTTAACTAGTACTTGAATCATTATCGATTCAGTTGTGTAGATGACATTACTAAAGACATGCATGAGGGAGCAGTGACTGGCTAAATTACGTAGGAGAGACAAATGAGTTTCCATTGACCATAGGTTTTCATCGGGGCTTGGTTCTAAATCCTTATCTTTTTGCACTGATTATAAGCAAGTTAACTATTCTTATTTAATAGGAGACGCATAGTGAATGTTGTTTGCAAATGATATAGTATTGGTAGATGAATCCGGAGATGATATGTATGCAAAACTAGAGAGATGGTGAGAAGCTTTAGAATTTATGGGCCTTAAAATAAGTCGTACAAAGTCGGAATGTATGAATTGCATTTTAGTGGGTGTAATACCCCCCCAGACCCTGTTATAGGGGTTATAATTTTTATCTAATATTTTATATATTTAATTTCTTGATTTTATAATTTGGTATATATACGTATATATTGTGATTGATAGGTACTCATAAATGTGTAAATTTCTTCTTAGTAATAGATGGGGCCATTAACATTCTGTGTCAGAAGTAAAAGAGGACCGGCAGGATTCTTCTATTCAGATGACTAGATGCCTAGTTTCTACCTGTACATTTGGGTTTTTCTATAGGATTTGTGCATAAGAAATCTGAAGCATGCTTAGTGTATATTGCATTTTATTAAGGAGTAGTGGGAATTGATGGAAAACCAAGATGGGATTAAAGTCCCTATTGGCCAAACCCAAGAAACTAGGTTTTCACCCATTTGAACTCCATCCTTGGAGTATGGCATGATCATTCATGGCCATAGACCCTGCTGAACTAGAACTGAGGCCTTTTGGGTCCTAGCTGAATTCCCATATGGGAATTATAGGCCGACAGCACCTCTATTTGGGGACTAGGCATTAACCAAATCCATGAACGAATTTTCCTTTGATTTTTTGGTGGTAATTAGTGGTTGCATCCACAATATGTGAACCTATTGTCGATGATTCACGTGGTATCTTTACTGGATTACAGATTTTTGATATAATCATGATCTATGATGAATATGAATGTTAACCATGACTGTCTCTTAGAATTTCTGAATGTGCCTAGTTCCTTCAGCTAACTAGTTGACTGTGAATAAATCTACAAATATAGTTTGTTTGAAACTGTATGTTTGTAAATCTGAAATTGATGGATCGATTGCAGTTAAGACTCATTAGTGATTTCTAAAGTAATGAACAGTTTGTGCACCTTAGATGTATGGCGAAATTCCCGGGTGATAGAATTGAGTTGGCTGACCTTAATTAGGTTCCTAGTGGATGGCCGAATCTCTATAGTAGTCATGGCCATGGTTGATAATTGTCATATGCTATAATTCAGTTTTTTCTCCCAATAATACTTGTATAAAGATGATATGATGTATGATTCTTACGTGGTTAAAGTTCATTAGTTGATTTCACATGTGACATGTTGAATATGAAGCACTTCGGTAACTAGATTGATATCTGCGAATTGTGTAACATGTGATGATTATGCTATCCTGTAATTGTGAAGAAAACTCAAACATACAATGGGCTGGTTATGCAATTGCCTTTACACAACCAGTAGCGAATCGGAGCGGGACACACAAAATCTGGATTATGTGTAAAGGGTTGGTTACAAGTTAATGTGGTGTATATGTTGGGGACCTTTGAACTTTATGTGGCTTGAGAACTGAGAATGCAAGACCTTGTAGAATATAAGGATTTGGGAAAGACCTTGGCACCTTGGAATCCCTAGACTGCTAGCATTGTATGGTGATGATGTCCACTTACAATGGTCTAAGATGTAATCTTAGTTGTCAATTCCGTTCTGGTTTGACCCTGCAGTGAAACGTTTTGGCATTCAGACCAATTCTGGTATTCCATTATGAAAAAGACGCGATTGAAAAATGAAAATAACAAATATAAAAGAATACCTGAAATTGAAAAAATTGTTGAATGCTAAAATAATACTAAAAATGCATATTTAGATTACTTAAATTAAACTACACTCTACAATTGACCATTTTCTAGTTTTCACTACATATACATGGAAGTATGAAACATTGGCCGGAATGGGGTGGAATTGGTCCAAAATTGAAACCGGAAACTTTTAGGGGGCCATTTCGTTCCGCCCAAGGCTAATTCTAGAACGTTCCGGCCAATTTCAGCCGGAGGAGTTTGCTTAGGGAGAATATTCTTCAGGTACAACCTTGAGGAACTCGTATTTAGTTGGTCACCATGTAATGTGCACAAAGTTTTTTAAATGTTACTCCTTGCTTTTTCTTGCACCAATTTGGGGCAAGAGTGATGCAGTATGGAAGCCCAAGAAAGGCCCTGGGCCCACATGATGGACCTAGATGCCAATCTAGTCCTTTGGGTTCAGTCCACATGCCCACTTGACTTAAAGCTACTGTGGCATTTTAATTTTATCCTAGTTCTATTTTCTTATTTTATGAGGGAACTATTTCTAATTTTATTGTTTGATTAGGATTAGAAGGGCTTTCTATTTACAAATCTTAGTGGTTAAGAAACAGTAGTCTATATATAGTTGAGTCCTTCATTGTAGTTGGTTAAATAAAGATTTGTTGAGTTTTCTTCAATTATGGTGTGTTTCATGGTTGTGAGTGTGCCTTCGGGATGGAATCCTTCGTTGGATTCGATCAATCCTTCAGGAGATTGATCTACTGCTCGATTGCGGATCCGGGGCTGCGCCAAAGAGCTTTGGTTGGCCAGTGCTACTAAGCGGTCATGTGGTTGTCCATGGGAAGATGATTTAAAATCTAATTGCGCAACTAAAATCTAGATTTGATGGAATTACATAGAACTCATGTTGTTTCTCTCTTTATGTTGTTTTGTGTAATTGTTGTGAAATACTATACACGTGCATAAATAAATTAGTAAATCTATTCATTGAGTTCATTCATACTGATTGTTGGATTGCCCCAATCCAAGTAATCCGAACTACTGATCAAGAGATAGGTTTTGGCATGTGTGCTTAAGTAGCAAAGTCACATTAAAGACGGAGAATTAGTCCTATAGTCAATTTAATTTATTTTTTGTTGGACATTTAAAACATTGTAGTTTTTTGTATTCAAAACAGTTAATTTTGTTAATTGTTTAAATTATTTCAGACTCCAATTTGACATTCAGATGTAAGAATTGGGATGCCTATTTGCTTATATTGCTTAACTAATTGATTTGTGAATGTGAATGTGAAACTTTTATAGTTGTGACACGGAATTCAAAAGGCCCTAGGTTCCGGGTTGTGATAGTGGGAAAGTGTGAAAAGATGTAATCCCTATGAGAATTGAATCTCATGAGATAGTAAAAAAAGATTCCTTCTGATACCTTGGCTCTTATCATTAATAACTATGGAGAGATTGAGGAGGATGTCAAACATAAGATCAGAGTTAGATGGTTGAAGTAGAGACTTTCTTGTGGTTGTGATCGGCACATATCAACGTTTGTACAGGTATCACCTATAGAGCAGAATGTTGGCAAATCAGGAAATAACACCTACAAAAAATGAGTGTACAGTGATGAGCATGTTGAGATGATTGTGTGGTAAAAGTAGGAAAGATAGAATCACAAATAGGCACATTCGAGAGCATCAAAGGGTGGCATGAATTAGTGGTAAATTGAGAGAGACTCATTTGAGATGGTTTGGAAATGTCCAACGCAGGCTAGCGATGGCACTGGTGAGGAAAAAGTTTTTTTATGCAGGTTGATGGTCCCTCAGGGCTAGTTTGACACTTTATTAACATAGTAAAAGTCAAGTAAAACCTCCATTTTTTAGACAAGATGTCACATCAAAAGCACTCTAATTCAAAACTCCCTCCATCTTTTTCAGAAAAAATAAAAAAGCAACTATCTTTATCCACTGAAATACAAAAAAACTCCACTTTCCCATACAAACAGTAAAAAAGATTCTATAATAAACAACTAAAAACAAAATACCATCACAACCCACTTATTTTTTATTGTTTCTTCAAAATCAACTTTACTTCACTTGACTCTATTAGTAGAGTTGCCAAAGGGGTAGGTTAAAGAGGATATTGATGGATGTAGTAATAGGGGTGCTTATGGGCCGGGCCAGCCCACTTTAGGCCGTGCTTGGATATGTAATCGGGGTCCATTTAATAATTGGGTCAGGCTTGGATTAAGTCATAGAGAGCCCAAAGCTCAGCCCGGCCCGGTCTGTCTAAAGAGTGCATGTAATTTAATTTAATTAGAGAGAGGTGGCTCTTCCTCTCAAGGCTTAATGGTAGCTTGGGGGTTGCTTTAGTACCTGTCTATTGTGTGTTTCTTTTCTAGGGAGTTTGTGATTCTTGCTCTTGCTTTTGGTTTTGGTGGTGTTTGCTTCATTATAGCTCTCTTGTATTTTTTAGTCTTTTCAATGAATGTTAATATTAAAACAAATAATTTAATTAGTCCAAACAATTGCTAGAATGCCCACAAAATTAAAAAAAAAGGCTCGGGGCCCAAACATGATGTAAAATGGACCCACACGTGGTCCCACCCAATTAGAAATATTTTATTGTATTTAGTAGGATTTTGATTTTATTGTAATTAGGGTTATGTTTCCTATTTATTACTTTCCTAGTTTAATTAGATTTCTTAGGCTCTAAGGTTTATTTTTCCCTATATATATGGCATTGTAGAGATGAGAATCTCATACTTGATTATTGAATAGAATTGTCGTGGGTTTTCAATCCCTCGGAGGTGCGTCCTCGTGTTGAAGTTTCTACAGCGATGTGTTGAAGTGTCTACGGACATGTGCTCACTCCACGCAAGCCATAACCATAGGGCCTACATCAATTGGTATTAAGTGAAGATCCACATCGCTCCGATCAATCTCTGGTCACCGATCAGAGCCTTATACATTCCATATCCGTTACCCCACCATTGTCCCGACAATGTCTTCTTGACAACCAACCACCTTTGTCACACCCAGTCCCCATTTTCGTCAATCATCAATTCCATCTTCCGTAATTGAATCAAACCCCCACTTTCCCAACTTACCGTCACCCTAACCCAAAACCCTCTATGGGCATCCCATACCAAAAAAAAAAAAACACACAACCCACTATCTTCCTTGCCAAAATCCAGAACCCATCTTGACTTCACCAAAACCCAAATCAAATCCCTATTTCCCCAAACTGCCAAATCCCTAAACCCTAAATCCCCTTAGCCCGAAACCCTAATCCAACCGAACCAACTGCATCCGAACCCAATCGTGGCATTCCACCATCCTCTCCAAACCCTAACCCATCGACATCCCTAAAATCACGCCCTAAAGTCCCTCACACTAGTAGAACCCATGGATGTCCCCGACCCATTCGAACAAGAAGCCCGACAACTAGCAGATTTGACCAGGCCCAAAAGCAGATTGACTTGATCAACGTTTAAGATTTGTTTCGCTGATTGCAGTGTCATTTGAAGTTTGATTTCAGACCAATTTTCACCTACACTTTCGTGGAGAGCAGATCTACACATCAGGTCAATGAACTTTTTATTGCATAAAAAAATATGGTGGTTCATAAGAAAAAGGTAGAAGTGGAGTCTTCGTCCTTGACCATGGAGGACTTGAATGGAACCGTTGCGGAATTATTGGAAAATGTTAATCAGTTATCCACGACGATTGCTCAACCCCAAGAAACTATTTTAAGGATGGAATATGGATACCCGAATAACAAATTTGGAAAATAATCTATGTGCGGATGTTAACTGAGATGGAGGAAATACTCGGAGTCAACGCGATCAACTGGCAATCAATGTTAATCGAGATTTAGGAATTGAACTCGTAATTCCCGAATATGATGGAAAATTAAAGCCTGATTAATTCATGGATTGATTAGTGTGTATGGAGAATATTTTTGCACACAAGCCATTGGCGGATGGTCATGAAGTTACCCTAGTGGCGACTTGATTTCGCAGCGACTTGATTTCGCAATTATGTTGTGATATGATGGGCCGAGTTGCAAAAGAAGAGAAGGAATCAAAACATAGACCCCGTTGAGACAGGGATTGAGATGAAAATTTTGTTGAAGCAAAAGTTCATTCTTGTCAATTATTCAAGAGATCTACGTTCAAGCTAGCAAGACTTGAAACAAGGATCCAGGACCGTTGTTGAGTATTCAGAATTATTTATGACAATGCAAGCTCGTTGTGGTTTAAATGAGGCTGATGATGTATTGGTTGATTGGTATTTTCATGGGTTGAGACTTGACATACAACATATCCTTGCATTTAAGAATTTTGATAATGTTGATGAGATCATTCAACATGACATCAAGGCTGAAGACATTGCAAATTATCAAGCCCGAAAATTTAGTGTCTCTAAATGGCTTGCACAAAAGACCCCATCAAAGCCAGATTCTAATTCAAGTGCTAGTTCCTCAGAAAATTTATTCTCCCAGTTTGAAGATCAGAATAGGTTCACATGTTTTCATTGTAAGCAAAAGGGGCACCATTCGTTTGAATGTCCAAAACGAATAAACTTAATGAAAGGTGCAATCGATGAATCGGCAACACAAGATGATCCTAAAGACGAAGAATTAGAGGAAGCGAAGGAAATATATGCCAAAAGGGATGGCGAAGGTCTCTTGGTCCTCTAGGAGTCTACATCCACTGTTGAAAAGAAGTGTTTGAGGAAAAGTATTTTTCGTTCCACAGGTTTGGTACATGGGAAAAATGTACGGTTGTGAAAATATTATATCCCAAAATCTTGTTGTTCACTTGAAGCTGAAGGTTTATAAGCACAATCCTCCCTACTTTGTCAATTGGCTAATGATAGGTGATGAAGTACAAGCATGACATACATGCCAAGTCACTTTTGCCGTTGGTGAAGATTATAAAGATACAGTTTGGTATGACTGTGCGAGTGCGATGTGCTCCCAATGGATAACGGTTATATCTTGTTGTAATGCTTGTGGATGTACGACAAGAATGGAACTCATGGGATGCGCGGCAATACATACATGTTTGATCATGGTGGAAAGCAAATCACACTCCATCCAAAGAAGCTAGAATCATTGAAGAAGTAGTCAAGGGCCCATGCCACGAAGGAAGTGCACCATGTCTACAGAGGTAAAATGAAGAAGAATCGAGTTCGAGGTCAAACGATGCAGAACTGGCCCACGTGTTCCCACCCAAGATAGTTTAGAAATATTTTATTTTTTGTAGGATTCTAATTTTATTGTAATTAGGGTTATGTTTCCAATTTATTTACTTTCCTAGTTTAATTAGATTTCTTAGGATTAAGTTTTATTTTTCCCTATGTATATGGCATTGTAGAGATGAGAATCTTAGGCTTGATTATTGAATAGAATTGTCGTGGGTTTTCTATTCTTCGGAGGTGCGTCCTTGTGTTGAAGTCTCTGCGGAGACGTGTTGAAGTGTTGGCGAACACGTGCTTCAGCACTACTCCACGCAAGACCTAGCCCTAGGGCCTGCATCATTAATGCCGAAAAGAACTCCTTTACGAGACTAAATTAGCCATGTCATTGGTGGACCTTTTCTCCATTGAATGTGGCCTGTTATCTAATATTGTTTCAACAGGTAACTCTTGTGCTCATTGCACTTCTAGCAGTGATGGGTGAGATTTTAATGTCTGTTCAATTAAGGTCTGACTCTATATATGACGAATTTTGACATACAGAAATTTGGCCTCACCTTTATGTTATTTCGGCTGGGTAAAAACCTTGTTTACTCAGCCAAACTTCATATGATATCTCCTCTTTTTATAGCACAGCGTGTATTAGTAAAGGGGTTATTTTTTCCAATTCATGGTTCTCTGTTTTACTAACCATTTGGCAGAAGTAATTTGATTTTGCATGTTATGCTTATTAGGTGTTTAAGAATCATGGTGCATCGGCCGGCGCTTCATTGAATCATTCCCACAGTCAGCTTATGAGACTTCCATTCATACCACCTGCTGTTTCTGCGCGACTTGACAGCATGAGAGAACACTTCGATAGAACAGGGAAATGTTGTCTTTGTGAGATTCGGGCAGTGGAGCTTCTGATCGATGAGTCATCCCACTTCTTCTCGATGGTTCCATTTGCAGCTTCATATCCTTTTGAAATCTGGGTTGTCCCTAGGGAGCATTCTTCGTCCTTCCATGAAATAGATATTGATAAGGTGACCATTTTATTTTCCTTTCAGTCTCTCCTTCTTTCCTTTTTTTTTTTTTTTTTTCCTTCTTTTTTTTCCTACTTTATTTCTAAGAGTTGCATATACATGTTTCATTTTCATTGTTAATTCCACATTATTTTTGTTTTCTATTTTATATCATATCATTTGTTGTCTCTGTTACCATTAAAAAAATAAAATAAAATTTGTAGTCTCTGTTCCTGAAATTTAATCCAGTAGTTCCCACACTGCAAAGATCTACCTAGACAGCTCGTTTAACACTGAACTTTGCAAGTTGAATGTGGTACATTATTTTTAATGGCTCTGACCAATGTCCTTACCAGTTCCTATCATTTGACATTGCACCTTACTTTGCAGGCAACAGATCTTGGCAGATTGCTGAAGATCATGCTGATGAAGTTGTCTCAGCAGCTAAATGACCCGCCGTTCAATTTCATGATTCACACATGTCCATTTCAGGTGACTGCTGCTCAATTGTCATGTGCTCACTGGTTTCTACAGATCGTACCTAAACTAGGTGTAATAGGGGGCTTTGAGATTGGAAGTGGGTGTTTCATAAATCCTGTTTTTCCTGAAGATGCTGCAAAAGTCTTGAGGGAAGTACATATTACAATGTAGCAACTAAGCTGTATTTCTAACGAAGAATTGTTGACTGATGAGCTTTGAGGCTTTGATTGGAGCCATGGCGATGCAAGCCTGCTTGTGAACGGATTGATCCTACAAAAACCCCGTCAATGAGAAATCAAGTGATGAATAAAATCAATCTGATGCACAGATTTGGCAGGAATTAAAGGACCCAGAATCAGGTCCGAAGAGTGGAAAAGGGGGTTTACAATGGGCAAACCTGAGCTGCATTTGGTAAGATCTCATGAAAAGTAGGAAATGAAGCATGTAGTATTCGTAGGAGTCTTTATTGTGAGTACTGATAATTGTTTTAATCAAAACAATACCTAGAAGCAATATCTGCCCTTCTTTTTTACTTGGCTAAAAAGCAATCTTGGCCTTAGGTTTAAGCTGTACTTGTTTTAATCCTAGCCATTGTTAAATTTTTCTAGGTGGCCATTGTATTTAATTTAAAGGTAAAGTCTAAAATGTTACTAAATAAGCAAAGAAAATTGGAGTACCCAAGCTACAAGCCATGTGGCCCTCTATATGGGCCATTGTACTAATAGGATGATCGTGGCCATTGTTTCGTGTGGATCCTGGCTCAGCCAAGCTGTAAGCGATCATGATCGACTGTATTCTGACCATTGAACAGGCTTTTAACTGATCCAAGTCAACAAGTAATAATCGACTGGTGAATGAAGTCAAATTGCGAGATCAAATAAATGAACAGATAGATTTTTACTAAACACTGCTAAAGTCAAATTGTAGTCATTACTTAGGGCTCCACATGGGTGGTTTGGATCAGCTTAGCACTAAAACCAACCACCGAACCAAACCTATCGGTTTTTAATTAACCAATCCAATTTGACCGATGGAGAGGGCTTAGATTGAATTGAACCGAAGTATTCGGTTTAGTTTTGTCAGTTAAACTGTTTCCTTTTTTTTATTTTTTATTTTTTGAAAATCAGGAATTGATTAATTTTAAAATGATGATACTCCATAAGTGGCGCATGAGTTGTCGAATGTTAGCCAAATGAAATTCTAAAATCTAAATAGTCAAATACTCAAATTACATAATATACAGGTCGGTTCAGTTTATGTGGTGAAAAGGGGGGTTCAAACTGATAACTGATCGATTTGAGTGGTTTATACAATTTTCAAATTGTAGACCGAATCGATCTACTATAAAACCGATTCGATTTGCCCGATTCAGTCCAATTTAGCGGTGATACCGGATCTTCTGTGTAGCCCTAGTCATTAGCCATTTTTTTCTAACCAACCATCCTTGTAGTCACCAGATGGGAAATCACAAAGAGTCTGATCAATGTAGACCGTGGTTTTTCTTTTTCTAGTGACCCCATTTAAATCCTCCAAACAATGCCTATTATTTGTCCCCTAATCTCCTCTCAACCGTTTCTATAAGAACTATAACTCCTCTTTTTCTTCTTCATTTCACCTATTAATGCAATATTTATGAAAAATATTTTATAACATTAGCATCACTGATACAATGACGTGAGCACAACCAACATATTTTTAGCACCTAGTACGTATGGTTATATATATATATATATATATATAAAGAATAAAAAATTCTATTTTTGACAATATTGATAAAAAGATTTAGTATGCACAAGAAAAAAAATGTAGCCTAGGATCTGGTTTTCGTAATATCATCTCCGTAAATCCAAAATATAAGTTTATCATTAAGATTATCTTGATTTAATATTATATTTGATAATGATAGTTACATCAATGACCCATAAGTGTAAGGTGGCTAATGTCCAACACTCAATAGCTCTCCTTTTCCTTTATTTTTCTTCTTTTGTTCTTCCTGGATAAAAAGATTATTGCATTAAAATTAAAAAATAACAAACGAAAAAGTCCATCCCCATTTCCCCATACAAAAAGAGATCATACAAGGATGAAGTTAAAAAAACTATTCTTGGATACCATTTTGATGGCTCAAGTAAACTAAAACATGAGTCCATCTTGAACTCCGCTTGCGTCAAAGTCTAGAAATCCATGCCCACCTTGAACCCAACCATTTCACTATCAAAGCCTTTCTAATTGGAGAATATCATATTTTAAATTTCTTATAAATTTCTTCCATCTCAATAAAATTTATACAAAAATATCATATTCAAGTTTCATATAAAATTTTAAAATTTTCATATCAATTATTTATTTAAGATTTTAATTGTGTGACTTTTAAGAAAGCCCATTATTTCAAGTTTCGTGATTAAGACACACGACACAACCTCCTTCCTAATGTAATTATAAGTTTAACCCTATAAGGTTTTTTAGTTTTGAAAAAAATATTTATTTTATATTTTATATAATAAAAGCATATTATATCAAAATCACTTTTTTTATTTATATCATAAAATAAAGTTGTTATATTTTTATGAATTCTATTGCCCATCCTAAGCACGGGCATTTTGCTTAGTTATATAATATGAAGCCGAAGCTGACTTATTTCAATTGCAGAGATTCACATCTTGCTTCCAATTTATTATATTCATTTAGGGGGGATTCCGCGAGAGGTCCTTCAATGTATGACTTTGTTGCAAACTGTCCACAAAAAAGTCATATAGCCTAAAGTCTTCTAACAGATTCTCATATCTGATATTTCTAATTTACCATTTCTTTAAATCATATCCTATGATTAATGGGATATCCCCTTAATAATAGTCAACTATCATTCAATGGGCCACGATTAATGGAATCTCATTAATGAGATTTTCAAATAAATTTTTAAAAACACACAAATAAATTTCAAAATATGCAAATAAATTTCAAACGAACACAGATAAATTTAAAAAGACACAAATAAATTTCAAAAATACAAATAAATTTCAAAAAATGAAAATCAATTTCAAAAGATCCAAAATAAATTTCAAAAGATCCAAATCAATTTCAAAAAAATATAAATAAATTTCAAGACACTCAAATAAACTTCAAAAGACGTAAATAAAATTAAAAAAACGCAAATACATTTGCCAAACCTAAGATAACACAATTTTCCAAATTAGCGAACAATGTGGCAAAACTCAGATAGATTTGTTCCAGAACTCATATAAATAGTCAAAAACTCGGATAGATTTATCCAGAACTCAGATAAATTTGTTCTAGAAGTTAGATAAAAAGCCAAAAACTCAGATAGATTTGTACAGAACTCAGATAAATTTGTCCAGAACCCAGATAAATTTATTCCAGAACTCAAATAAATTTGACAAAAAATACAGAACTCAGATAGATTTGACTTCTGAAACGGGTCGGGCTTGACCTGACCAGGACCAACCCGGAACCAAACCCAGCCCAAATCACTGTCTTCTTCCCCAGACAGAACTTGGGCTTCCTCTTCACGTTCTCTGCGACGTTCTAGACCCAGAACCAGAAACCTCTCCTGGTTTGCTTCTTCTTCCACGGCAACGGCGCTGCGCGGCAGCAGCGGCGACGAACTTCCTTCTCCGGCGACGCACAACGGCGACCTCGGCGATTTGTTTTCTATTCAAGGCTATTCACGGCGATGTGGGGCCCAGCCAGACACAAATCCCAAAACGCTATCTGCTTCTTCTTCTGCAACCTTTTCTCTATAACAAAAGAAAACTCCAGCGATGGCACGTCCCGATTCTTCTAACCAGGCGATGGCAGCGGACAGCGGCGATCACCAGGCGATTCTTCCTTCTTCTTGTTGCGTTTGGATGCTGCAACAAGACCTAAACAGAGCCGCCCCTTCTTCACCGTTTCTCTACAACATGAGGATCTTCTTTCTCTTGACAAGAGAACCGTGGCTCTCCAACAGATTTATCGATCTTCGCCTCTCTTCTTCTTCTCTGATCAACCCTCTGATACGAGTCTCCCATACTGTGCAGCCTTCAAAACCGATCCCAGACTTTGTCTGCGGGGCGTCTGTAACTTCGGATTTCTACACAAATCCGATCAGTGTAGTCCTCTCGAGATCAAAACCATCATCTCTCCTATTCCTGCAACGAAGATCCACGTGCAGATTCTGGATACAAGAAGAAGAGGGAGAATGAAAGATTTAAAATTTTAAATTTTAAAATTTTATGCCTAATCAGTTAAAAGGGCAAATCAGTCATTAAAATGTATGAGGTGGCGTGTTCAGGGACCTCTCTTCATGAAGTGACGTGTCTAGGGACCTCTCACTGAAATATGTCCAAACTGCATGGATTACCGGCCTTAGAGGAAAAGTGGGTGGACTGGAGGCCTTACAAGTCCTATATGAGGGACCTTTTGCTAATTATCTCTTCATTTAGCTGCCACAACCCTTTTGCTTCCACATGCCTACTATCATTACTCTTAGTCATCTATTATTTGTGACTCGCATCAAAGCCCATGCGATGCATGTAAAGTCTCAAACAACATGAATGGTTAATTAGAATTAATGAATAAATAATTATTGATTTAATAAAAAAAACCCTGAAATCAATCAAGTTCTTAAATGAGAAATAATATTCATAAATTACGGTAGAAAATTAGTTCAGTTGGACTAAAATAGTCTGAACATAAAGCGTGCATGACTGATGTATTTTATGAACAACTATTTAACGGTGTGATATGATTGAAGTAGATTTAAAATGTTGGGACTTTGAAGGGCTTTTATAATGTATTCAAAGAATGGCTTGTCTAGGGTAATGTAATCACTTCATTAAAGCATATGTCTAATTCAAAAGGAGTCCAGATACTAATGAAGCTTTCTGTGGTGCCTAGTTATAAAAATAAATAAATAAATAAATTGCTTAAAATCAATTTCCCATACTTTCATCAAGTGTCTAAAAAAGTTCACTTAAATGGGATTTAGGCCTAACATCCGATCACACTACAAGAAAAACTGTATTTAGCGGGGGCCGGCGGCCGCCGGTAAAAGTGGTATTGGCAGCTGGTAAAACTTTTAGCGGCGGTCACAGTGGCCGCCGCTTGGCGACGGTATAGATCGGGTGGGTAAAAGTTGCAACGGCGCTCGTTGACCGCCACTAAAAACTTCTTTTAGCGGTGGGCGGTGGCCGCCAGTAAAAGATAAAAAGAATTATTAGCGGGCGGCAGTGGCCGCCGGTAATAATAAAAAGGCCGCCGCTAAAAACCTTTTTTTTGTAGCGGCGGCCAGGTGGCCGCAGCTAAAAGAAATATTTTAAAAAAGAAAAACACTGATTTTAGCGGCAATCATATGGCTGCCGCTAAAAGCAGTAATTTTTTTTTTTTTTTTAAATATTTGCCCACATGAAGTATAGAAATATCTACCAAATACACATATACACCCAACCAACCAAAAACAAAATACCAAATCCAACCTCCCAAAGTATCTACCAAATACACAAATACACCCAACCAACCAAAAACAAAAAATCAAATCCAACCTACCACAGAGATGTAAGAATCTGACCTCTTTGAACACCTCATGTACCTATAAATAACATTTCATGGGTAGAGTAAATCAGGTGATACAGAAAATTTACTTCATGAGCACAGAAAACTCAACTCCATTCAAATAACTCATGAGAACTGGCATAGAGGAAAACCAAAGTTGGATATGACTGCACAGAAAACTCAACTCCATTCAATATGGAAAAATATAAGAACATATAATTCTGAACTGCAAAGGTTTTGGATATGACTTCATTTATGACATTTACTTATGAAAGTGCAAAGGGAATTACCTATGGCATTTGCCAGACCCCAAAAGAGAACCCATGTACTTATGTCATTGTAGAAACTATACTTGTGACAATGATACAAGAGAGAGGTATCCGCATCAGGAATAAAGGTGTAATCCTTTCAAACATAGTGAATAATTAATAACACATTAATTTAGAAGTAAATGGACACTGAATAAAGAATAAATTAATCAATTAATATACATACATATACAAAATTACAAAGTGGAAAGGAAATTATCTATGGCATTTGCCAACGGCAGAATAACTCTAACTGTAGTTGACTTGAAATAAATTTCCCATCGATGCACAAGATTCTTATTTGTAAGGAACAAAGTTCATATGAAGAAAAAGTAAAGATATGAGAAGAAATATTACCTGCTTATTTGTCATTGCCCTGATATGAACCAAACCCAAAACTGGTTAAGTATCTTTCATTATGACTGGTTAATGTTTGGAATCTAAATATCCACATAATGTACCTGTAGCAAGTATCAGCAACAGCAAAAAGATGAGGACCAAGATCTCCAAAGGGAGCTCCTTTGTATTGCATCATGTGTGATGGGCCAAACCCAAATGGCCCAATCCATGTGGAAAGCCCAATCTTATAAAGACCCACCAAGCCCAAAGTGGTCCAAGTCAAGTCAAGTTCATTAGGAGCTACATAGCCTGGCTACATCATCAGGAGAAGCATCCAGGAGCCTCACCCTCGCCACCTTGGAAGGAGTCAGCCCTCTCCTCATCTTTGACCGAGTCTCATGGAGAGCACCTCAACCACCTCGCCCGTTAAGAAGAAGTCGTGAGCTCCACCACAATAGCTATCTAGTTGCTAGTAGGTCGCCCCAATCTGTTAGGGAGGCGACTATAAATTGTAAGCCCCACCAACACTTGGAAGGGGGGATCATATTTTTACCTGAGCACGACTCTCTCCTCTCCTTCTCAAAGATTGTATTCTTTGCTCCCTGCACCCTTGAGCTAATAAAGTATCCGGCAACCAAAGCCATTCAAGAGTCGACGTAGGTCACGATCGACCGAACCACTATAAATTCTCTCTCTCTTCTTTAATTTCCAAATTAATCACTCACTACTTGACGGTGGTGTCCGAAAACACTTTTTGGCATCATCAATGTGAATGTCATGCAAATGGGGCAGCCTTCTAAAAGAATTTACCGCCATTAGAATGTTCCCAATATATGTCTATTAAACGTGAGAAACTTTAATTCAATCCCAGTTCTCTTTCCCATAAACAATATGAATATATATTGTTATTCAGGTAGGAGACATGCGTACATCTCATTGAGAGCAAAGTGGAAGATCTAGAAGGGAGAATATACCGGTTTTTTTTCAAAACTCATTTACAATTTCATTCTCATGACATAATCTCCATACTCATAGATTCATTTGAACTTGGATTCAATAAAACAAAGAATTGAGTTGAAACTAAGGGAAACATCAATGGTTCCAGATGCAGGCTGCCATATAACAAGATATCAGAGGTTATTAAGAGTAAAACAGAAGCAACCAACACATAATAGTAATTGTTCAGAATCAAAATTAACAAGCACACTTAACCAAAGCCAACATAATCTCATGCCAAGTACTCACTTAAGACTTGTGAAAACTGCATTTTCTATTATTAGCTTTGTCCATCACATGATTCTTAGTGCCTGTGTTTAGCTTATTTCATCATTGTCTGCATCATCATACATGGTTGATTTTAATTTCCATTGACACTAGGTTAATCTCCAGTTTTAATAGATGTGTGGTCCGTTGTTCCTTGAAACCAGACTGAGCACTGAACCATTGGAGCAACAATTTGGTTCAAACTTGGATCAACTGCTGTTTAGAACCTGTTCAACTAGTGTGGACATTGATTTTAGAGGATCTGGCTGCATTTGACCAGTTTCATGGTTCCAAACCTGATCGAACCAAACAATCTCTTAGTTCTGCTCAAACCAAGTTCAACCAGCCAGTCAAGTCAGGTTTCACAACACATCAACATAGGTCACCAGCTTATGAACAAATATTATACTATGTTCTAGCTTTTAATTAGAACAAATGTCAGTAAGCTGAAGTTCCACAATATGCATTCTCAGGTCTTCATTTTTGTTTTCGATATCTACACAATACATGTTGCAATGTCATATAGTAACCAGTTACTTTTGTGGGGCAAAAGGTTACCTTTTTACTGAACACAATACATGTTGCAATGTCATACAGTAACCAGTTACTTTTGGGGGGCAAAAAGTTATCTTTTTACTGAACAGATAAATTTAGGCTTTTCCCCCTTCTTGATAGGTAACAAGAATTGAACCCGCAATCTCATAGTTAAGGCAATGTGGATTTTTTTTTTTTTTTTTTTTTTTCCAACTGTGCTATAGACTCTTGGCACTGGAGCTAAGATCCATTAAGCAATTAGCGGTAAGTAGCTTTTCATTGAAATATTTCTGCGTCTTTCCCAATTTTACATTTTTGCAAGCTTATGATCATTGTAATTATCTTACTGATGATCTACTCCTTATGCTATGCTTCCACAGAGTGTGTTCAGGATGTAGCTCCTTTCAATTGGGATTCAAGAGACAGAAAAGATAATTGAGTAGGCATGACACAATTGTTCTTGGAGCACGTCTTTCTTCAACAAATGCTTGATTAATGGTTTATAGTATATTACCATTGTGAGTTTGGCCACAAGGCAAAATGCGTTGGAAAGTACCGCCGACGTCAGCACAGCAAAATAAGCAGTTGTTACTCGTTTATCATCCATTGCTCCAACAAATTAGTGTTGCAATTTAAACACAGACCCCTCTGCAACAACAAAAGTGTAACACAAATAAATCACATTGATATAATCAGGAGGATTCAGCTGCATAGTTGACAGGGATGTGATTAATAGCATATGTCCCTTATTATTATTATTATTTATCAGTATTTTTTACTTGAGTTTTGGTTTGAAATAAGCAGATAACATTTTTAAGACCCATAACCTGGAGTTTCACCTATACTCAAGAGTCAAGACATGAAATTTTCTTACAGTTGTTCCAACTTCCATCAAGTTTGGGCAACTTGGGTTAGCAGATTGATCATGCAAATGATTGATGCAAGATAATGTAGAAAAATTAATTAGAATTGTTTTGAATTTTGATCACCACAAATCCTCAAGTTTTTGCAATTAATTATAAAGAATGATGCACTGTATCAGGTGGATGAAAAAAAAAAAAAAAAAAAAAAAAAACTCCTGCAAGTACACTAGCCTTCTTAACTATAGAAAGTAGGAAGAAAATTGCATAAATTACCAAGATATCAATGGGGATTGAAAACACTAGAAACCCAACAATTTCTATAACCGAGAGAGAAAGAGATCCCAATTCCCTAAAACCATGTAAAAATCAATAATTCTATTAAAAAAACTTATAGTGTCTGTATCCAAAATTCCGAGAAACTCCACTGAGCAGAGTGTAAAAAAAAATAAATTCAATGATTGCCAAGAAAAATAAAAAAGAGAGAAATATGAAGAGAGTGAAAGTCTTAGAAATTAAACTCCATCATCACCACAATTCACAGACAAAACTGGTAGTTGACTAGTATTAGCATGCTAATGCAGCTAAGAGGAGCACAAAAGAAAAAGGAGAGAAAGGTGGTGCAACTCACAAATCACCATAACCGCAGAGTAGAGAGAGGGAGAGAGAAGTAGTAAAAATCAAATGAAATGCATCAGTAAAGGAAAATTATAGAGAGAGAAGAAGAAGAAGTGAAGAAAGAGAAAAGAAATGAGAGTTTTTTGGTTTCTTCTACTTTGTTTTGTCAGCTGGTTTAAACTGAGAACTAAAAAGTTGGATTCTTAGGTATTACCGAAAAAATATATATATGTTGGATTCTTAGGAGGATTTGTCTTGTGATGTGATGGGATGGGAATCTTTTTTTCTATTGGTTTCGATGTATAGCGGCCACAGAGGTACTTGTGTGATATCCTATGGTCATGGGAGATCGTACACGTCACCTTATGCAATATCCTACATTAATACGATGTCTTACATCTATGAGATTGAATTGTTGATAATCAAATGTCAAGTCTAAAGGTAGACTATACAGTCAAAAATCCTTTCTTTTTTTAATTTCTACCTCATCAATGGCTTTCATATTTGTTATGATGATCTTATGATTTGTCAGGCAACAACGGCTAGGATGGACGACACCCACTATATCTTATTTATTTTGAAGGGATCAGTTCTAAATCTAAGTCAGTTCCATTGCCAATGCCAAGTTGCCTGTTTGGATCAGTGGTCCCAACAACTATCAAAGTGGGCCCAACACTATCACAGGGACTATTATAGAGGGCTCTCCTTCATGAAGGGCAATTAATTATATTAAGTGATTTTTATGTTTTTCTTAAGTAAGCCCTACCGAGAACTTGGTGGATTTCCCATGATTCTGAGCATAATACCATCTCGAAGATCCAAGCTCATTGAGTTCGAGCAATTGGTCATAAATCTCCATTAGATTGAAAGACTAACAATGTTGGGCAGATCCTCAAATCCTTAATTTTTTTTATTGTTGGGCCCTGATGGATAGTTTTTAGCCATGCAATCAGATAGATTCTGATGCTTGGAACTAATGGGAAATTCATAAGGCTGTACAGTGGAATCTGCCTATTAAAAATCTGAACAGCTTAAAATTAATGCCTCCCTCTTGCATGGGCTTTTGCATTCTGATTGGAAATGGACATTTATTCGAGATGAAGATCCATTGTGTGTGCCATTTGAAGAGCACTTGGTATTCATTAGTAAGACAAGGAAACTAAGTAAATGTTAGAGAAACACATTATAAGTTACATGAGCGAAGAAGAACAAAGACAAAAATATATGGAGTGCAAATTCATAGAATTCGAGGTGGTAAAAGTCAACTTAGCACTATAATAGGTGGAGGGCTATATGATCATAGATTGCTTTTACGAGTGTAATGCCTCAGATGGCCCCAGATCATTACTCAAGGGCTTGTCTTTGCAAGTGGATTATAGCAACTAGTTACAGTTGATTTTTGAAACATGCTATAAAACACAACAGTTTGCGGTATATGACAAGTGGATTTTTGCTGACCCTACTGTATATGGCTCATGGCTGATCTTTTTTCCGCATCACAATGTGAACACTTCAAAAAAGGAAAGCACCCTCATTGTTTATTGCCTCTGGGTTGTTCCAGATTACCTCCCTCAGGACATTAGCAGCTGCCCTTTGGACGGTTTAAACTCCCTGCTGCCCCCTTACCTGACCAAAGCTGACTCCATCGCCTGGGTCAATTCATGCGGAGGGAATTTTTCATTTAAAGAGGCCTGGAACTTAGTTACATTGAGAGGCCTTATTAGACCATGGTATCAGCTGGTTTGGAAGAAGTTCATGAAACCTTCTACTGTGCGCTTTGCTTGGAGAAATTTTCATAGAAAAACTCCAACCTCCCTATGGGTTAAAAGCATCGGGACTCTTTATGGATGTTGATGAGTCAGGCCCAAGTGACCCAGTTTGTAATGAGCCAGGGCCTAAATTTGTGAAGATCCGGTCCGTTGAGATCCGGGCCCAAATCCACGAAGACTGCCACGTCAAAGCAATCACATCGCTTCGGAAGTAGTCGTCAGTCTTTAACCCATTTTTACCGAGTCCTGCGGAGAATATCTCACCTGCCTCGTCTACCGAGGGCAGTTCGAAGGCTCCATCGAAGTGGACAAAGCGTGGAGGTAAAGTCGCCCCCATCTGTTAGGGGAAGACTATAAATAGAAGAGCCCCACCAGCACTTAAAGAAGAAGTAACATTTCCATTTCTACGCACTTTCTGTATTCTCCTAGTTTGTAACCTCTGCACATTGGAGAAGTAAAACTACCGGCGACCTTTGCCCTCCTGAAGTGGACGTAGGTCATATTGACCGAACCACTATAAATTCTCTCTCTTCTTTATTTACTGCACTAAGCATTTATTACTTAACGGGTGGTGTCCGAAACTAGTTTTAAGCATCATCAGTTTGGCGCCGTCTGTGGGAACGAAACTAAATTCTCACTTTATAACACTTCCTCTTTCAAAACTGTGGTGATCACCACTAGATCAATGAGACGACCAGAGGATAATCCCATGCGAGAGGGCGAGGATGATCCTCCATCGAATAATCCTACCCCAAGTGCTCCTGCTCCCACTCCTCAACAAATGTTGGAGACAATGCAGCAGCTGGTGACCCAAAACCAGCAGATCCTACAGCTCATACTCACGGGGCAAGGAGGAGTGTAACTTGGAGGAGTACCGCAAGGAGCACCATGCCCGGGACATCCAACGGCTCCTCGCAGGGGGGTGCCTTGCCCGGGCGCCCATCCCCATGGCGCCCAGGGCATAGGCGCTCATTCCCATGGCACACCTGCGGGAATTCCACAGGGCACCTAGGGAGTTCCCCATGGTGCCCCTCTTGGAGTACTCTTGGTCGACCCTCAAGATCGCATCCATCACGGAGTTCCTCCGCCCCCCGGTGGAGCCCAGCTTGGAGGACCCCCACCTCCAGGTACAACGAATCATGGAGGGCTTCCACCTCCTCCCTCTATTTCTAATGGGGAGGAGCCTCATTTCCAAGCGGGGGGGGGGGGGGGGGGGGGGAGTGAAAACCAAAGCATGGAGGATGGGAGTTATTTCCACGATCGGTCCAGTGAAGCCCCCAATCACTGGGACGAAAAGATCGGAGAAATGCAAAATCAACTAGGTGATGTCTTCAATGCCATAAAGGCGCAGGCACCGGAGACAGTGGATTACCTAGTCGGGCGAACGGACACACCATTCAAGCCCGACGTGGTGAACTACCCACTCCCTCAGAAGTTCAAAATGCCACCCGTGGAGACCTTTGATGGAACGAAGGATCCATTGGACCATCTAGAGACTTACAAAACTAAAATGCAGCTGCATAATATCCCTGATGAAATTATGTGCAGGGCATTCCCAACCACACTGAAGGGCTCCGCTCGGCAGTGGTTTGCCAATCTCGCCCCAGCCTCCATTGCCACCTTTGGGGAGTTGAGCAAGTCATTCGTTTCACACTTTATCGGGGGGCGCCGCTACCAGAAGCCTGCCACACACCTGCTCAGCATAAAGCAGGACAAAAATGAGAGCCTTAGGAGCTACCTCACTTGTTTTAACGAAGAGGTACTTCAGGTCGAAGAGCCTGACGACAAGGTATCCATGACAGCCTTTCTGGGAGGCCTCCGCTCATCGAGCTTCCTCTTCTCAGTGATGAAGCGCCCGCCAAAGAGCATGCCAGAACTACTAGCAAAGGCCCAGAAGTACATGAATGCTGAAGATATCGCCAGAGCCAGGCGGGGAGAGTCCTCCAGAACAGGGGACAAGAGAAAGGAGGAGCGAGACAGAGATGAAAAGAAAGACACAAGCAATAAGCGAGGCAGGACAGAGAGGGTACCTGTCAGAAACCGACTCGGTCCTGCTCTGCAGAGAGACAGACAAGTATTCACTCCTCTCAACGCCACTGTTGAGCACATCTTGTTCCAAATACAAGATGACCCCGCCGTAAAATGGCCTGGGAAGATAAAGTCCCCTCCAAATCGCAGGAACCCGACCAAATACTGTAGCTTCCATCGCGATCATGGCCACGACACTGATGATTGTTATGACCTCAAGCGGCAGATTGAGGATCTCATTCAGCGTGGTCACCTGTGCCAGTATGTTGCTGGTAGGGGGCAAGCCCCTCCACCGCCACCACCTCGCAATATGGAGGACCCGCAGCCGATTGGGGAAATCCGAACTATCTCGGGAGGACTAGCAGAGTCACTCTCCGCCATGAAGGCCCATGCCAGAAAGGCAAGACATCCTGATGAAGCACGCTCGTCCAAGCCGCCCAGGCATGAAGCTAACGACATCATATCCTTCTCGGATGAAGATTTGGAAGGGATCTAGCACCCCCCATGATGACCCTCTAGTACTCACCATGACTGTCGCCAATTTCAAGGTGCGAAGAATCTTGGTGGATAGTGGAAGCTCTGCAGATATCCTATTTGAAGAAGCTTACGACAAGTTGAAACTGGGCCGGGAGAGGCTGCAGCCTGTCAAATCCCCCCTCATCGGGTTTTCAGGGGAGAAGGTGTATCCCCTAGGGGCAATCACGCTACCAGTCACCGCCGGAGCAGCACCCCGAAGTTCCAGTACAATGGTTAACTTCCTGGTGATAGACTGCCCATCAGCCTATAATATCATTTTAAGGCGACCAGCTCTTAATGCCTTAGGAGCCGTCCTCTCCACCTATCATCTCATCCTCTGCTTTCCAACCCCGAATGGAATCAGGGAAGTAAGAGGGGACCAGATAGCAGCAAGAAAATGCTACGTCTCCTCAATGAAGGCCAAGAAGACGCAGGAGGCGTTGCAAGTTGAAATCTTGGACCCGAAGGATGACGCCACTACCATGAGATGAGAACAAGTAAAAGAACTTACTCCTCTGGTCTTACATGAAGAACATCCTGACAGAAGAGTATACATTGGCTCTTCTCTTTCAGAGGATCTAGCCCTCCAGTTGACAAATTTTCTGAGAAATAACATGGGCATTTTCGCATGGTCACATGCAGATCTCGAAGGAATTGACCCCGAGGTTGCCACTCACCGCCTCAATGTCTACTCTCGCCACAAACCTGTCCGACAAAGGCTAAGGGGCGCCTCCACTGAAAGGGCCCAAGCAATGGACAAGGAGGTTGTGAAGCTAATAGAGAATGGGGCGGTCAGGGAAGTAGCATATCCTAAATGGCTCTCAAATGTAGTCATGGTGACGAAAGCTAATGGGAAGCGGCGCCTAGGCGTCGACTTCACCGAGCTTAACAAGGCATGTCCGAAGGATCGCTATCCGCTGCCACGGATTGATCTCCTCATCGACGCCACAGCAGGACATCAACTGTTGTCAAACCCCAACCCAGGATTAACCCAATAGTGTTTGTTTAGTGTGTGCTTAGTCTTGATTTGGTTTTAGTTATCGTGGGTTAGAATGTGATTAGTTTTGGTCATGGTTATAGCTTTGGGGGAGTTCGAGAACGTTTAGTGTTTATTAGGCTCACTCAGGAAGGCCTGAGTGTACGTGCAAGCGTGGGAAGATTGTGTTTGGTTTTGTGTGAATCGTGATTTTCATCTCATTTGATTGGTTTTATGATTACGTGCAACTCTCGTGTTTAGCTCAATTGTGTTTGAAGCCCAGAAACTCAAGTTTTGGCCAAAAAGGGTAAAATAGCCTTTTCACACTCAAATCTGGACACGATTTTCGAGATCCCAAAACAATGTCAAAAATATACTTTTTGAAAACTAGATATTTCAAGGATCGTTTTATCCTTCTTCGTCGACTTCATTTGAGGCCCATAAGATCATGTTTTGACTCATGCAAGATTTGCACAAAAGGGGACCCACTTGCAAGCACTTAAGCTACTTTCCCCTTTCCCTTTCCCCATTCCACAACAAAATCCTGCAACTTCCTTGCCCTAGGTTGAGAAAACCCTCTTTTCTCTTCTCCTTCTTTTCATGATTGCTTGAGCTAGGAGACTCCAAATGAAATTCTAAGACCATCACCTTCTTCCTCTCAAGACAAGCTTCCTATTGGTACCATTTTCTTGAAGTTTCTTGTTGGAAGAGATCTTCATTTCTCTCTTTGCATTTCGTTTGGGCACCTTTAGGTAAGAGCAACAACCCATCTCTTCAATAGAGTTCTTTCTACTCCTAAAGAGCATGTTTTTCTAACCTATAGCACCTATTTCTAAATGGGTTGCTTGGTTGTGTTTTTGGGTGAGTTTTGAATGGATTTTTCATGGGATTTTGTAGTTCTTGGCTTGACCTTTGGTTTGGAGTGCTTGAAGAAAGAACTTGTGTTCATTTGGCTAAGGCAAGTGATCTATTTAAGTTGTTGTGCATGTGTGTTCTTGGATTTGTATTTTGGTACTAAGGTTGTGATTTATTCGGCTTTCATGATGGTGATCTTACTTTAGATAATGCAAGCATGATTAATAGCTTTCCAAACATTCAGATTTCATATCTTTTAATCAAGTCTTGTTTTGGTTGAAGTTTGGATTTGTTTTGATAAGAAAGGGTTTCAAGGATTTTGAAATGGGTTTCCATGTTAATGATTTGTTTTAGTATGAAATGAATGCCCAATATGAGCCTTGACCACATGTTACATTCATGTATTTAGTTTGCTAATCAGGTTGGAAAGATTGTAGAAAAGAAAGGAAGGAAAGAAGGACCAGTGCACTGCAGAAATCTGAACTGGGTTCTGATTTCCGCAGTGTACGCGGTAGACCGGCCAAGGGCGCAGTCGACCGTGGACACTGGATTTTGGTCCCAGTTAGATGACCTGCTGCACTGCGGGAATGACTGTTCCTGCAGTTCATGCGGTCGACCGGCCAGGGGCGCGGTCGACCGGCGATACAGGGTCAGGTTCTCTGGAACCTGACCAAAACACTGTACATGGATTAAAAGTTACAACTTTGAGTCGACCGGGACTTGGCCGGCCGACCGGGCTCACAGTGTACGCGGTCGACCGGCCAAGGGCGCGGTCGACCGGGCACACTGAGATTTTTACTGTTTATGCAGATTTTTGCCCATTTGCTTTTTCTTTTAAAATTTGAAAACTAGGCTATGTTAAGGACTTTAAATAGACATTGTGTGAATGGAACTCCGTACTATATACTAACTTCGGGGACACCAAACCTTGTATTTCAATAATAGAGTTCCAATCAACCAATGGCCAATGAATAGCCTAAGCTTACACTTTATAAAATTATCGTGTTTTGAAAGTAGATTTAAGACCGCAAGTTATGTCGTGTACTCGTTTTGAAGTCAAGTATTTTCAAGATGTGTTTCAAGTATTAAATGGGGATCACTTCTATAAGTTGTGAGCATATATATTATGCATTGTGCTAGTCGTGCCTTGTCTTGTCGTGATAAGTGATTTCCCCTTTTATTTTCGATATGTTTGAATCGTGTTTCGCGTGTTTTGTGCATTCATGAACTCAAGTGAACACCACAGAGCTTGGACTGCCCTTTCAGTCTGATCCACTGTCTGGGGGTCCTTAAACATGTGAACTAACTGCAGATTAGTAGTGTATTTATTACACATCGTGCGTGTCCGGTTCCGCGGCCGGAAATCCCGTATTTGTGGGAATCGTGTCGTGCTATATTATGTATATTCGTGCTTGTCGTGCGTGCTTACTCTTTTCATTATAAATGATAGAGAAAGGATGGGCTCTATGTGGATTTACTATTCATGATATATATGTTATGCATTCATGTTAGTGTGTCTTTGATTTAGAAAAGTGTTCGTAAGTATTGTTTTACGTTCAGTAAAGTATTTCAGTATATCCTCGATTTAACCTTGTTTTACATGCTTTCACTTAAATGATTTCTTGCCAAACCGTCGTGTTTGATGCTTGTATTTTGGTGACCAGGTGCAGGAGACCCTCCCTTTGAGGAGGAGTGCCCGGAGGAGGTTGTTGGGCCTACCTTAGCACGCGAGTGGCAACCCGACGACGTCATGTAGACGTTTGGATGGGTCACGAGTTCGATGGATTACATTTTGGGATTTTGATATACTTTTTGGGAATTGTATTGGCCTTTGTTGGCCTCTTATTTTGGGAAGTGTAATAATTTAACTTACTTTGTTAACTTTTACAACTTGAACTATTATGGGAATGCCTCGTTATGTTTTCATTCTGATATTTATGTCTCGATGTCATTATGTTTCCTATTATGACATGATATGTTAGGATGTAATTTGCCACGCGCTTCCGCATACTTAATCATGTGAGTTGGTTGTTCCATGTGTGTTTGTTTGGAACCCTCACAGCGGGAACCTGTGGGAGGTTTAATCATCTTAATCTTTCAAATAATCTTATAATTGCACTTTAACCGCCGCGGCCTCGGTCCGGGGTCGCGACAGGACTGGTATCAGAGCGGGACTTGTTTCAGGCACTTAAAAGAAACTAGAAAGATCTTAGGATCGTGGTGAGAGTTCGTGAATTCGTTAGAATTGTTAAGTGTGACGTCTAGGAAACCATTTGACTATATTTATTCTGTACTAACATTTTGTTTTACAGCAATGCCTCCTAGAAGAGTTCTACCGAACAATGCTTCTGCTAGTAACCAAAATGAAAATGATCAAACTGTCATTCCTACAGCAAATCAGTTTCAAGAGCTCATGCAGGCTATGTTGGCACAACAGAGGCAAGCAAATGAAGCCCAAAACAGATTTCAGGAACAAATGGCAAAGAAGGATGCTGAAATGGCACAGGTGCAGAGGCAACTGTTAGAGGTTCTTCAGAACAGGAATGAGGCTCCACCTGTGGCTCCGAATATCGTCATAAACAATAGGGAGCATGATCCCAACCTATTGTTTGAGAGGTTTAGGAAAAGAGCACCCAAGGAGTTCTCAGGCAATGAGAATCCTCTAGTGGCAGATGACTGGTTAGCTAATACTGAGAAGATCTTCGATGTCTTCACTTGCACAGGCAGGCAAAAAGTGAACCTTACAGCTTCTCTGTTCTATGGGTTGGCAGACCAATGGTGGCAAACAGTGAAAGAACCCTACATGGCCATGGCAAATGAGGAAGCATGGGCAGCCTTCAAAACCCAATTTCAGGACAAGTATATTCCATCACACATCAAGAGACAGAAAGCCATTGAGCTCCAGCAGCTCAAACAGGGCAGTATGACAGTGTTGGAGTATGTCACTAAGTTTGAGAGGCTTGCTAGGTATGCTACAGAGCTTATTGATACGGAGCAGAAAAAGATCAATAAGTTCTTGGAGGGACTAAATCCCATTATCATGAGAGATACAATTGGGGTAGTTCCACCAGTTACTTTTGATGAGGCTGTAAAGAGGGCATACCAGTTTGAAGATATCCATAACATGATCATTCAAGACAGGAAGCAGCACTACCAGCAGCAGAATCAGAGATCTCAGCACCATAGCAAGAAGGCAAAGCAAGAGCAGAATATAGTGGCCCAAGGTTGTGCTCATTGTGGCAAGAACCACCAGACCCATGAATGTCGTAAGGCCACGGGAGCTTGCTTTAAGTGTGGGGCAATGAACCATGCCATTAAAGATTGCCCACAGCTTCAAAATCAGCAGTACAGAAACCAGCAACAGAGGCAAGCACCTCCTCAGAATCAGGCACCACATCAGAATCAAATCAGGCCACCTCAGCAACAGCAGCAAGCAAGGCAGAATCAGAATGTGCGTCCACCTCAGCAGAATAGAAATGTCCAGGGCAGGCAGAATCAGGCTCCGAACAGGCCACAGCAATAAGGACGTCTATTCAACCTCAACCGTGCAGATGCTGAAGCTGCAGGAGATGTCGTAGAAGGTAAACTTCTTGTTTGTGGAGTAGAAGCACATATTTTATTTGATCCTGGATCCACACATTCATTTATATCTCCTATGTTTGTCAAGATGATTGATGCACCACACAGTCAATTGGATTTTATCTTGCTTGTTACAACACCAGTGGGTAGGCAGGTTGAGTGTAGAACCTATTACCCTAACTGTCCAGTGTTGTTAGGAGATGTCAGTTTACCAGCCAATCTTATTGTTCTAGACATGCATGATTTTCACATCATTTTAGGCATGGATTGGTTAGAAGCATATCATGCCACCATGGATTGTTTCAGTAAAATCATAACATTCAGATTGCAAGGAGAGCAAGCAGAGTTGATATTTCAGGGGATCAGGAAACCTTCTAGAGCAGGGTTCATTTCTTTGCTTAAGGCAAGCAGGTTGATTCATAGTGGATGTGAGGCTTTTGTAGCGTTTATCACGGAGGATAAACAGTCCCAAGGGGTGGAGGGAATCCCCGTTGTGTGTGAATTTCCGGATGTTTTTCCAGAAGAAATCCCGGGATTACCACCTATTAGGGAAGTTGAGTTCACTATAGAGCTTCTTCCAGGGACAGCTCCGATCTCAATTGCACCTTACAGGATGGCTCCAGCAGAATTGGGTGAGTTGAAACTTCAGTTGCAAGAGTTGTTGGGCAAGGGTTTTGTTAGGCCAAGTGTTTCACCTTGGGGAGCACCAGTTCTATTTGTGAAGAAGAAGGATGGAAGCTTGAGGATGTGTATTGATTACAGGAAATTGAATCAAGTAACGGTCAAGAACAAGTACCCTTTGCCTAGGATTGATGAATTGTTTGACCAATTGCAAGGAGCAGCATACTTTTCCAAGATAGATTTGAGATCTGGGTATCATCAGTTGAGAGTCAGAGATTCAGATGTGCAGAAAACGGCTTTTCGAACAAGGTATGGGCATTATGAGTTTCTAGTAATGCCCTTTGGTTTGACCAATGCACCGGCTGTTTTCATGGCTCTCATGAACAAAGTGTTTGCTCAATACTTGGATCACTCGGCAGTAGTGTTTATTGATGATGTTCTTGTGTATTCCAAGAGTAGAGAGGATCATGAAGAACACTTGAGGTCATCATTGCAACTTTTGAGAGATAACCAGTTGTATGCAAAACTCAGTAAGTGTGAATTCTGGTTAGAACAAGTTGCTTTTCTAGGTCACATCATCTCAAAAGAAGGTTTAGCAGTGGATCCAGCCAAGATAGAGGCAGTAGTTGATTGGAAGAGACAGAGCAGTGTGACAGAAATCAGGAGTTTCTTGGGGTTAGCAGGCTACTACCGAAGATTTGTTCAAGGCTTCTCGTCTATTGCAGCACCTTTGACTACTTTGACCCGAAAAAGTGTTCCATTTGTTTGGACAGAGCAGTGTGAAGTGAGTTTCCAAGAGTTGAAGAGAAGGTTAACCACAGCTCCAATCCTCACATTACCATCGGGCAGCGGTGGATTCATTGTTTTTACAGATGCTTCCAATGTGGGATTAGGTTGTGTGTTGATGCAAGATGGCAAGGTGATTGCCTATGGCTCGAGGCAGTTGAAGGATCACGAGAAGAACTATGCAACTCATGACTTGGAGTTGGCAGCGGTAGTCTTTGCCTTGAAGATGTGGAGGCACTATCTCTATGGAGAGAGATTTGAGGTCCATTCAGATCATAGGAGTTTGCAATATTTGTTTTCTCAGAAGGATCTGAATATGAGGCAGAGGAGATGGATGGAGTACATCAAAGACTATGATTTCCCAATCAAGTACCATCCAGGCAAAGTGAATGTTGTAGCTGATGCGTTGAGCAGGAAGTCAGGGATCATGGCCAGTTTGAGAGGAGCCAGTGTTCTTCAGCAGTTTGAAGAGCTAGGTGTTGAAGTGCAGACCCTAGAGTTGGGTGTGATGTTAGCCAATATGACAGTGTCTGAGCCTACTTTCATCCAGAAGATCAAGGACAGTCAGTTGCAAGATTCAGATTTGGCTAGGATTGTGGATCATATTGCAGAGCGTCCAGACTTCAAGTTGGTGAATGGAGTATTGTATTTTCGTGATCGGTTGTGTGTACCGAATGTGGATGATCTGAAGGAAGAGATTATGACTGAAGCCCACAACACAAGATACTCCATGCATCCGGGTAGCACGAAGATGTATCAGAACTTGAAGAATAGATTTTGGTGGAACAACATGAAGAGGGAAGTAGCAGCTTTTGTATCTCGTTGCTTGACTTGCCAGTTGATCAAAGCAGAGCATCAGAAACCTCCAGGTTTGCTACAGCCATTAGAGATTCCGGAGTGGAAATGGGAGCACATCACCATGGATTTCGTCTCCGGATTGCCTATCTCTAAGAAGGGGAATAATGCAATATGGATCATTGTAGACCGTCTTACCAAGTCTGCTCACTTCATTCCGATGAAGACTGGTAACATGATGCATATGGCACCTCTTGCCAAACTTTTTGTTGATGAGATTGTGAGTAAGCATGGTCAACCCGTTTCCATCACCTCAGATAGAGACAGCAGATTTGTTTCAAGGTTTTGGAAAACTCTTCTTGAGTCCATGGGTACCAAACTTCAGTTCAGTACAGCGTATCATCCTCAGACAGATGGTCAGTCAGAGCGGACGATACAGACTCTTGAAGACATGTTGCGTGCATGTGTGCTGGATTTCAAAGTGCAATGGGATGAGTGCTTACCACTTTGTGAGTTCGCTTACAACAATAGCTACCATTCTAGCATTGGTATGGCACCTTTTGAGGCTCTCTATGGTAGAAGATGCAGAACTCCGGTTTGTTGGGAAGAAGTCGGTGTTCGTAGCTTTCACGGACCGACTATAGTTGGTGAGACCAGCGACAAGGTCAAATTGATTCAGGAACGCTTGAAGATCGCCCGTAGCAGACAGAAGAGTTATGCAGACACTCGCCGAAGAGAATTGCAATTTCAAGTGGGTGATAAGGTGTTCTTGAAGGTTTCACCCGTCAGAGGAACCCTGAGGTTCGGACAGAAGGGCAAGTTGTCAAGGAGATTTATTGGTCCATATGAGATTTTGAGCAAGATTGGAGACGTGGCATATAGGCTTGCGATACCGCCGGAACTCTCCGGGGTACACAACGTATTTCATGTTTCCATGCTCAAGAAGCATGTGACTAGTCCTTCTCACATTTTGCAGCACGAGCCTTTGGAGATTCGAGAGGATGCTTCGTATGTGGAAAGACCGATCAGGATCATTGATACCAAGGAGCAAGAGCTGAGAAATCGGACAATTCAGTGGGTCAAGGTACTTTGGGAAAATCATGAACCAGAAGAAGCCACTTGGGAATTGAGAGAGCAAGTTCAGAGGAAATACCCACACTTGTTACCCGAGGTAAAAGTTTGATTTATTTGGTGGACCAAATATCCTAAGGGGTGGAGGATGTCAAACCCCAACCCAGGATTAACCCAATAGTGTTTGTTTAGTGTGTGCTTAGTCTTGATTTGGGTTTAGTTATCGTGGGTTAGAATGTGATTAGTTTTGGTCATGGTTATAGCTTTGGGGGAGTTCGAGAACGTTTAGTGTTTATTAGGCTCACTCAGGAAGGCCTGGGTGTACGTGCAAGCGTGGGAAGATTGTGTTTGGTTTTGTGTGAATCGTGATTTTCATCTCATTTGATTGGTTTTATGATTATGTGCAACTTTCGTGTTTAGCTCAATTGTGTTTGAAGCCCAGAAACTCAAGTTTTGGCCAAAAAGGGTAAAATAGCCTTTTCACACTCAAATCTGGACACGATTTTCGAGATCCCAAAACCATGTCAAAAATATACTTTTTGAAAACTAGATATTTCAAGGATCGTTTTATCCTTCTTCGTCGACTTCATTTGAGGCCCATAAGATCATGTTTTGACTCATGCAAGATTTGCACAAAAGGGGACCCACTTGCAAGCACTTAAGCTACTTTCCCCTTTCCCTTTCCCCATTCCACAAATAGAATCTCTGCAACTTCCTTGCCCTAGGTTGAGAAAACCCTCTTTTCTCTTCTCCTTCTTTTCATGATTGCTTGAGCTAGGAGACTCCAAATGAAATTCTAAGACCATCACCTTCTTCCTCTCAAGACAAGCTTCCTATTGGTACCATTTTCTTGAAGTTTCTTGTTGGAAGAGATCTTCATTTCTCTCTTTGCATTTCGTTTGGGCACCTTTAGGTAAGAGCAACAACCCATCTCTTCAATAGAGTTCTTTCTACTCCTAAAGAGCATGTTTTTCTAACCTATAGCACCTATTTCTAAATGGGTTGCTTGGTTGTGTTTTTGGGTGAGTTTTGAATGGATTTTTCATGGGATTTTGTAGTTCTTGGCTTGACCTTTGGTTTGGAGTGCTTGAAGAAAGAACTTGTGTTCATTTGGCTAAGGCAAGTGATCTATTTAAGTTGTTGTGCATGTGTGTTCTTGGATTTGTATTTTGGTACTAAGGTTGTGATTTATTAGGCTTTCATGATGGTGATCTTACTTTAGATAATGCAAGCATGTTTAATAGCTTTCCAAACATTCAGATTTCATATCTTTTAATCAAGTCTTGTTTTGGTTGAAGTTTGGATTTGTTTTGATAAGAAAGGGTTTCAAGGATTTTGAAATGGGTTTCCATGTTAATGATTTGTTTTAGTATGAAATGAATGCCCAATATGAGCCTTGACCACATGTTACATTCATGTATTTAGTTTGCTAATTAGGTTGGAAAGATTGTAGAAAAGAAAGGAAGGAAAGAAGGACCAGTGCACTGCAGAAATCTGAACTGGGTTCTGATTTCCGCAGTGTACGCGGTCGACCGGCCAAGGGCGCGGTCGACTGTGGACACTGGATTTTGGTCCCAGTTAGATGACCTGCTGCACTGCGGGAATGACTGTTCCTGCAGTTCATGCGGTCGACCGGCCAGGGGCGCGGTCGACCGGCGACACAGGGTCAGGTTCTCTGGAACCTGACCAAAACACTGTACATGGATTAAAAGTTACAACTTTGAGTCGACCGGGACTTGGCCGGTCGACCGGGCTCACAGTGTACGCGGTCGACCGGCCAAGGGCGCGGTCGACCGGGCACACTGAGATTTTTACTGTTTATGCAGATTTTTGCCCATTTGCTTTTTCTTTTAAAATTTGAAAACTAGGCTATGTTAAGGACTTTAAATAGACATTGTGTGAATGGAACTCCGTGCTATATACTAACTTCGGGGACACCAATCCTTGTATTTTAAATAATAGAGTTCCAATCAACCAATGGCCAATGAATAGCCTAAGCTTGTACTTTATAAAATTATCGTGTTTTGAGCGTAGATTTAAGACCGCAAGTTACATCGTGTACTCGTTTTGAAATCAAGTATGCAAAGTTCGTTCTATGATGTGTTTCAAGTATTAAATGGGGATCACTTCTATAAGTTGTGAGCATATATATTATGCATTGTGCTAGTCGTGCCTCGTCTTGTCGTGATAAGTGATTTCCCCTTTTATTTTCGATATGTTTGAATCGTGTTTCGCGTGTTTTGTGCATTCATGAACTCAAGTGAACACCACAGAGCTTGGACTGCCCTTTCAGTCTGATCCACTGTCTGGGGGTCCTTAAACATGTGAACTAACTGCAGATTAGTAGTGTATTTATTACACATCGTGCGTGTCCGGTTCCGCGGCCGGAAATCCCGTATTTGTGGGAATCGTGTCGTGCTATATTATGTATATTCGTGCTTGTCGTGCGTGCTTACTCTTTTCATTATAAATGATAGAGAAAGGATGGGCTCTATGTGGATTTACTATTCATGATATATATGTTATGCATTCATGTTAGTGTGTCTTTGATTTAGAAAAGTGTTCGTAAGTATTGTTTTACGTTCAGTAAAGTATTTCAGTATATCCTCGATTTAACCTTGTTTTACATGCTTTCACTTAAAATGATTTCTTGCCAAACCGTTGTGTTTGATGCTTATATTTTGGTGACCAGGTGCAGGAGACCCTCCCTTTGAGGAGGAGTGCCCGGAGGAGGTTGTTGGGCCTACCTTAGCACGCGAGTGGCAACCCGACGACGTCATGTAGACGTTTGGATGGGTCACGAGTTCGATGGATTACATTTTGGGATTTTGATATACTTTTTGGGAATTGTATTGGCCTTTGTTGGCCTCTTATTTTGGGAAGTGTAATAATTTAACTTACTTTGTTAACTTTTACAACTTGAACTATTATGGGAATGCCTCGTTATGTTTTCATTCTGATATTTATGTCTCGATGTCATTATGTTTCCTATTATGACATGATATGTTAGGATGTAATTTGCCACGCGCTTCCGCATACTTAATCATGTGAGTTGGTTGTTCCATGTGTGTTTGTTTGGAACCCTCACCGCGGGAACCTGTGGGAGGTTTAATCATCTTAATCTTTCAAATAATCTTATAATCGCACTTTAACCGCCGTGGCCTCGGTCCGGGGTCGCGACAACTGCTTTCCTTCCTGGATGCTTATTCCGGATACAACCAGATCAGCATGCATCCCCCAGATCAAGAAAAGACGTCCTTTATCTCCCCGAAGGGGACTTATTGCTACAGAGTGATTGATGGACCCGATTTCTTCCCTCTCTCCCGCTGCCTCCGCCCCGGGTCTTTTCGGGGTGCGGCGGAGGGGTGGAGAAGAAAAGATAAAGGGTTTCAACATCTTTCTCTTTTTTTTGTACGGGTATGCCAATTTCACTTTTCTACTTGGAATTTAGGAATGGTGATCCGAAGATCCACCTTCACAAGTAGAAAGGGGAAATGAAACTTTTTCTAGTTTTCCATTGCACACATATTTTAAGAAAAGAGACAAAGGGTTTTTTTTGAATGCCGTGAAAGGCGATTTCATTTGTTGCCGTGAAAGGCGATTTTGCCGTAAAAGGCGATTTACAAGTCTCATCCATTATGAAAGACAAGAATTGTGATTTTTGTCTCTAAAAGAAAAATAAAGTACAATAAAAATCAAGAAAAGGAATCTGACTCCTCATTCGATTGTGGGGACACGTTCAGATCGACGGTCGCGAGTCATGTATGGGCTCCTCCATCGTCCATGCAGATGAGAACACGATGCTTGGATTCTTGGCTCGGCTTTCTAACCTCAGATTTTTAAAGGACAAAGACTAAGAGAAGGTCTTATGTCCGATAAAAAGCTAAGTAAACGGGCTGAAAAGCCACGTTTTAGCCATGTTGGTAGAAGAAGGGATGTCCTTGGGGGGTGGCCCCCCAAGGGTGCTTCAATCACCTTGTAGTTGCTCTTGCAGCAGAGTTTCTTTTCTTCAAATTGGCAGAGGTTCTTCTGATTTCTCTGGATTTTCCGGGATTTTCCGAGCAATTTCTCTGGACCTTTCGGGATTTTCCGAGCAATTTTTCTCTGGCCCTTCTCCTTGGAAAAGCCCTCCTATTTATAGGCTTTTGGTGGCCATTAGGAGGGTTTATGAGCATTTAATACATTAATGCTCATAATGGGAGGAGTTACAAGTTTTAAATGATTTGTTTTGTAACTCCTTTTTCCTTGAATTTGATTGGTCGATGGAGATTAATGAGCCTTTGATTGCATTTAATCTCCATCATGGGAGGAGTTTCGTGGCTTTAATGCCATAAATCATTGGATTTGTAACTCCCATTTGCTTGCTTTTGATTGGGCCGTTCAAAATAATGAGTTAATGACCGCATTAACTTGTCATAAAATGGGTCATTTATTCTCATTAATTGGCCGCCAAGTCGCTTGAAGAGTCGCGGGCCGCGCCGCGCCTTTTGGAATTCTTCTTGCGATGATCGCCGGTGGATCCACATGTTGTTTGATGTCGGATGGCGATGCAATTTCAGACATTGGTTAATGTCAACGCGCCGGGCAACATCTGTCCTGTCGATTTCACGATCGGGCGGGCAGAAAGTGTGCTTTCTTTGTCGGCCGGTTAGCGATTTCGAGGCATCTAATGATCATCCAATGATTTCGGCGGCGAATCCGTGATGTTGACGAAGATCGACGGATTTCATGCACGAAAAATCAGATTTTGGAAAAATCACAGGGGCCAATCAACTCGAAACGCGAAAAGGACCCGAAAAAGTGGGTTTCCGGCGACTTTTGGGTCGCCGGAAATTCCATGGTCGCCGGCGACCATGGGCTGGCGACCATGGGCCATGGTCGCCGGCGACCATGGGCCAAGGTCGCCGGCGACCATGGGCCTTGGGCCCATTTTTTGGCCGCCTTCCGGTCGCCGTATCTTCGCCGTTTTTCGCTCTTTTTCGATGCTTTTTCTTCCTGTGTTTTTCTTGACATTTCCCCTCATTTATTGGCCTGTTTTCCTTGGAGAAATCCCGTCAAGAAGCCACGGAAATCGGAGCACAAAGCTTCCTATTTTTCTGGAAAGCCGAAGACTTTGTTGTGCGGTTTTGCCGATTTTTTGTCAAGCGTTGAAACTAGGCCAAACGATGTCAGAATGACCTGAAATTCGACGCGGAGCTTCTTGAGCATCAGATAGGACCAACCATAGGCTTTGGTTTGAGTTTTGAAGTCTTTTGGGGCCCCGCAAACGCTTGCCTTAATTTTGCCATGAGAGAAATGCCGAGCTTTGACTTGTGGTCAACCGATGTCCGATTGACCTGAAATTTGACAGGGAGCCTCCTGAGTAGTAAGTAGGACCAACCATGGGCTTTAGTTTGGGTTTTGAAGCCTTTTGGGGTCCCGCAAACGCTCGCCTTGATTTCATCTCGAGGAAAGTGCCGAGCTTCGAAACTAGGTCAAACGATGTCCGTTTGACCTAAAATTTGACGGGGGACCTATTAGAGTCATTTTGAGACGATCCATTAGCTCCAATTTGGATGCCATGATTCCGGGGTGCTCCGCCGCCGATAGGCCTATTTTTGCTTCCCGAGAGTTGATGAAGGGTCAAACGTCGTCCGTTTGACTTGAAATTTGGCAGGGGGCCTTTTGGAGGTATTTTGAGACCATCCGTAGGCTCTGATCGAAGTTTTGAAGTCTTCGACATTGTCGCTGCCGGGGGCTCTTGTCTGCCTGTCGGAGGAGTGAAGTTAGGCCAAATGATGTCGAAATGGCCCGAAACTTCATGTGTACCCCTCTTTTGGCTGCTTTGAAGGATCTTGCAGTTTTGGTTTAATTCTGACAAGATCTGGTGCTTGAAGTGGCGCCTTCCTATTTATGGCAGGATGTGGCTCCATGTAGCTTTTGGTGTTGAGGGGACATAGTGACATTTTTGGTGTCAACAGTGATGCCCTTCGAGCTGAAAAATGTGGGTGCAACCTACCAACGCCTAGTGAACAAAATGTTTCACACCCAGATTGGGCGAACCATGGAGGTTTATGTGGACGACATGCTGGTAAAGAGCCTCGCCGCTGCAGATCACATCGACCATCTCTAATAAACTTTCAATGTTCTCAGATCCTATCGTATGAAGTTGAATCCTGAAAAATGCGCCTTTGGCGTAGGATCGGGAAAATTCTTAGGCTTCATGGTCAACCAAAGGGGAATTAAGGCAAACCCCGATAAAATCAAGGCAATACTTGACATGAGGCCGCCCTCTTCCACCAAAGAACTGCAACGCCTCAATGGAAGAATTGCAGTACTTAACAGATTCCCTTCCAAGTCTGCAGACAAGTGCCAGCCCTTCTTTAAAATCCTCCGAAAAGCGTTCGAATGGGGACCCGAGGCTGAGGAGGCCATCCAGAAGCTCAAAGCCTACTTGGCCGCTCCCCATCTTCTTTCACATGCTGCACCCGGGGAGGTGTTATATTTATACCTTTCTGCTTCACCCTCAGTAGTTAGCTCTGTTCTCATCAGAAATCACGATGGAGTGCAAAAGCCCATCTATTATGTGAGTAGAGCGTACCGAGGGGCAGAATTCAAGTACTCAGACTTGGAAAAACTGGCGCTCGCTCTCATCTCGACGGCAAGACGCCTACGACATTATTTTTAGAGCCATACAGTTGTTGTTGTTACTGATTAGCCTCTAAAGAGAATACTGGGAAAGCTGGATATATCCGGGAGATTAGTTAAGTGGGCACTGGAATTGGGCGAGTTCGATATCCAGTACCAGCCAAGGGCGGCCATCAAAGCACAAGCTCTGGCCGACTTTGTGGCTGAATTTACACACACTAAAGGGGCGCCGAATCCGCCCACAGAAGACATCCAAATGGACGCCCAGACTTCTTCCCCGGGCGCCCAGACTTCTTCCCCAGGCCTGGGCGCCCAGGCCTCTCCCATGGGCGCCCAAACTCCACTGGGCGCCCAGGCCTCTTCCCCGGGCGCCCAGGGGCCTCTTCCAGGCGCTCAGGCCTCTCCCATGGGCACCTAGACTCCCCTGGACGCCAAGGCCTCTTCCCAGGCGCCCAGCCTCTTCCAGACGTCGAGATTTTGCCACTGCCACTTTGGAAGCTGTATGTTGATGGCTCTGCAACCAGTGAAGGAAGTGGAGCTGGCTTCATTCTAATCAGCCCCGATGGTACACACATTAAGTATGCAGTGAAGCTCCACTTCATTGCCTCTAATAATGAAGCAGAGTATGAGGCCCTCCTTTCCAGTTTGAGATTGGCGATTGAAATGAACGCCCAGTACGTCGTTGCTTATAGTGATTCCCAATTGGTAACCAAGCAAGTAAATGGCGAGTTTGAAGCAAAAGAGGCAAGAATGCAGGATTATCTTGGCATGGTGAAAAGATTGATCCGGCGGTTCCAATACTTTCAGATCTGTCACATCCCTAGAGGGGATAACGTGGCTGCAGATGCACTCGCCAAGCTCGCCTCATCAATGGAGGCCTCATCTGCAGAACCAACACTCATCGGGCATCAGTTCGAGCCGAGCAAGTTAGATGTGGATATTATAAACATTAACTGTGCAACGGATGAAGCAAACTGGATGACCCCCATAAGGGCGTACCTCCAAGAAGGTACAAAGCCAGATGATCCCCTTAAAGAGAAAAAACTCAGGATGATAGCTTCCAAGTTCACTCTCCTACAAGACACACTCTAAAAGAAGGGTTACTGCTTGCCATTATTGCGCTGCTTTTTGCCTGAGGAAGCTGACTACGCCCTTCAAGAAATCCATGAAGGAATCTACGGGAATCATTCTGGAGGACGCTCTCTCGCCCACAAAGCATTTAGGCAAGGATACTTTTGGCCTACCATGGTAAAGGGCGTCAAAGAATTTACAAAAAAATGCGACAAGTGCCAACGCTTCGCCACTGTGCCAAGGCAGCCACCGGAGGAGCTGACATCAATTTTGAGCCCATGGCCCTTCTCCAAATGGGGTATTGATATCTTGGGCCCCCTTCCTTTGAGTAGAGGACAGTACAAGTTTGTAGTCATCGCCATTGACTACTTCACAAAATGGGCGGAGGCAGAACCCCTAGCAAAAATAACAGTTTCGAAGGTAAAAGACTTCGTCTGGAAAAACCTAGTCTGTCGCTTTGGGATACCTAACGCCATTGTTAATGACAATGCCAAGCAGTTTGATAATAAACTCTTCAACACCTTCTGCTCCGACCTCTAGATAAAGCAGCCTCATTCCAGCCCGGCACACCCACAAGCGAATGGGCAGGCAGAGGTCATGGTAAGAACAGTCCTACGCAACCTAAAGACAAAGCTCGAAAGAGCGAAGGGTCTTTGGGTCGACGAACTCCCAGGAGTGTTGTGGGCCTATCAAACCACACTAAGAACCCCTACTGGAGAAACCCCTTTCTCTCTCGCTTTTGGGACTGAGGCAGTCATCCCTGTCGAGATAGGCGTACATTCCTTAAGGGTCCATCTCCATGACCTCGTCACCAATGAGGAAGGACTCCGCATCAACCTCGATTTGGTGGAGGAGGTAAGGGAGATGGCTATGGTCTGTAACACGGAGTACAAACGACGCATGACAAAGTACTACAACTCGAGGGTGAAGCCTCGTTCCTTTCAACCGGGAGACCTAGTCCTCAAAAAGGTGATCCTCGCCACAAAGGACTCTCGCGAAGGAAAGCTGGGACCAAGCTGGGAATGGCCGTACCTCATAACAGAATTAGTAAGGCCAGGCACCTACAGAATCCAAAATTCTGAAGGAAAGGTCTTACTTCATCCATGGAACGCGGAACATTTGAAGAGGTACTATCAGTAATATTCTAAGGAAGTCAGAGTAGTGAGGGTGTGGGGCTTGATTTGATTTCTTTTTTTATTTTTTCTGTTTTCAATTGATATTGTTTAAGCAATAAGCAATGGATGAATAAAATATTCTGCATTTTATGAGAAAAGATCCTTGCATTTCCATTCAATTTTCAAAAAGTTAGGCTGTAAATTACCTTTCTAAAAAAAAAGAGTATAGCAAAAGCCCCTGCCCCTTAATCACTCTCGTGGCTGTCCCCATCATCCTCGCCATCATCTTCGGCATCATCCTCATCCTCAGCATCATCAACATCCGAGCTACCACTGCTGTCATCAGGTGCCTCAGTAGGCACGAAGCCTGAGAAATCAATATCTGGAAAAGCAGCAGAGATCTTCCCTTGGAGCTCTTCATAGCCATCAATAAAGGCATCAGCGAGACCATTCGCTAACTCCTTCTCAGCCAGGACAGCCCTCTCCTCAGCCTGAGAAGCTCTCTCATAAGCCACCCTCATCTCTGTCTCCACGACAGTCTCCCTGAGCATCACCCTCTCGCGGGTTTGTGCAAGCTCAGCCTCACTGAGCGAAGCCCTCTTGCGGGCCTTCACAAGCTCAGCCTCTGCCTTGGCCGCCCTCTCGTGGGCTGTTGAGAGCTCAGTCTCAAGCCTGGTCGCCCTCTCGGTGGCTCGGAAGCTCTTCCAGCAGCTTCAAGAGCAGCAATCTTTCTTTGAGCAACGAAGAGCTCTTTTTGTATACTCTCATTGTCCTGTTTCAGCTGACTGTTATGTCGGGCCCTTAACAACAAGCAGACGGACGCAGTAGAAGCCTGAAACAATAAGGGACAAAGAAAATGAGAGTACACATACAAAAAAAAAAAAATGAAAGTCTCGAGAAAAGAGGAACAGTAAGCCTTTACCTGAGCCAGACCTTCTAGAAATGTGTCTATAACACCCTTGGTGCCCAAAGCATTAATAAGCGTAACCTCAGGAGGAAACACAAATCTCCCGAGCTTTTCCTGGATCACCAGCGGATTGCCCAGCATGGGACCAGCCCAAGTCGGTGCCCCTGCCCCTGCAGAAGCTCCCGAGCGTGAAGGACACGAACGGGGGGTAGAAGGTGTAGCCGGAGAAGAAGACTCCGGAGTAGCAATCGTGGCCGAGGAGATCGCTGGCTGGGAAGAAAATATGGCAGAGGCCACCCGATGGAGACACACCCGCAGCCCCGTTAAAGGGGTGGATATGAGAGAGCTCACCTTGAAAGTCACTGGTGGAGAGTTCCCTCTTGAAGTGTTGTCTACCCTTGCCGCCTTGGAAGGAGGGGCACTCCTACTCGAAAGGCGAGCCCCAATCACCTCTCTGTCTACTGTTGTAAAATAAAAAGTATACTTAGATACGGAATATCAGTTAAACGGAAAAATTACTGCTGTACCTTTTCGTTTGGAAGAAGTCCCCAAAGAGGGTCCACCAGTCCTACCAAAGGAAGAACGGTCAGGAGGGGGTGCGCTAGTCCTACCACTCTCTTTGGGGAGGAGAGAGTTGGGTGCTAACTGCCCCGGAGTCAATGAAAGCCTAGCAAAACTCTCTAGCCATTGGGTGCTAACTGCCCCGGAGTCAATGAGAAATAATGGAGAATGCGACAAACGGAGGAAGACATGGGGAACCTCAGCCCGGCTTCAAGCATCTCCTCATAGATGACAATGTCACCAAAGGAGTCGTCGCAAGCAGGCTCGTCCATTTCTGCACGGCGACATAGCACAGTGGGAGGAATATAATAAGAAACGGCAACCTTCGAAATATCACCATCAGTGTTGAACACACTAAAAAGAGTGCTCACCTTGGATCCGTCATCGTCAACAACAACTTTTCCTCGATACCTTTTGCGATAAGAACGAAACGTCTTCCCGCGTGTCACATCCGCGCTCGCCCGGACAACGGCGCTCGCTCCCGTGGAGCCCGCCGCCGCCTGCCCGGACAACGACGCTCGCTCCCGGGAAGCCCTCGCCCGCTGCCGGATAGGCGCCTCCGCCCACTGTCGCCGCCGGGGAGGCGCCCCCTGCTGCCCTCGCACGCTTGTTGCCGCCGCGCCCACGCCGGCGGACGACTACTGGCGGGCGACGCCGCCATCCCCCCCAGCCTGGCAGACGCCCAGGTCGGCGCTAGCCGCCGCTGCTGCCTCCACGCGGGCGCCCAAGCCGGCGCCCGTCGCCGTTGCTGCCTCCACGCGGGCGCCCGCCGCTGCTGTCGCCTCCACGCCGGTGCCTGCCTCTACTGCCTCTTGGCCGTCCACCTGGCAACCCGTCACCTGCTACAACCCAGAGTCTGGGGCATCTGTTCTAGCAAGTTGCAAACTCATCTTCTTCTCCCCTTGGGATGACTTTTCTTCACTTGGAGGCTCCATTGTCTTGCTTTATTTCTCTTTGGAGGGGGTTTTATAGCCTAATATAGCCTAAGGTTTTGCAAAGCAAGATATGTCCAAAGCCATGAGGACTCTTCCGGATACATATCTAAAAAAAATTTTCTTGGAAGAGAGAAGTAATCTGGATATTTGAAATGTCCCCCTTTCAAAGTGTCACGCCCCCAAACCCGGATCTCGACAGCGGTCCGACCTCGGGGACGCGAGAATTGGGGAGGTGAGTAATGATTATATTTCTCCCAAGATCCACGTGTGTGAGGATCCAAAATCACAACACTCTCTGAATATTTTGCGGAAGCTTTCGTGGCAATGCGACCCGGAGTCCGTGGACATCATCGGATTTCGCGTCGCATACGACCGCTAGCATAAAGCTATCATTTTATGAACCATATCAGACTGGAATAAATCAACATAATAAAGTACATAGCTGACAGTAACAAGATATTACATTCTCATATATATTCAAGTTACAAGTATCAATGTGTATTAATTACAATCCCAAGAAAGGCTAATAAAAGCCGCACAATACAAACTAATGTCCACTACCCAAAAGTGTCGTAACTCCGATGTCAAGCACAATGTCTACATGACATAGCCGACAAGACAGCCTGCAACTCATGGCTCCACAGCCAACAAACTCTCAGCTCGGGGCGGGGAAACTGAACCTGAGTACCAAAATAGGGGGTCAAACACGACGGTTTGGCAAGCAGGTGAAAAGACATATCAATAACGAAATTACCTTGGAAAACATTTAAACCTGTCAAAACAATAGTTTCATAAAACGAGATAATCATTTATTCAAATACGTATGCAATATAAAACATGTAAGGTATCCAGGGAAACGGAAAACAAGCAAGATGGCAACCACAAAAAGTTAAGTCATCTATCACCGAAGTGACATGAGCATATCGGGATGTTGTCTCAGTCACCGAAGTGAGGAGATGCAACACAAATAACATATACATATACATAATATAATACGGGACATGACCACGGTAGCGAACCGGGCATCGGGAACCACAGTAGCAATCTGCGGCATCGGGACAAGACCACGGTAATAACCGGATAGCAGGATCCAAACTGCAGCTGGCGGGACGGGAAAGGGTCTCCAAGTCGATGGATCAAACCGGCAAGGAAAGCCAAGCTTAGTGGTGCCGACTCATAGGTCAAATCATGTAAAACAAGGCATGTACAAATCATATGTAATGCACTTAGATAAACGGGCGGGACGGGGTGCTCAAAAGCACTAATTTCATTTTCAAACGGGAAGTGCATATCGGGGCTAGCAAAAGCTCTAGTTGCAAATTCAATGTTTTCGGGAATGATAAATCACATTTCTTAAAATTCGGGACAAGTATCGGGATTCGATATAAATCAAATGAATAAGGACCCCGTATGTCGATTGTAATGATCACTTGGTACTCCTTGAGTTTGGAGACATTCCGGGCTCTTTATGCACCTTAGGTATTCAAACTTTAATCGAATTTTAAATAAACAAAACATAATAGAGATGGGATCCTAAGCACAATATTAATCTAGTAGTACCTTACAACCTACTCAGTAATCGAAAGGAAAACAAATTCGCGATACCCAAATAAATCAATCTCGCGTTTAGATAAAAAAAAGGATATCCCGTCGTTCCGTACCGTTCAAGATTGAATTAGGTTAAGTACCGATACAACCGGATTAACCATGAGGAATGTCGGTTCAACCATCCTCACAAGAAGTCAAACGGGTCCACAAAAGGGTCACTAAGTTCCACTTAAAGTCCATCTAACATAGGGCAAAAATCCATATTTCAACAGGGTTTCCAGTTGGGCAGGTCAACCTGGCCCTTGGCCGGTCGACCCAGCACACAGTGGGCTCGGTCGACCGGCTAAGGGCCAGGTCGACTAGGAGTTGTAAATTAAAATGCAGGAATAGTGATTTGGTCAGGCTCCAAAGAACCTGACCATGTGTCGCCGGTCGACCGAGCCACCTGGCCGGTCGACCGCGTGAATTACGTAACAGTAGTTCCCGCAGTGCAGCAGGTCATCCAACAGGGGACCTGATCTAGTGTGCCCGGTCGACCGCGCCCCTTGGCCAGTCGACCGCGAGAACTGCGTAACAGAACCCAGGTTCTGTTACAGCAGTTCAATGGGTCTGTCCATTTTCCAATCTTTTTCTCTTCCTTTCTTAAACCTGATTAATAATCCAAATCATGGATTTGACAAGCTAACAAGAACCAATATGAGCATTTATTTCAAATCTAAACAAGCCATTAATATCACAAAATATTTGGTGAAATTATCAATGCATATCATAAAACTCATTCAAAGCTAAAAGTATCAATTCATCCACTTGCCTTGGGTCTTTAATCAAAGGAAAACAAGCTCCTAACCACACTTGCAAGCCAAGAACACAATCTCTACAAAAACCCCCAAAACATAACCATAAAATGGGTCAAACTAAGCAATAAGAAGAGAGAGCTCCTAATAATGAAAATGGAGCTTCTCAAGGACCATAAGAACACAAATCTAAGAGATTAGGGAGAGAGCTTACCAATAGGTGTTCCAAATGAGCAAAGCTAGCTAAAAGAGGATCTTAGAGAGATGAGATTCCTTCACAAATGGTACCAATGGAAAGCTCTTGAAGTGGTGAAGAAGATGGTGAAATCCTTATAGATGTTGGTGCAAACTTGGTAGTGCTTGATGAAGGGAAAGCAAGAAGAAGTAGAGAAAAGCCAAGCAAACCCTAGGCTCAAGGTGGCTGTGCTGGAAAAGAGAAAGGAAAAAGGGGAGATGGGTTCTTGTAGCCAATGAAAGTGGGCTCCACCACTTAAGAACTTTGAAAGGCTGAAATAGTGGTTTTCTGGACTTCGGATGAAATCAGCGAAGAAGGAAGAAATGATCGTCGAAATATCTAGTTTCGAAAAAGTATATGTTTCGCGGGTTTCGGGAATATCAATTATTTGGTCCAGATTTAATGTAAAAAGACTGTTTTGCCCAAGAAGCTAGAAAAGTCGAGTTTCGGGATTCGGGACGGGAACGGGATCAACATGAAAGTTGAAGGGATTAACAAAATAAGCCAATCGGGATAAAACACCAAATCAAAAGAACCTCGAGTAATCCCCCAAGCACACGTAAGTCATAACAAGGAACCCCCAAAGGGCCCCACTAATCATAAAGGCACTCAAAATTTTCCAAAGCTATAACAAAGCTATTCTAATCCCAACTTAACCACAATCCACTAAACACACTTAAAGCTAAAACACAGCTCAAAAACACAAATCTGGGCCTCTCGGGTCGGGGTCTCACACAAAGCTTCTTTGAACGCGGGACATTGAGGGGCAAATGATGAGTCAGGCCCAAGTGACCCAGTTCGTAATGAGCCAGGGCCTAAATTTGTAAAGATCCGGTCCGTTGAGATCCGGGCCCAAATCCACGAAGACTACCACGTCAAAGCAACCGCATCGCTTCGAAAGTAGTCGTCAGTCTTTAACCCGTTTTTACTAAGTCCTGCGGAGAATATCTCACTTGCCTTGTCTATCGAGGGCAGTTCGAAGGCTCCGTCAAAGTGGACGCAGCGTGGAGGTGTTAGGGGAAGACTATAAATAGAAGAGCCCCACCAGCACTTAAAGAAGAAGTAACATTTCCATTTCTACGCACTTTCTGTATTCTCCTAGTTTGTAACCTCTGCACATTGGAGAAGTAAAACTACCGGCGACCTTTGCCCTCCTGAAGTGGATGTAGGTCATATTGACCGAACCACTATAAATTCTCTCTCTTCTTTATTTACTGCACTAAGCATTTATTACATAACGGGTGGTGTCTGAAACCAATTTTAGGCATCATCAGATGTATCGCGTCATATCATATCTGATACTTCACTTTTTTATGTGTAAAATCCGTGTCCCTATCATATCCATGCGTTACCCCTGCTGTATCCATCCTGTGTATGTGCATCATAGTCTGCAACCTCTTTATGGATGGCCCTAATTGCAGCTGGATGTCGGGCATCCATCCTTATCATCGGTGGTCTCATGTTAGCCCCCATCCATGTCATCTGGGAGTCTAGGAATTCCCTTCTCCACAGAACCTCTTGCCGCGACCCCGGACCAGGTCCCACGCAAGCACAAGCCTGATCCGGGATCAGGACGCAAATGAAGGATATGTGAATTAATTTAAATCAAAACGTATACGAGTTCACTAGGGATGCCACTCGTACACACGATTTCCCACAGGTGTCCGCGGTGAGGATATCACATCAACATTAATATTTCTTTTAATGTGCAGAAGCGTGTAGCAAATCTAATTCATACATTCATGTCCAAGATAACAAGATTAAACATATTCCATACCAGTATCAAAATGAGCAATGATCAATGGCTAATTCCCAAAAGTAAGTTAAGGTTTATAACAAAAAATCATTTAGTTACATTTCCCCAAAATTAGAGGCCAATAAAGGCCAATATAACAAAGTATCTATACCCCAAAAGAATGGTTAATTTCTATCCCAAAATGTTAAACAGCTCGAGCACCCGAATGTCTAAACGACTTCATCGGCGTGCCACTTAACTAGACGTTGCGGTTCTCCAACCGCCTCCGCAAGCTCCTCCTCGAGAAAGCCGACAACGGGACCTGAGTACCAAAACAAGGGTCAAACACGACGGTTTGGCAAATGGGTGAAAAGATATGACAACAATTTAAATTACCTTGGAAAACATTTAAACCTGTTAAAACAATAAATCTCATAAAACAGGATGATCATTTATTTGAACATAAATGCAATAGAAAACATGTAAGGTATCCAACGAATACGGGAAACAACAAAAATGGCAACCACATGGAGCTAAGTCCTCTATCACCGAAGTGACATGAGCATATCGGGATGTTGATCTCAGTCACCGAAGTGAGGAGATGCAACATAAATAACATATACATATATATAATAAATACGGGACATGACCACGGTAGCGAACCGGGCATAGGGAACCACAGTAGCAATCTGCAGCATTGGGACAATACCATGGTAATAACCGGATAGCGGGATCCAAACTGCAGCTGGCGGGACGGGAGGGGATTTCCAAGTTGGTGGATCAGACCGGTAAGGTTATCCAAACTTAGTAGTGCCGACTTATGGGTCAAATATCATAAATCAAGACATGTACAAATTCATATGATGCACTTATACAAACGGGTGGGACGGGATTCTCAAAGGCATAAATACCATTTTAAATGGGAAGTGCATATCAGGACTAGAAAAAATGCTACAATTGCAAATTCAGTATTTTCGGGGATAGTAAATTATAATTCAGGAGGTTCGAGACAAATATCGGGATTAGAAATTCAATCAAAGTGAATAAAGGTCCCGTACGTCATATACAATAAGAATTGGCACTCCTTGAGTTTGGAGACATCCCGGGCTCTTTATAATACACTTAGGATTTTCAAAACTTAAATGAAAACTTGTGATTTGATTTCTCTTTTCAAATGGGTACTACACAATGGTTACCAGTTTTCCCATCACAATAGGATTCCCAATAAACGCCTCTCAATCAACTAAACACTTCATTTTTGCTCACAGATTAGTCCCAGGTGAACAGTGCTAATCGCTCGAGCGGACAAGGAGTTTGCTCAAGCGATGAGCTCTCTGGAATGACTTTCTGAGAGGTTCACTCGAGCGGATAATGGGTTCGCTCGAGCAAACATGTTGGCTCAAGTGAATCAATGGTTCGCTCGAACTAACAAGGTTCTGTGACGCTCTGATAAAACTTCTAGGGGTGTTCGCTCGAGTGGATAACGGGTTTGCTCGAGCGAACCTGTTGGCTCCAGCGAACAATTAGTTCGCTCGAACTAACGAGGTTCTGTGATGAGCCTGATATAGTTCTGGGAGGGTGCGCTCGAGCGAACTGTCTACTAGAATGGTTCGAAACCTGTTCTAGAAACTTTGCTCGAGCGACCACCAGGTTCGCTCGAGCGAACTGCCCAGAAATGAGTTCTGGGACAGTTCTGCTCCCATTTCATCTCCACTTCTCACAATTCCCTTAACCACAATTCCACTCCACAAGGGAGGCCCAATATTCCTTTCTAACATCCTTCAAACTCCACAAAAACACTTCTATAATCATCAATCAAAATGCCTCCTTCTCCTCCATCTCATTCAACCACAAAGGGGAAAGAAAATCCCAATCACAAGGAGTCATTTAAACCATAATCAAGCAATAAATGAAATCCACCAATCACATTTCCAAAAGCATTAAATGAACTAATAGGAGTCATTAATGCACATTTATTTCAAATCAATGTAAATCAACAATAGTATAAAGTCATCAATGCATTTCACTAAAATCATTGAAAACTCAAAATAACCATTCATCCACTTGCCTCAAGTCCAAAGCTAAGCACAAGATCCTCTAAACACCCTCTCAAGCACAAAATCAACAATCTCTACAAAACCCCCAAAACAAACCCTAAAATGGGTTAAACAAGGAAATAGGAAGAGAGAGCTTCCAATAATGGAAATGGAGCTCCTTTAAGATCATAAGAACTCAAATCTAAGAGATTCGTGAGAGAGCTTACTTGGAAGGTCCTCTAATGGCAAGTCTTAGCTCAAAACAAGTCTTGGAATGGGAGGTTTTCTTCTCAAATTGTATCAATGGGAAGCCTAGAAGGAGAGGAAGAGAATGGTGATCTCCATTATGATGTTGGTGCAAGCTTAGTGGAGTTGTGATGATGGAAAGGCAAGAAGAAGAAGAGCAAGGAAGAAGAAAACCCTAGGCTAAGCCCTTGTTGCTGGAAAAGAGAAAGGAAGAAAGGTGGGTGCTTATATAGAAGGGGAGAGTGAGCTTCACCCCTTAGGAAACTTGAAAGGCTGAAATAGTAGTTTTTGAGACCTCGGATGAAATCGACGAAGAAGGAAGAAATGATTGTCGAAAGTTCTAGTTTCCAAAAAGTATATGTTTAGCTGGTTTCGGGAATATCAAATATTTGGTCCAGATTTAGTGTAAAAAGACTGTTTTACCCTCAATGCAATGGAAATCGCGTTTCGGGATTCAGGACGGAAACGGGATCAATATGAAAGTTGTAGAGATTGATGAGATTAATAAAATGGGATAAAAACACAAATCCAATTAATCCCCCAAGTACACGCCAAGTCATAAAAAGGAACCCCCAAAGGGCCCCACTAAATCACAAAGGCACTCAAAATTTCCCAAAGCAATATCAAAGTTATTCTAAACTCAATCTAAACCAAAACACACTAAACACACTTAGAACTAACACGCAACATAAACAACACTAATCGAGGTCACTCGGGTCGGGGTCTTACACCTCTCATCCATCTATTAACAATTCTATTCATGCTTTTAAAGAAGAGGTAGCTTTGATAACCAATAGAATTTCCACACCTTCTATCCATGTATCCTTGGACAATTTAGTGACAAGCTTCAACTCCAGCTAGCACAGCTAGGTGCAGTGCTAAGCTTCAGCTTTGTTATCACCCCCCCCCCCCTCCCCCTCAATCTCTCTCTACATGCTGGTTGCTTGGCTTCCTTGTATAGCTTTCTTTTCTTTTCTTTTTTTTGGCTTTTCATTGTATTCTATTTGGGGTGCTTTTTCTTGATTGCCCCTTCCCAAAAAGGGGAGTGTCCCTCACCCTATGGTGAGGGATAGATGCACTTGAATATCCCCCTATATGTATATCTACTGTCAAAATAGCAAGATCAGGATAGTTCGGAATATCTACTGCACCCTATCATACAATTCCAGAGAATTTATGTTCTAACAAATTTCATGAAAATGGAGTTTACAAATCTTCTTTTAGCAGATATTTCTACTGCACCCTATCATACAATTCCAGAGAATTTATGTTCTAACAAATTTCATGAAAATGAAGTTTACAAATCAATAATCTGCAATCAAAATATTTTAAAATATCTAACTACTTTATTTCCCTGATTTTAGAAAAATGATCCCCAATCCTTCTTTTCCTGCAATTAATTTTTAGGGACTCAGCCCTCTACCATCATTTCAAAGTTACAATTCCATAAAAAAAAAAAAAAAACACATGCATATCCATAAAAATAAGTACATATTCACTTGCCTTTGGGTGAGGAAATCCAAAATGCCCAAATCAACAACTTAGCTCAAAACCTATGAATTAGAAACAAACCCACATAAATAACTCTACCAATCACAATCTAACATGCGAACAAACTCATCTAACACTAATTAGTGGAAAAACCCAATTAACCCAACTTAATCAAAATAAAGAAGCTTACCTAAGAGAGAAATTGAAATGAGGTTGTGGGGTCCACTTGATCGATGATGGAGGTCTCGGTGGTCCATTGGTGAGGATAAAGAAAGAAACAGAATGAAAGAAAGAAAGGAAAACAGAAAGAAACAGAGAGGGTGAGACGATGAAATGGGTTGGGGAATACCTCACGTTGGCAGTGAGTGGAGTGAGAAAGAGAATGAGAGAAAGAAAGTAAGAGAGTGTGTGAAATAAAGAAAACGAAGGGAGAGAAATGGTGAGAAGGGTGGGGCTTATTCACGTTGGCAGCAAGGAGGGAGAAAATAGGGAAAATAAAGAGAGAAGAGATGGAGTGAGCCGGGGTTACAGTGGTGGTCGATGGTGGCTCGGCGGTGATGGAATGGGGATGAAGCTCAAGGTCTTGTGATCATGATAAAGGAAATGGATGATGAAATTGATGGATGGATTCTCTATATAGGCAAGAGGTAAAATGGAAAAGGGAAAAGAAAGAAAGAAGAAAGAGAGAGAGAGAGAGAGAGAGAGAGAGAGAGATATCGCAGAGAGGTGACCAGGTTCTCCATTCCTTGCTTGGCGGGTGTTGTGGGAGGAAGAATCGAGAGGAGAGAAGAAGAATCAAGAGTTTGCAAGGGCACCACAAGAGTCGACCAAAAAGGAGGTAAAACCGCTGTTTTTATATTATGGTATAGATATAGAAGATGAAATACTGCCTACAGAATACCTGTAAGTGTCATGGCTAGAAATACTTTAGAGATTGCTGGATGAAGGAGAATAACCTCACCTTGAGTTTTTCTTCTCCAAGGGATGACCTCAACCTCATCTTCCTTTATATTGAGCAAATTGCTTGAGCCACTTCTTTAGAAATTTCAATGAATCCTTTGTTGCAGAGTGTAGAGGAATGGATTAAATACAGTAAGAGGGGACTACCGACAACAATGATTACATAAAACAATTAGATATATTTAAAAAGTAGAAAAATCATATTCAAACAAAAAGAATCAAGGAAAAAAAAAAGTAGTATCGGTCCTTGCATCTCCATTGCTTAGGATATCTTGAGAATTGTTTGAATGGGAGAATCCAACACCAACTGGGGAGTCGAGAAATAATATATTGGCCACTGCAAATGATACAAGTAATTTTAAGCATAAGTGGTTGCATGTATTTTCTTCCACATATTCTTCATAAATTGTGAGGAGATCTTGTCAAAAAGACAAAAATTAAAAAGAAGGAAGCAAAGCAACAAAAATGCCACATCCTAGTCAGAAAAGAAGAAAATGAACATCTTTATCCCACATGACACAAATTGCAACCAAAAAAAGCTCCAGCAACCTTCATCTCAATGAACAGATTCTGAGAGAAAGGGTAGGCAAATGACAAAAGAAGACTCAAGAAAGTAAATTAAAGATAAATATTTGGTTAGCTTTGATTTCTTTGAAAGTTAAAAGATAAATACCTGCAATTTATTGAGAAGAACACAATATGATGCTAACAAAACATGACAATCTGGCATATGAAGAGCTAAATGCAATAAAATGAAAAGTTGAACAAAACAACAGACCTCATATCTGATATTTAAACAAGCAAGTTTTATCCTAATTAGCACCACACAATTATCCAAAAATGGGTTCGGTCTACAGCCCGATCATTAAAAACGACAAAAGTCCTGAGATGATGATCACAAGTGAAACTGATCAAGATCCATCCACAGCAACCCATCAACTAAAATAGATCCATCCTACTTCAACATTGTTTAACATCATTATCATAAATCTAAGATTGAAACATCTTTTGCCTAATCATCAATATGCTCCCTGCAACGCAAAGAAAATATATAATTAAATTATCTTCTTACAAATCATATAATGCAAAATCATGGTAATATTAAGTAAACAATAAATAAGTATTTTGACCCCTTCGGAAGGATCCCGTCTCTGGGGAGATAATCGTCGTCTCATTTCAGCAATAATGGCATGCATTAACTTCATCTCTTCTAAATGTGCACGCTTCTCTTCTTCTTAGTTCTTCTCCCCCTCCTCCATTTGACGCTTCTCTTCTTCTTGGTTCTTTTTCCACTCCTCCATTTGACGCCTCTCTTGTTCTTGGTTCTTCTTCCACTCCTCCATTTGTTGGTGTATTTCATACATTGCGCTTAGTTCAATCTGCAACTCATCAAAAGCAGCCTGAGATTGGCGCGACGTGGAGCCAAAGACTGAAGTGGGCGTTGGACCTAGCCCATATCCACGTACACGACCATGCCACTCTGCTCCCATCACCTGAGTGTATATATCATCACCTATGGAGCTAGAAGATCCTCCTTCTTGGGTAGCACTTAATTCCTTAAACTTTGACTGAACGGAAAAATTAATTAGAGTCATTATACACAAATTGAGGCTTATTGTTAAAATTATCAACTGACGTACAATGATTTTCGTTGATTTCTCATCAACAGGAGTCTCGTCCTTCCGACTATGGGTGCGAATGAATATATCCGCCCGAGTAGGTATACTCCCATCAGTCCTGCTCCTAGTCTATCCATGTACAAAGTTAATTTCATTATAGAGTTGAATGTCAAAGTAATTCTAAAATAATAAATAATATATTGAACCCATGTACCTCCTCATCTCTATGTCGAGCAAAACTCTTAGTCCCCCCAGTATGTCTAAGTTTTTGGGAGCTACGATTGGCCTTATTTTTCGAAGCGACAACCTACATATATTCAACAATATTGCAACAATTTAAAGACACGAGCAAAAAAGACTCTTTCACTAAAACATTTTAACAATGGTTTCATACCTGAATCTTTGGACTGCCCCAATATTGCACAAGCCAGGCCCAATCTTCACTAGAAACGTCAGGGGATTTATGCTGAAGTCGTTCCTCGTCTGTATTCCACGAAGAATAGTACTTATCCTTAATGTGCTTTTTATAATCTCTGTATTTCTTTCCTAAACTTTGTAGAATCCATTTTTTTACTCTCATCATCAACCACCGCGTAGTCCTGAGATTCAAGATTAAATAAGAATCACGAGAAGTGATTAACTAAAGAAGGGAGATGTACTAGTATGCAAAAATAAATGGTTCATTACTATTTACCTGGATATGCTTCCACATTTTCTCTTTTGCTTGCTTTGGAACATCAGCCAATTTCGTAACCTATAACGGTGCATTACTAGGTGTCCTTACAATTATTCCCAATAATGTGGCGAAAGGCCTAGCATTATCACCTATAGGTTGCCCTTCTGCATTGAACTGCACAATTAGTTTATCATCAGGCCGCCTATTAAACAACTTAATGCCTTGATTGCTCCCTTGAGTCCTCTTTTTCCCACTGGTAGGATCTGTTTTCAAAGTTTAAGAGTTGATAACCGATACAATACTAAAGAATAATCGGGTATCTTTAATCTATCAAATTTAAGTCATCTTACTTGAACTGCTACCAATCCCCCCAACCTCTGTACGAGCAGGCTCACTCTGGATCTCAGATGACCCCTCCTCTGTAGGCTATGGAGGGGGATGTACGGAGTGTAAGACCCCGACCCGAGTGACCTCGATTAGTGTTGATTAAGACGTGTGTTAGCTCTAAGTGTGTTTAGTGTATTTTGGTTTAGTTTGGATTTAGAATAGCTTTGTTATAGCTTTGGAGAATTTTGAGTGCCTTTGTGATTAGTGGAGCCCTTTGGGGGTTCTTTTTATGATCTTGCGTTTACTTGGGGGATTACTCGAGATTCTTTGGATTTGTATTTTTATCTCATTTTACTAATATCGTTGATCTCTTCAACTTTCATGTTGATCCCGTTCCCGTTCCGAATCCCGAAACCCGACTTTGTTGGCTTCAAGGGCAAAACAGTTTTTTTACACTAAATCTGTACCCAATATTTGATATTTCCGAAACCCATGAAACATATACTTTTTGAAAACTAGAAATTTTGACGATCATTTCTTCCTTCTTCGTCGAATTCATTTGAAGCCCCGAGAGCCATGATTTTGACCCCACAAAGATTTCTAGTGGTGGAGCCCACTTGCATTGCTTATATAAGAGAACCCATCTCTCTTCCCTTCTATTTTTCCAGCACAGCAAGGGATTGTCTAGGGTTTTCCTTGTTATTCTTCTTCTTTCTCTTGCTTTTCCATCATCAAAACACCACCAACCTTGCACAAATTGGGAAATGGACTTCATCATCCAACTCACCATCTTGAGAGCTTCCCATTGACACCATTTGTGAAGAAAACCACTATCTCCAAGACTTGCTTTGAGCTAATCTTGCCATTAGAGGACCCTACAAGTAAGCTCTCTCCCAAATCTCTTAGATATGTATTCTTCTAGTCCTTGAGAAGCTCCATTTTCATTATTGTGAGCTCTCTCTTCCTATTTCATTGTTTGACCCATTTTAGGGTTGTTTTGAGGGTTTTTGTAGAGATTGTGGTCTTGTGCTTGGATAGCTTGTTTATATCTTGGATTGCTTGTTAGAGACCTTAAGGCAAATGGATGAAATGATAAGTTTAAATATTTGATGTTTTTATGAAGAATGTGATTGGTTTTGTCATTTGTACTCAAATTTATTGACTTGCAATAATTTTTGAAATCAATGCATCTATGAGTCTTGTTAGCTTGTTTAACTCTTGAAACATTGCATTTATGGCTGTAGTAAATGAACCCTTATGATTACAGTTTCTCTCTCTCTCTCTCTCATGATTGAATGGGATGAAGAAGGGTTGAGTGGATGAATACTTATAGGAGTATTGGAGAAGTGTTGAATGATGGTTTAGAGGAGCATTTTAGCTCATTTTATTGTAGGAAGATGAATGGGAATGAAGGGAAATGGTTTGAAGGAGAAATGGGTTCAAAATCTGGACATAGTGGGGTATTTCCGCACCCAGCGGTCAGCCAGCGAACACCTGTCGGCTAGCCGCCTGGTGACCGGCGGCTGACCGCCACCTGACCGAACCATTGTGGTCAGCTTTCCAGAGAGCACATCTTCGCCCAGAACCTGCGGTCAGCCTCACGGTTAGACAGCGGCTAACCGCCGAACCCACTGGCGGCTAATCGCCAGCTAACCGTGCTGTCACGGTTACTTTTCCCGAGAGCATGATTTCTTCCCAGAAATCCATGGTCAGCCTCGCGGTTACCCAGCGGCTAGCTGCTGAACCCATCGACGGCTAACCGCTAGCTGACCGCTAGCTGACCGAAGTTCCACCGAAATTATGAAATGAAGAGAAACAAAGAGGATTCTGCCCCAATCAATTGTGCACCCTTTTAGAGAATGATGAGGACTGTTCAACCAGAGATATGTATGGAGTTCGTTTGAGAAAGAAACCATCACATAAAGATTCATTTGAAACCTTGAGAAAACCTAAAGTGTATAAAGAGCCCGGAATGTCTCCAAACTCAAGGAGTACCAATTTATATTGAAATTGACATACGAGACCCTTATTCACCTTGATTAGTTTTGCATTCCAATACTTGTCCCAATAATTATGTATTATGATTCATCATTCCTGAAAGCTTTGAAACTATATTGTGCCTGATAGTCCCGATATGCACTTCCCATCTGAAATGATATTTGTGCCTTCGAACACCCCGTCCCGCCCGTTTATATAAGTGCATCATATGAATTATGTACATGCCTTGTTTTATGTGATTTGACCCATGAGTCGGTACCACTAAGCTTGGATAACCTTGTTGGTCTGATCCACCTACTTGGAGATGTCCGGTTCGCTACCGTGGTCATATCCCGTATTATTATGTATATGTATATGTTACTTATGTTGCATCTCCTCACTTCGGTGACTGAGGTTAACATCCCGATATGCTCACGTCACTTCGGTGATAGAGGACTTAGCTTCGTGTGGTTGCCATATTGCTTGTTTCCCGAATTCCTTGGAGACCTTATTTGTTTTATATTGCATATGTATTTGAATAAATGATTCTCTTGTCCTATGAAACTTATTGTTTTAACAGGTTTTAAATGTTTTCCAACGTAATTTCTTTTATTGATATGTCTTTTCACCCACCTGCCAAACCGTCGTGTTTGACCCTTGTTTTGGTACTTAGGTCTTGTTGTCAGTTTCCCCGAGGAGGAGCACGAGGAGGTGGTCGGAGAACTGCAACGCCTAATTGAGTGGCACGCCGATGATGTCGTTTAGACATCCGGGTGTTTGAGTTACGTAATATTTTGGGTTAGAAATTAACCATTCATTTGGGAACTTAATATTTTGTTTATATTGGCCTTTGTTGACCTCTATTTTTGGGAATTGTAATTAAATGATCTTAATGTAAACTTTAATTTTCTTTTGGGAAATAGCTAATGATCATTGCTCATTTTGATACTGGTGTTAAATATGTTTTAATCCTGTTGTCTTGGACATGAATGTATGAATTAGATTTGCTACACGCTTCCGCACTTAAAAGAAATATCCAGGTCGATGTGATATCCTCACCGCGGACACTTGTGGGAAATCGGGTGTACGAGTGGCATCTTTGATGGACTCGTATATGTTTTGATTAAAATCAATTCATAGGATTGTGCATCATCCATTCATCATCCACATAATTTCATCTTTACCATCCCGATCCCGGATTAGGCCCGCCTGCTTGGGGACCCGGTCCGGGGTCGCGACAGACTGGTATCAGAGCAAAACGTGTTTCAGGCAATTAAAAGAAACTAGAAATCCTAAGGATGTGGCGAGGATTCGATAGACTCTTTGTTAGTTAGTATCGTGTGAGCAATGTGTGGCCCTTTATTTGATTATTATGTGCTAACAATTTGTTTTTGCAGCATTATGCCACCTCGTAAGCGACCAATAAACGGCAATCCCATAGCTAGTAACAGTAAGCACACAGGGCCAGTCCAAGAAGATATCCCTGACAATACCATGCAGACTCAATTCCAACAAATGATGTGGGCTATGTTAGATCAGCAGCGTTAGGCTAATGAGAATCAGGACAGATTGCAAGAACAGATGCTGAAGAAAGATGAAGACCATGCTAGGGAATTGCAAGGCATGCAGAGGCAGTTGTTAGAGGTGTTACAAAGGAGGCCCGAGCCAGTGCAAGTTCAACCAGCCATTGTTATTAATCAGAGGGAACATGACCCGAATGCCTTATTTGAGAAGTTTAGAAAAAGAGGTCCATAGGAATTCCTTGGGTTGGAAGACCCATTAGCTGCAGATGATTGGCTTGAGCACACAGAAAATATATTCGAGATCTTCCAATGCACCGAAGGAGAGCGAGTCAAGCTTGCAACGTCTCTATTCACTGGTTCCGCAGACGTTTGGTGGAAGACAGTTAGAGAAGAATACAAGCACATGGCAGATGTCGTGGCGTGGGTTAATTTCAAGAGGCAATTTGGGGACAAGTATGTACCCACCCACATCAAGAGACAGAAGGCGGTGGAATTCCAACTACTTGTCCAAGGCAATATGTCAATCCTCGAATACCTCACTAAGTTCGAGAGATTGTCAAGATACACTCTTGAGCTAGTGGACACAGTTGAGAAGAAAATTGTCAAGTTCATCGAAGGACTGAATCCCATCATTAAGAGGGATGCTACGGGGGTTGTACCACCTACAACATTCGAAGATGCAGTCAAGAGGGCTTACAAGTTTGAGAATTTCTACCAGAAAATCCTCAGACTTCAAGGCAAAGGACAACAGCAGCAACAGAACAACCAGCAGCGCAACCACCAGCACAAGAGGCAGAGACAAGAGCAGAATGTGCAGAACCCCTTAGTTTGTACACATTGTGGGAAGAACCATGAGAGTACCCAATGCCGTACCATCATGGGGGCATGTTTCAGATGTGGTTCTATGAACCACCAGATGAGAGACTGTCCAAGGCAGAACAGGCAGAATCAGCAGCAACAGGGGGCGCAGTGTCCAGCACAACCTCAGAATGCAATAGTTGTGCAGAACCAAGCTAGACCCCACCAACAACAAGCACCACAGCAACAGTATAGGCCACAACAGCAGCAACAGCAGGCCCGTCAGCAAGTGCAGAATCAGAATCAACGTGCTCCACAGCAAAATAGGAATGCACAACAAGGCAGGCCACAGCAGGCTCAAAATAGGCCACAACAGAGTCTATGCAGTCAATAGGGCTGATGCAGAGGCAGCAGGAGATGTAGTGGAATGTACACTTCTAGTTTGTGGATTTCAAGCTAGGGTTTTGTTTGACCCTGGCTCTACTCACTCTTTTATCTCTCCAAAATTTGCAAAGATGATAGATATGCATGCTAGAAAGTTGGATTATATTTTGACTGTGACTACCCCAGTAGGTAAAGAAGTTATATGTAGGACTTTTTATCTTAGTTGTTCAGTCATGATAGGAGAGTTAGAGTTATCAGCAAATCTCATTTTATTGGAAATGCAAAAGGTACTACTTTACTGTAATCTAACAAGAGTAAAATGTTTCCGCCCTATAGAAAGAACACCAGGAGTCAAATATGGAAATGGTTGAAAACAAGACCAAAGAACTAAGGATTCATGAATCGAAATAGCATATAAAAATAAATCTTATTTATCATTAGAGATACCGATTAACTAAATTCCTGCATTTAAAAAAAATCTACAAATGGGTTTTAAACAAGGGATATACGCTCGTTTTTGTAATAGAAAATAAAGCCAAAAATACAGAAATGACAGAATTTTGTATGATAATTTGAGAAAACTGGGATGTGTTTCATTGAGGTATCCTGTAATATTTATATTACCAAGAGATATAAAAAGGAAAGAAACACATGTAAAATAATCTATTCATGATTATATTTAATTAGTTCGGCTGTGATTGGGTTGTTATATCCAAAATATGATATACTTATGTCCTAATTATAACAAAAATCATTTTCAAAATATTGTTCTCCATTGAAGATTTAATAAACCTTTCCAAGCTCAAAGTTGGGGAAGCACTTGGTTGCTGCCCTATTAAACATTGCTGCTTGGATCAGTTTTTCCTGTATCTAAGGATGCAGTTATTTAATCATTCAAGCTCGAATATGTTTAGCCAGCATGTCCATCATAAGCATCAACTGTTGTCAAACCTATTAACTAAAGTTACTAAACATAATATACATCTTTGTTGGTAGATAACATAGATTATCTTTTTAACATTCACCTAGCAACGAACTATGTTTTTCTAAGAAGCTACATTTTTCATGGATGCCCAAGGCTCTTCCCACACTAACTGCTGCCATATATTTTGCTCACAATGTTTCTACTCTGGAGTGTCAGCAGCCATTTGATTCGAAGTATTATCAAAGTCTGGTGAAACCATCGACAATATTGTATGCATCAAAACCCACAGGACCATCACCCCTCAATCATCATTACCAACTCCTCCCCACAATCTTAGCCACAAAACAAACACCACCAATGTGGTTCCAAATGAGAAGGCATAACTACAACTCATTTGGGTTGACTTCATACAAATATTGGAAGATTAGACTATCTGGCTTAGAGATTAGTACAAGCACAACTTATAATAATAACTTTAGTAGCATTTCATCAAACAATTGGTGTTCATGCTAATTAAGAACCAAAAAAAAAAACTCATCAATCAAAAACCAAACTCCACCCAGTCAACACGCATATGAAACCGGCAAAGGAAAATATAACCTAACTTCACCCTCCATTACAACAACAACATCAAATAATGTAACAAGTCCTAAATTATAAGCAAAAAAATAAGGAAATTTCTTATTTAACTAATTTAAAATGGGGATTTTGGAAGAACATATGATTCAACTAAGCTCTTATAAAAGGGTCTCAAGACTTGGAAGAAAGAAGTGTTTGGAAACCTTAAGCAAAAAATTAAGGAGCTGACTACGCCATCAAACAAATTTGAAAATGTCCTTGTTGGTAATTCATTCATGGAAAATAATCTGTCAACAATCAGATTCCCATTAACTATATAATCCATCAGTCATTCTTAGGGGCTCCGTTTAATTGATCCATACCCAAAACCCCAAAAATAGGCTATTAATAACATATCTTAGAAAAAATGCTATCATTGTTATTTCAACCAGAATATAGTAAATCCCACTTCTAGAAAGAAAACAAAAGAGAGAGCAAAGCCAGTGAAACTTTAAGATCATGAGGGGCTCAGAGACTTCTTCGAAATTGAGGATGTGTCAATCCTTGTATATCTAAAAGTAGTTCATTTTTTTGTTAAAAAAAATCCTTGGAACTCTCATATTATTGACATTCAAAGATAGAACAGTGATACATATAATGATAACCATCAAAGCATGAAAATCAAGTTCACAAGAGTACTTTTTGGAGACCTTGAACATTAAGACCCAACACACAAATTGAAAGCCCTAAAATTAAAAGCTCTATTGTTTATTTAATGGCACCTAATTTCACACAAATATGGTTTAGAGACCTGGAACTCCAAAATGCTCCAAAACCCAAAACCCAAAATGTAGGGAAGGAAGTAAAACATGCATCTTTCTACCGTTAAAAGAAAAATGAGATTGAGAGAGTCAAATAGACACTACCTCAAGACCAAGGCCTCAGGGAAGAAAGGAAAACATGCATCTTTCTACCATAAAAAAGAACACGAGATTGAGAGAGAGTACCTCAATACTGAGGCCTTTGATGGTGTGTGAGAAGCTATCCTCTGTTTCACAACAAAGAAGAGGTTGACGTCTTGGGCTCAGCAGGGATTGAGATGAGTCGCCACTTTTTTTTGGTGATAAAGAAGAGGTTGACTTGTTGGTCTCACCAGCTGTTGAGATGAAACACTACTTTTCTCTGAGGTGAGAGGGAGGCAGGAGGAACCAGCTAGGAGAGGAAAGCAGGAGGTGGAACTCTATTTTTTAGATATGGGTACATAGGCAAGGAGAAAGGGAAGCAAGAGGGAAGGAGGAGGAAACAGGAAGGAGAAGCTCTCGTTTTATCATATATACGATAGGCTGATTCTGAAAGTGACATGTTTACTGTCATTAAAAAAAAAGCTTAGACATTGTCTGCCTGAGTTCATTAATGAATAAAACAGAACTATATAAATATATATATATATATATATATATGATGCAATTAGAAGGTGTAGAATAATGCAGAATAGATCGGAAGATCAATTAGTTAAGTCTGTTAATAAAATGCAGATAGAAAAGTTTAAAAACCTACAAAAATATCTAATGTAATAACAAAGCACCACCATGATGGACCCGATTCTTCCCTCTCTCCCGCTGCCTCCGCCCCGGGTCTTTCGGGGTACGGCGGAGGGGAGGAGAAAAAAAGATAAAGGGTAACAACATCTTCCTTTTTTTTGTACGGGTATGCCAATTTCACTTTTCTACTTGGAATTTAGAAACGGTGATCCGAAGATCCACCTTCGCAAGTAGAAAGGGGAAATGAAACTTTTTCTAGTTTCTATTGCACACATATTTTAAGAAAAGAGACAAAAGGGTTTTTTTTTTAATGCCGTGAAAGGCGATTTCATTTGTTGCCGTAAAAGGCGATTTTTCCGTAAAAGGCGATTTACAAGTCTTATCCATTATGAAAGACAAGAATTGTGATTTTTGTCTCTAAAAAAAAATAAAGTACAATAGAAATCAAGAAAAGAAATCTGACTTCTCATTCGATTGTGGGGACACGTTCAGATTGACGGTCGCGAGTCATGTATGGGCTCCTCCATCGTCCATACAGATGAGAACACGATGCTTGGATTCTTGGCTTGGCCTTTTAACCTCAGATTTTTAAAGGACAAAGACAAAGAGAAGGTCTTATATCCGATAAAAAGCTAAGTAAACGGGCTGAAAAGCCACGTTTTAGCCATGTTGG